>JAOXNZ010000030.1:14906224-14920472 GCA_028566095.1 Kryptolebias brasiliensis
ACAAAATTCACCAATCTCGAACAAGTTCATCATTTAGTAGGTCTTATTTTGTACTGAAGTGGTGAGTCACTGACTTCAGATATATTGTTTTTATTATATTGGAATATAAATAGTTTAAATAAGATTTGAATGAGTGAAATAATATTGCATGTTATTTCTGATTCTAGATTTGACACACTGGAACCTGAGATGAACAACGTAGGCGCTCAAGTCGATGATGTGAACCAGGTGGCCGAGCAGCTGCTAAATTCAGAAAACTGCAACAGAGACCAAATCCACCAGACAAAAGATAAACTGAATAACAGGTCAGAGCTTATATTTAAGGTCTATTTAATCTCTGCTATGTACAAAAAAAATATGTACCTAATTTCATTTTTGATGAGTGTTTTTTAGCATTTTTGTTTGATGTTTTCTCTAGATGGAAAGAATTTGAGCATATGGCTGGTCAAAAGAAACAAGCTCTTGAGTCTGCTCTTAACATCCAGAACTACCACCTTGAGTGTAATGAGATTCAAACTTGGATGAAAGAAAAGACCAAAGTGATTGAATCTACTCAGGGCCTGGGGAATGACCTTGCTGGAGTGATGGCACTGCAACGCAAGCTCACTGGGATGGAGAGGGATCTCGAGGCTATTCAGGTATGAAGGGGTCATACGCAGCATTTGTGAATGGAGGATTGAAACTAAACATACAATATAAAAACAAGTACAAATAATTGTAGGATTATTTTTATTCTGAGGTGTTTAATTTTGATTCCTTTTTAGGGTAAATTGGATGACCTGAGAAAAGAGGCAGAAAAGTTGGCCAGCGAGCACCCAGAACAGGCTGAAGAAATACAAGGACGCTTTGCTGAGATTCAAGATGTGTGGGAGGAGTTGAATGCCACCATGAAACGACGAGAAGAGTCACTGGGAGAAGCCAGCAAACTTCAAGGTTTCCTCAGAGATCTGGATGACTTCCAGTCCTGGCTGTCTCGCACACAGACGGCGGTGGCCTCAGAAGACATTCCTACATCGCTGCCTGAGGCAGAGAGTCTGCTTGCCCAACATGAGAGCATCAAGAATGAAATTGATAACTACAAGGAGGACTATGAGAAAATGCGAGCTGTTGGTGAGGAAGTGACCCAAGGTCAGACAGATGCCCAGCACATGTTCTTGGCCCAGAGGCTTCAGGCTTTGGACACAGGCTGGCATGAGTTACGTTGCATGTGGGAGAACCGCCACAGTCTTTTGGCCCAGGCCTTTGATTTCCAGACTTTCCTTAGAGATGCAAAGCAAGCTGAGGCTTTCCTCAACAGCCAGGTTAGAAAAATACACTTACAAAATATGGCTTTCAGTAGTATTATTGTAATTTTTCTTTGATTTTAAGTTTTGCTTATCGTCTAAAACGGTTAGGTCTTCAAACTTGGCCAATTCATATTTAATATAATACAGAACTTCTGCCATTGATATTGGCATCATAAAAGTAAATGCAGATGAAAGTATGTTTCATCTGTAAGCACAGGAACAGCTTCAGAGTTGGAATCAAAGACGAGAAATATGTTGCACTTCTTTAAATAACTTCATATTAATACATATTTTACTGGTTGTTCTCTTAAAAGGTTTGTAGAACCATATCATATATGTGCATAGAACCATTTTATGTATAAAAAAACATTCAGCATTGTTTTTGCTTCTGTGTAGGAGTACGTGCTTTCCCACACTGAGATGCCCACCAGTCTTCAGGCAGCAGAGGAGGCCATTAAGAAGCATGAAGATTTCCTCACAACCACAGAGGCCAGCGAAGAGAAGATAACTGGTGTGGTGGAGGCTGGAAGGCGCCTCATTAATGACTCCAATGCAAATGCTGATAAGATCCAGGAAAAAGTTGACTCAATACAGGAAAGGTCAGAGCTGGAAGTCAAACATAAGAAGAGAAAAATATGTAAAGTTGTTCTGTCCTTTGAGATGTTTGAAGGCTGCATATTTCAGTTTTTTGCTTATTTTCTCCAGACATCGTAAAAATAAGGAGGCTGCTAATGAACTGCTGACAAAGCTCAAGGACAACTGTGAACTTCAGCACTTCCTCCAAGATGGACAGGAGGTAACAATATTCTTTCTTCAAATAAAGTTATAATAACTAAATGAACAAAGTCAATCAATAAAAATTTAATGTGCACTAGTACTGTGGCTGGAAAAATGTATGTTTCTTTATATATTTAGCAATGAAACTTATTTCATAATTATCCTTTTTTTTTGTCTGAAGCTCACTTTGTGGATCAATGAGAAGATGCTGACAGCACAGGACATGTCTTACGATGAAGCTAGAAATCTTCACAGCAAGTGGCAGAAACACCAAGCTTTTATGGCAGAGCTGGCCTCCAACAAAGACTGGCTGGACAAGATTGATAAGGTGTGACCCTTTTTTTTGTACAAAATATTATAACGACATCTCTGTACATTAGCCTTTAGCTTTATATTTATTTATTTGTATTTCTATTGGGAACAATTTACCAGCAATCACAAATCAGAAGCTATTAAAGCTATTAAGTTCAAACCAGTCTTTGTCTTTGCTCAAAAGGAGGGTCAAGCGCTTGTGGCAGAGAAGCCCGAGTTGAAACCTGTAGTCCAGCAGACCTTGGAAGATCTACAGGGTCAGTGGGAGGAGCTGGAGAGCAGGACCCGTTCCAAGGACCAGTGCTTGTTTGAAGCTCACAGGGCTGAGATTTTCACACAGAGCTGCTCTGCTCTGGATGACTGGCTGAAAAACATCGAAAGCCAACTGCATAGTGACGACTATGGAAAAGATCTGACCAGTGTTAACATCCTTCTCAAAAAGCACCAGGTAAAATACATGCAAACCATTTGTTGGGTAACAAAGTGTTCAGATTGTGACTATATTTCTCAATGAATAAAAGCTGAGTACTTGACAAACTTAGAATGAAACAATGTTTTCTTTTAGATCTCGACTGATCAGACTGAATGTGATGGGGGAAAAAATTGCTTGGTGAAGGTAGATGTTTCACCTTCTTGTTTCCCGTCTCTGTGCTGTTCTTGTGCAGATGCTGGAACATCAGATGGATGTCAGAGAGAAGGAGGTGCAGTCCCTACAGTCTCAGGCTGTTGCTCTGTCCCAGGAGGATGCTGGGCTGGCTGAGATAGATGGTCAGCAAAAACGTGTCATTGACAGCTTCTCCAGCCTACAGGACCCTCTCAATCTGAGAAGACAGCAACTTCTGGCCTCCAAAGAAGGACATCAGTTCAACAGAGACCTGGAAGATGAAATTGTGAGCAGAACTAGTGGCTCACTAGATGACTATAAATACAAACTTTTGTTGTATTTGTTCTGTATGCTGTTTTAAGACACTCAGATTAAATTTTTCTTTATTGTTGCCTTTTCAACTCTCAGCTTTGGGTGAATGAGAGGATGCCCCTCGCAACTTCAACAGACCATGGCAAAGATCTGCCCACTGTGCAGCTACTAATCAAGAAGAACCAGGTACAGCCATAGCAGCCATAAAAAAATAAACATTTCAAAATTAAAATCCCAATTGTGAAATACTTGTTATTTTAAAGTGACTCTCATTTTTACATGACTAAACACCTTCACTGAGGGCAACTCAAAACGTGAGAGTGGTAGAAATTGCCAGCCTACCCGTAAAAATATGTCCGCTCTGGTTGTGAATCAGACTTTGCAGAAAGAGATCCAGGGCCACCAGCCTCGCATCGATGAAATCCACAGGCGAGGCGAGGACCAGAGCCAGGTGGACGGTGAAAGACAGTCTCTTCTAAAAGAGCGCCTTGTTGAGCTGAAGGACCTCTGGGACCAGCTGATTGCAGAAACAGACAAGCGTCATGCCCGTCTGGGAGGCGCACATCGAGCCCAGCAGTTCTATGCTGACGCAGCTGAAGCAGAGGCCTGGATGGGAGAGCAAGAGCTGCACATGATGTCAGAAGAGAAAGCAAAGGTAATAAAAATAGTGTAGCACATTCATAATTGTGTGCTTTTTAAGAAGTGTAATAATTTCCTGTCTGTTACCCAGGATGAACAAAGCGCTCTTGTGATGGTCAAGAAGCACCAAATCCTGGAACAGGCACTTGAGGATTATGCTCAGACTATTCACCAGCTGGCCAACAGCAGTCGCTCGATGGTCAATGGTGAACACCCAGAGAGGTCAGACAGCACATGTGATTTTAAACCCTAAAAATTCAGCTGGAGTGGATTCTTTCTTATAAACAGTTAGACCCCCCCAGAGGGACTGATGTCTGACTCTTATTCTCTATTTAACAGTGAAAGAATCACCTTGCGACAAGCCCAAGTTGACAAGCTGTATGCAGGTCTGAAAGACCTTGCGGAGGAGCGTCGTGGGCGGCTTCAGGAACGGCTGCGGCTGACCCAGCTGAAGAGGGAGGTGGATGACCTGGAACAATGGATTGCTGAGAGGGAGGTGGTTGCTGGCTCCCATGAACTAGGACAAGACTATGAACATGTCACAGTGAGTTTATTTCACAGTCACAGGCTTTGAAGGCACAGAAGCTTTGGAAGATGTAGCTGAAATAATTATGCTGCTCTATTTAGCCCCAATTCTTTTGATTTTTTTTACCCTACAGATGTTGAGAGACAAGTTCCGTGAGTTTGCTCGTGACACCAGCACAATCGGCCAAGAGCGTGTAGACGGAGTAAATGCGTTAGCAGATGACCTTATTGAGTCAGGTCACCCTGAGAATGCCAGTGTAGCTGAGTGGAAGGATGGTTTAAATGAGGCCTGGGCTGACCTCTTGGAACTAATTGATACACGCACACAAATGTTGGCGGCTTCTTATGAGCTGCATAGATTCCATCAAGATGCCATGGAGGTGCTCGGACGTATTAAGGAGAAAAGGGAAGCACTGCCTTCAGACCTCGGCCGTGACCTGAACACTGTCCAGCACCTACACAGACAACACATCACTTCTGAAAATGACATCCAGGCTCTCAGTGGACAGGTGAGTTATCGTGTCAAAGATGTCTTGTTACATTTTAGATATGGCATGGGAGCAGAACACAGAATTTCTTTGCTTCCTCTTTAAACTTCAAGGTGAACCAGGTGCAGGATGATGCTGCACG
The DNA here is from genome assembly GCA_028566095.1 of Kryptolebias brasiliensis. NCBI lineage: Eukaryota > Metazoa > Chordata > Actinopteri > Cyprinodontiformes > Rivulidae > Kryptolebias > Kryptolebias brasiliensis. Next base: position 14,911,310 of record JAOXNZ010000030.1, read on the forward strand.
GCTGCAGAAGGCCTACGCTGGTGAAAAGGCTGATGACATTCAGAGAAGTGAACATGCTGTGACGTCTGCCTGGGAGGGCCTGCTGGAGGCCTGTAAGACCCGCAGGGTCCTCCTGCTGGACACAGTGGAGAAATTCCGCTTCTTCAACATGGTGCGGGACCTCATGCTCTGGATGGATGGAGTTAACCTGCAGATAGATGCACATGACAGCCCCAGGTGAATGTTTTTTTTTTCTTCTGTCCCAACCATCAATATTGCACTAATCAGTTTCATATTCATTCATATTAACCCTCTTTTGTGTCTGTTTTTAAGGGACGTATCATCTGCCGGGTTAGTCATTGCTAATCATCAAGACATCAAATCAGAGATTGAGACCAGAGCAGACAGCTTTACTGCCTGTACTGAGCTGGGAAATGCTCTCATCAACAATAATCACTATGCTGCTGATGAGGTATTTCACAATGGTTTGAAGGAACTGTTACAAGAAAAACACAAGAACCGGTTTTTAGTGTCTACAGTACTTTATGGTTCAGTTCTCTCCTTTCATAAAGTTCTTTGATTCATTAGATCCGAGAGAAACTGGCTCAGCTCCAAGAAAAGAGAGACAAGATCAACAAGAAGTGGCAAGACAAGATGGACCATTTACAAATTGGTATGCAGACTAAACAGTTTTTACAAGGTGTCACTGAATTGAAATTAATCAAAACAATGTAATGATCCCAAAGAAAAATGAATTTGTTGCAGTATATTGTATATTTATTAAAAAGTACAGAAATAAAAACAATTAAAGGGAGGTAGAGCATTCATTTCATCCTAAAGTAGTGTCTTGTCCTGACAGAGAACATAAATAAGTCTAATTTAGTAAGCTAAAAGACCCACGATGTTATTAATATTCACATACAAATATAAAAACTCAATAATATAATAGTGACACGACAAGAAAAAAGCATTTTGCTGCAGCCTTGAAAATGCAAATATACAAACGGGTACATCCAGTTTGAAGACCCATAAGATGCAAATTATAGTGCGAGGTTTCATAATCTTTCCAGACAAGCCTGTACAGTTTAATAACTGAATTTTATTGGAAATCATAACTTTGTGAGATAAATGACAGCGTTGTTAAACAGATGCTATTGTTCTGCAGCATTTATGTACTTGCATGTATTTGACTGATCCTGTTTGTGGCGTGGCAGATGTATTGGCAAAACTAACATTTGGACCTGTGGTTTCTTTGTTTGTTTGTTTTTTGTTTTTTTACCAGTGCTGCTGCTGCTGGTCTGAAAGCATTTTTTAAATAATTTTGTGTGCCAAATTCTAAGGCTCCTTGTGCTCTTGTTCATAACGTCTTATTTGTTTATTTCTTTCCCTTTTTTATTCTTGCGTGGTACGTTCTTTGGTTCTTCTTGCCTTCGTCTTTCTTTACTTCAGTACTGGAAGTGCTGCAGTTTGGACGCGATGCCTCTGTGGCAGAGTCTTGGCTGGCAGGGCAAGAACCTCTCGTGCGAGCAGCGGAGCTGGGCACAAATGTAGATGAAGTCGAGAGCCTCATCAAGCGCCATGAAGCATTTGAGAAACTTGCTGCAGCTTGGGAGGAGCGCTTTGTGCTGCTGGAGAAACTTACTACAGTAAGTAGGATGATCAGATATGCTTTGGAGTGGCCTTGTAGATACAGGACGTGTTCATATCCTCTCTATGATTCTGGCAATCAAACATCCATTTAGTTTTATATTTAGCACTCCTGTATTCCTTTGTTTTAGCTCGAGGAGCAGGAGATTCAAAGGAGGCGAGAGGAAGAAGAGCGAGCACGGCGGCCTCCTACCCCACCACCACCAGCAGAAGTGGCACAAACTGAGATAGAAAGTCAAGCACATGATTCTGCAGCCAGGTAAGTGTCAGGGGAGATCAGGAAGTTCAGACTGGTGCGGTGTAACAAAACCTTTTTTATTCTGTTTAAGTAACGTGCATTTTTCCTCTTCAACATAGAACAAGTCTGGATCAGACCACACTTAACCAGACAGTCTCAGTTAATGGAGTACACAGTGATAATGACACATCTCAGGTATGACAGCTTTTGTTGATACACGCGTTTTGATCATTCCGTGTGCATGCTCAGTGGTGAAATAAACTCAGTTGATTTCCACTGTCATTTAGCATGAACCGTCTTGTGACATCTTTTACGTGTTTTATATCATCTTCTACTGTTTGGACATATAGATGGATTTGTAAAATTCGCATTTACTTGTAAGTTTGAGAAAGAGAATAGAAATCACTTGGATTTTATATTGTATTAGATGTTCATATGCAAAAGTTTCTCAGTTTTATACGATTGACAAGTCAATCAACATTGGCAACATTTTATTGTAAAACATGAACTTGATAAAAAATTATCTCGTACTAAACTTACTGACACAACAAAAGGTAGGCACCCAGATGAAGTGGAACAAAATAAATGAAACTGTTGAATACACATGTTAAAAGGTCCTGTGACTGTATTTCAGTGACAACATAATATCAGATCAAAGGGTAATTGGTCCCATGTCAGTAGGGTGTAGCAACCCCTCTGGCGTGGATACAAGCAGAGATTTGATGGAGAACAGAGTCATATAGCTGTGGTATCCTCTCCTGCGATGTGTTGGTCCACTGTTGTAGCTGGTCCTTGAGATCCAGCAGCTTGGTACATAGTCGGTGATGACTTCTGAGACAATTCCTCACATGTTTGATTTGTGAAAAATCAGGGGACCTGGCTGGCCATGGGAGAACCTAAACATGATGCAGGCAGTCTGTAAATCCATGTGTGGATGGGCATTGGCTTATTGAAAGATTGTACCAGGGGGCTGTCTCTTTAGAGTAAGACATGCATAGGCAGGATTTAAGTGGCGTAGCACTTTCCTGAAGTCCTGCCCTATGACTCCCCACACCATGATGCCAGACGTAACACCAGTGTGTCTCTCCACAAGTTTGGCAGGATTGGTCCGCTCCCCTTGTCACCGCCATACTCGTTCACAATTATCGTCCACGTTAATGCAGAACCGAGACGCCCATAATACGATCACCTGCCATCATGTAAACCTTTAATTCAACCCCTATAAAACCGATCAGTGCTGGTTATTCTGTCTAATGTGTCAATGCTTTGTGGTCTGGTCTGGTGACCTTCACTCACAGTTTTGAGTAATTGTCGAACTCTCCAGTCACTACCTGATAACACTATGACTTCACTCGTGACGCTGCCGCTTATGATCTCTGGTGTCCGTTCTGGTCTGCATGTGGACCAAATTGCATTTAAATGAGACCATTCCCTCTGGGTGCTTATCTTTTTTGTCAGTGAATGTATAATATATATGTCTTTGAATCTTTATCCCGGTCTTTGTCTGTTCAGTTACAATCAATAATGTTTTAAATATTATTTATGAAACGTTGATTCAGTTGAAGTGCCATAAAACAGCATACCAGAAATGCTTTTCTGATAAATCATTGCCCTGATTTAAAGGAACAGGTAGTCTTTAAGGAAAATGAGTGGATTCTGGGTAGAAAAACGATAAGTTTCCATGCATATCGTACAATCTTACTGAATCTCCTCAATGACAGATACAATTATTCACCTTTTATATTCATAAACATCCATCAGTGATGGCAGTTTATGCTAGCCTTGAGCTAACGTTTAAGTTTCTGCCGCTGACAGAGACACCTTAACAATTCTCGTTGCATTTTTACCAGCAGTCATTATCGATGTCGTTGTCAATGGGAAAGAAATCAGAGCCTAAACGTGTGTGTAAGCCAAAACAGCCGGAGCGTGTGAGTACTCAAACACGGTCAGCTCTGTAGATTCCCCCTCCTCACCCCCTTCACAGCCTCTGCTCAGCTCCTGGTCAACAGCAGAACTCCTTTTTGTGTGTGTGTGTGTGTGTACTGAGAAGCCCTTGCTTCTCTGTCACAGATGCAACCATTGCTTTATTTCTTAATGAGCAACACAGTTCCATTATTGCATCTCATTGCTACCTACAAGGCATGATGCAGATTCATGAACAAGTTGTTTTCATGGATCAAATATGTTGCAGTTTGCTGCTGTGTATGTGCTCATATTGACCAGGACAGAAGTCACTGTAAATGTGGGACAAAGAGTAAATGTGGTGACAAATATAGCTGTTGAGTGGTATTTTACGTGTGGCTTGTGTCTTTGTGAGTTTTCTCTGGGTGTGAACGTCATTTGATAGAGTCACGTGACAACTATTTGTAGAAAAGGGTTTATTGAGAGAAAACAGACAAAAACAAATATCTTCTTAACCAATAAGTAAATGAGATCCCAGATAGCTGACAAGACTTCAGTCATTTTGCTAAAATGACTGAGTTTATAAGTTTTTAAGTTTGTGTTAAAGATCAGAACTGTTTTTTTTGTTTTTTTTACTAACTTAGTGAGGTTTTACAAAAGAGGGAAATATGCATCAGAATAAGTGACTTTTGTATGTGCTTTAAATTGGTGTTTTTTTAACTATAAGTCTGATTTCAGGTTCCTTTGATACGTTCACTTTTTAAAAATGTAAGAAATTCAGCTTATCGTGTTCAGTGTTTAAATGTTTCCTGTGTGTTATATAAATAGTGCATTGTGTCTGACCCTTAGAAGTGACTGTAATCTCCTCTGTAATGTCAGTCAGATGATGTAAACCCTTGGTGATTATCTCAAGTAATCAGACAGTGCCATCAAAGCAAGCATCATTATGGCTTTTTGTGTATGGCTGTGAATGGCTGCTTTGCTATTCCCTTCGCTCTCCCCCTTTGAAATGCTTCTACCTTCTCACCGTCATTCGTGTCCTGGTTTGAACCACAGGGCTCGGAGTCCGAGTCGGTTAATGGTCCAGGTAGAGACAGCGGGCTGGCATCTTCTCGCCTTGAGCCGTCTGCTACATTACCAAGCAGAGGTGGAGCCGAGCCTGAGCCAGAAACCATGGAGGGCATCCTCTCTCGAAAGCAGGAGATGGAGTCCCACAACAAAAAGGCAGCTACCCGGTAAGGATTTGGTCATGAACATGAAAGACTGCCTGGAGACTTATTTTTCTTTTTTATTGCAAGAGTTGTACATCCTGGGTTTCTCCTTTTATACTATGTACCTTTTTTTTTTTTTTTTTTTTTTTTAAAGGCAGAAGTTAGTCAGTTGTTTAGCAGTTTTTCACTGTCAATTTTATTTATCATTTATCTGTCTGTAAGGCTTGGAGAATTTCAGGACCTATTGGACACATGAAGCATAAGACATGCAGTAGATGGATATAATGCACTTCCAATTAACCGTTTCTTTTTCTTTCTTTTTTTAATTTGCAAATTTTATTGAATTTATATTTTCCATACAGGCGTACATCCAAATTTTACACTTTGTCAAATGTCCTATAGAGACTAACCATGAGAAGCTGTGCACACATTCTGTACATGCATTGGACAACACAACTTTGTTATCTCTAATATTCCTCAACTTGCCCAAACCCTTTCGAAACAAAAACTCGGTTTTCCTGTCCGTTCTTCTCCAGTTCCTCTCAATTTTAATTCTCTTCTCACTGAAAATACTTGTAAGCAAACTATTCACATTCTGTAGCGCTTTAAAGGTACCCCCAACCCCCAAATATTATTCAACAAAATCTGATCTCAGTGGTGCTATAAAATCCAGCCAATTTTTCCAGTAATTCTTCAATTTGCCATATATAAATATTATGCATTACCTCAACCCAATCTTCCCTTTTAGGAGCCTCTGCCTTCAGCCATTTCCTAGTCATGGCTTTTTTGCTAGCCACCAACATGACCCCATACATATATTTATCAGCTGATCTTGTCAACCTTTCCATCCCTCTTCCCATGTATAGGATGTCAAAAGCAAATGGAATTCTCACCCTCAAAACTTTGTCCTTACAACTCTTTAAATCGTGCCAATAGGTACAATGTAGGAGCAAACCCAAAACACATGGAAGTGACTAGCTCTATCTTCTCCACATTTCCTCCAACAACTTGTATTTTTGTATTTTCTTTGTGCTGGTGTAATGAAATATCTTGCAATATTCTTCCAGCCAAACTCTTTCCACGAGAGGGAACAAGATGTTTTCCACATTTGTCCACATATTTTCTCCCAGTTCTCCTCTGATTGCCTCAAGCTAGCCTCTTTTTCCCATTTTCCTTTTATGTATGTTGTATTGTTTCCTGTCAAATTTTCCAATCCTGTGTACAACTTAGAAATAATTTTTTTCCCCACATTTGATTGATTTGCTAAAATAAACATCTTAAATATCCAACTCCTCTAAATTAATCTTTTTTTTAATAGTTCCTCAGTATAGTGCCTCAATTGCAAGTACCTGAAGAAGTCCTTATTATTTAAACCCTATTTGTTGTTTTGTTTCCTCAAAGCTTCGTATGGAATTTTCCTTAACCAGCTCCCAGAATATCTTTGGACCCTTTTCCCAATTACTGAATGTTTTGTCTGTTACTTTAGGCTTAAAGTCTGATTCCTGCGCAATCCAACTCAGTATCCTGCTCTGCTCTGTCAACCCATATTTTGATATAATCTCACTCCATATGTCAAGGGATAAGCCCAACCATGGATTCGACTCCTCCCTAAGGCATATTCTCAATTTGTTATCATTTATTATGGCTTGTAGTGGTATTATGGGGGACATAGCTCATTCTATGTCTTACCATTTTGCTAAATATAACTGATTGCATATGTTCAAGAGAATTTTTAGCTGTGCCGCAAAATAATAGTTCTTAAGGCAGAGTAAGGCTTACCCCCCTCGATCCTTGGATAACTGTAAGGTTCTAAATTTAATCTGTGGTCTCCTTCCTTGCCATATGTATCTCGAAATTATTTTATCCCATTCTGCAAAGTCTTTATCTGTCACTTTAACTGGGAGAGTTGTGAATAAATACAGTAGTCTTGGTAAGACATTTGTTTTAATCATTTCTACTCTTGACGTTTTAACTTGTAAAGGGAACTAAACTCCACCTTCCCATAGCCGACTTTATTTTAGACACTAAAGGGCTAAAATTTATAGATTTTAATTCAGATAAGTCTTGAGACAGAACTACTCCGAGGTAATTCAGAGATTTCGAATCCCCATACCCACCTACATTTTTTTTAAATTAATTGATCCAGTTCATAGTTAAAGGTTAGAACTTGGGTTTTCTTTGTGTTTAATTCGTAGCCTGACAGCATGCCAAACCAATTAACCGTTTCAATTGCAGCACAGACTAATGATGATCTCATTTGTGTTTCTGCCACAGATCCTGGCATAATGTTTACTGTGTCCTAAGAAAAGGAAACCTTGGTTTCTATAAGGACAGCAAGAGTGCTAGCAGTGGTGCTACATACCACGGAGAGGTACCCATCAGCTTGGAAGACGCTGCTTGTGAAATAGCCCATGACTATAAGAAGAAGAAACATGTATTCAAGCTCAGGTGAGAAGATTGCGCTCTGTACAAGATTCCTGGCACAATGGAAAAAGTGTGAAAGGCTACATTTAACTGGAGAAATTATTCAGTGACTTTGTAGAAATTTACACTGAAGAAGCTGTAACTGAGTCGTTAAAGCTCCAAGAGGCAGAACACTAGCTAAAAGGAGCAGAACACTAGCTAAAAGGAGCAGAACACTAGCTAAAAGGAGCAGAACACTAGCTAAAAGGAGCAGAACACTAGCTAGAAACGAACAATAGCAAAAGGCTAGCTAAAAGTAGCATAAGAAGACAAAAAATAGTCCGTATTCTGAAGCAAATTTCAAAGAGAAAAATGTTTTGAATGAATTGAAGCGACCTCCATGTGTTGCTCTTGGGAAAATGTTTGTAAATAAAGTTATTTTGAAAAGGACAAAAGCCAATCCTCTGAATGAGATGAACATTTTCATATACAAATGGCTAAAATAGCACGAAGTATGCCGAAGAACAGGAAAACTATAGTGTTATAAGCTAGTGTGAATATGCTGAATGAGCATTCACGCCATTATTCAGCTTGGGGAAAATGGTGAGGGGTGTATAAGTTTATAGCGTATCTATGTCCTGTGGTTAATTCCTCAACCTTCTGACTGCAGGCTAAGAGATGGGAAGGAGTATCTGTTCCAAGCCAAGGATGAGGTGAGATGACTGAACAGAATCGTGCTAATAAAACCAATCAACACAAACCATGTTTCTGTGCAGTGAATTAATATTTAAGCCTAATAAATCTGTTTTTTTTTTGTTTTTTTTTTAAGGTGGAAATGAGTGCCTGGATTGGTTCCATCCTGAGCTCCATTCCAGCAGTGGGATCAGGGGACTCCCCCGTCGGTCCCCGGCCCCTCAGCCGTGCCATGACGATGCCTCCGATCTCCCCGAGCTCAGGTGACACCGTCACCATGCGCAACAAGGAGGGCAAGGAGAAGGATCGTGAGAAGAGATTCAGCTTTTTTAGCAAGAAGAAATAGAACACTTGTACAAAAAATCAATGGGAGTTGATGATTGAACGAACTGAGGCAGATAGGAAGGAAGGTACACACAGGTCATACAAACACACTGCCCTCGGTGCAGCCTCCAAGAACTTTCTTCAGTTATGTCCCTTGGCTTACAGAAAATCGTTTTCTTCCTCCTTGACTTTTTTTCTCCCTCATGAGTTTTGTAATTTACTAAATGTTCACCCAGTCCATAATTCCCATTCACCCAGCAACGAAAGCCCTCATCCGGTTTCAGACAAGCCTGTCAGCCTGAGTCACTAGCAGGTGTCATTAGCAGGGTCCAGGGTCCAGTTCAGTTCTAGATCAGCCAAAACGGTTCCCCCTCAGCAGAAGTATTGATGCCGGTGAGCCTCCACTAAACGGAGCCATTGTGGCGCCGTGTCTCCAGAGAAACGACGGATGGCGGCTTTCTGCGCTACGGTTTCATTTCCCCCCTAATTTTTACGTTCCTGGTGTTGATGGTATTAACCTGATCAATATTGATAATATTAATATTATTTCTATTTATCTTTTGCAATTTGCTGGTTTGAGAATTAGTTAATTATTTTTGATTTATGTTGTGGAGAGAAACAAGTTTGGTTCAGTTAGAACAGAATGATGAGCTTGCCCTTTGCTTTTTTTTTGTTTTTGTTTGTTTTTTAGGAAAGAAAGTTTGAGGTGTCCTGGAGGTTTACCAAGCATGTCCTACTGGGAATACGTACCGGGGACAGACCCAGA
>JAOXNZ010000030.1:14969383-14980127 GCA_028566095.1 Kryptolebias brasiliensis
GTCATGGATCGGGAGAAGATGGCTCGTCTGAAGGAGACGCAGCCTTTGTCGACAGTATGGTTCTTTCTTTCTTTCTTTCTTTCTTTCTTTCTTTCTTTCTTTCTTTCTTTCTTTCTTTCTTTCTTTTTAAACTAACCTAAGAACGACAAACATCCTCCACAGTCACTCCATCATATTTCAAAGTCAGCTAAACAAACGTCTTAGTATAATCTGCTTTGCGGGTTTTTGTCAAACATCTGTATAGACTTTACATGTGACCAGGTTTAGACTGCTGCACTTCCACGTTAGGTCATGGAGCATGTGACGCCCAAATTACTGCAGATTATTTCCCTACTTTTTTTCCTTCATTCATTCATTTTTAAAATTTTTAAGACAACCCATTTATAAATAAATCCTAAATCTGTGAGTAAAGCTGAACATATTAATTTATTCAGAAACTTGATTTTTTGAAGCATAAGCTGTTGCTTAAAAATAAATGCTGTGAATCTTCAGTGAATGTTGTGATTAACAGCAATAAATTACTATTATTATTAGATCACGAGATCACATGGCACCTCGTGAACTTTCCTCAACAAATAAAAGACCAGATGTTTTAATGATCTCTTAAAAAGTCTATTTGCAAATTAAGTAAAATAGGTAATGCAACGGAAAAATAAAATCACTAATATGGGTTGACTTACATGACATTTTCAGAGTAGGCACAAAGTTAGAGAAGCTTTCACATAAACACCGGTTTGATCAGTCTGATCATCTTTTCTAACAGAAGTAATTCACCCAATAAGGCATGCCGATTGGTGTTTTAAGAACATGACTTCAAGAAAAAGAAAGTATGCCGTCTTTCAGTTTTAGGGTTTTTACATATCAGGATAAAATAAAAATGATCTGGTCTTTATCAGGTTCTAAAATTATTCTGATCTAAGTGAACAAAAACACACAGCAGATCCACCATGTTGTTATTTATTAAACAGAAATGAAGCCAAAATGAGCACATTGTGTGTAAAAAGCTAAGTTTCTAACATGGTGAACAACTTGTAGCACCATCTTTAGCAGCAGTAACTCTCAGTAGTTGTTTTCTGTGTGACTTTATCAGTCTCTCACATGGTTGTGAAGGAACTGTCCCCATTTTCTTTGCAACGTTGCTTCAGCTCTTTGAGGTTTGCAGATATTTCTTCCCGCTCAGCTCTCTTAAGGTCCCACCACAGCACTTCAGTCAGGTTGAGGTCTGAACTTTGAACCATTGCAGCACCTCGATTCTACTCTTTTTCAGTCATTCTGTTGTAGATTTGCTGCTGTAATTTGAATTATTGCCCGTTCCAGGACCCAGTTCGGTTCAAGCTTTAGATTTCATAAAGATGTTCTCACATTTGATCTAGAATATTTTGGTCTACAGAGGAGTTCATGATCAACTCAATGACTGCAAAACGAGCCCAAACCATCAGCCTTCCACCACCATGCTTGGCAGTTGGTATGAGGTGTTCGTGATGATATTGTGTTTGGTTTTCTTCAAACATGGTGCAGTGCACTATGGGTAAGCCCATCTATTTTGGTTTTATTTGTCCAAAGGACATGATTCTGTGGTTTGTTAAGATGAAACTTTACAAAGCTATAGTAAGTTGTACTGCCATAGGATGGACATAGTTTTTCACAATTTTTTCATTTTGGCTTCATTTTTATTTAGTAAATAATGACATGGGGATGTCTGTTGTGCATTTTTGTACACTTGAGATTTGATTTGAAGAATTTAGGAACCTGGTAAAGACCAGATCATTTTTATTATATCCTGAAATGTAAAACCCTTTAATATGACTTGATGCAATATATGAGCTGCAGCTGAAAAAGCTCAACGCTAAAAAGATAAAACGTAACTTTTCAGGTGTCATCGTTTCATGCTATATTAAAGTTGTTGGCGCAGTTCATTGCCGTTCTCATTCCCTCCCTTCAGTTCATACAGCTACAAGAAAACACCACATTTGCACAATTAATAAGTTAAATTTTTGTACGTACACACATACAGAGGGGGAGATTGGAAGTGGCTCGGCATGTCGTCATGTTCGACCAGTCTCCTACAATCTAAATAAATATACAAGACACAGTAAAACAGGTCTCCTCGAGACCAGGACCACACAAGGAAGTGCACCAGTTCAGCAGTATCTTCACATAATTTAATCTTTATATGCTGGTACCAGTTATTCACAGTGACTCTAAAATAAAATGACAGGAGGAAGTTTGTACAAGAAAACAGCAGTTTGAGTGACGTTTGGCATCATCCCGTTTTTGTGTCGAGTTCAGAGTTTGTTCTTGGTGATCAGTTTGTTATCAGCAGGTCTTTTTCCGTTGGCACCGAGGAGGAGAAGCTGTCCAAGTGTCCAGTTTTTCCAGTGTGCGAGTTTACAAAAAAAAAAGGTGCAAGAACGACATAGAAACACACACAGGAACACACACCAGAGCAGAGTGGAACAGCAATATTTCATCTAACCACTCTCGAGTCGAAGCAAACAATTACCCAAACAGTCACCGAAGACATAAAACATCTTTAAATACAATATTCTGTATTTCACCATCACCTCCAGGTGCTTTTTTTCACACACCTAAAGCTATTTTGCCAGCAGAAAAAAAATAAAAGCTGCCTTTCTGGCGGTCAGTGGTTCAGGCCAGCAGGAGGAGATCTTCTACAGTATATGGCTGCTACAGTAATGAGGTTAGAAGATAACAGCTACAGGCAGTCATGGAAGGAAGGAGTTCTTTCCTGCCAGAGTCTGCGTCTTCAGGAGAGGTATAACCTTTTTCCACTATCCCTTCTTCTTTTCAAACATAGATCCAAGAAGAGAGTTCATTTTTGACCTTTTTATCACCTGTTATCCCAGTCCCTTTCATTCATTTTTTATCGCCTCTTCCTAAAGACATAATTTGTTAAATACAGTACTACTGAAGAGAGCAGAGAAAGATGTCTTTACATCACAGACCTCGCTCTGAGGCGAGTCAGTAAGCATCATACATCTTTTCAAGTAGAAGGCTGCCCACAGGCTTGTAAATGTCACTTTTACCCCTTTTTGTTTTACATATTCAGGCCTTCCACAGTACGAACCACACTCAGACATTGCGACTACATGTCCGACAGAGAAGAAAAGTAATACTACTGTTCACATATATTACTGCTGATACTGTATCTTCTATATAGATATGTACACGTTTGGTCATTTCATGATAAGACACCATAAAACATGCTATACAGTGTCTCTCAGAATTAATTGCCATTTCTTATGTAAGTGCTACTCAGCAGAGCTTGTCAAGTATTTGAAGCACACACACATACTCGCACACACACACACACACACACACACACACACCAGTGAAGCACTCTGGCACAGCGCACCAAGACAGCCGCCTATGCTGGTCTGTCTGTGAATCATGGGATGCTGATTGTGTCTTTTTAAAACATTTTTTCTTTCTCTTTTTGGAATTTTTACATCCAGCAGGAAGGTTCCACGCTTCAGGACAGAGACTGTGGTAATCGTGTACTTTTGATCAAAATTAAGGGGTGTTGAAGTGCACAGGAGGGTTTGCATGGTTTTGCAGCAGGGAGGCTAACAGGGCTTGTTGACGTTGCACAGCAGCTCAGTGACTTTGATGAGGCGGGCCACTGTGCTCTGCGACTCCTCCTGCAGCCGCTGGTTGTTCTGCCTGAGGCTCTGCACCTCGGCCTGCAGCACCGCCTTGTCCTCCTTCTCCTGCAAAACATCGGCACACAACAGAGAACAAAAGCTGTCGCTCAGATTGCTGTGGCAGGAACGAGAGGAGGGCGACAGGTACAAGTGCCGCGTTCAAGGAAACTCGTACACACGGGGTGCGAGAGGAAGACGTGACAATCAGAGCGGTGACGCACAGCAGCACACACAGCGGTGAGGAAGAACAAAGTCCCAACCCGAAACTGCACAGGCACTTTTAGCCAATAAAACTGAGCATGTGTTTGTTTGAATTATGTATCGGCTGAAAACAATCAAACATTTGCTGATTTTTACTGTTGCATATTGTTTATTAAAATCAGTGCTTTAAGGGCTGATGGTCACCTTATCAGTTACAAAGCATATAAGGCTGCGACTAACGATTACTGTTGTGACTGAACAGTTTGATGATTATTTTTCATTGATAAAATGTCAAAAATTGATAGAGACACAAGCACAAGTTTGCAAAGTCCAAGGTGATATCTTCAGGTTGACTCTTTTGTCGTAAAACAGAGAAAAGCAGCAAATCGACACATTTGAGGATGGAGCGCTGTGTAAAAGGTAAATAAATAAAAAATCACTGATTTACAAAACCTTTAAATGATTGCTGAGATTCAGGTCTAACACGTCTTAAGTCATTTTAGAGTTTTTCAAAAAGCTACCAATTTAATTTTAATATGATGCCAACAAAGTCTGAAAACACTGCCGTGTTAGATCAGCTGTTTTGTGGAAAAGTTATGAACAATTAATACGCGAGTGGAGGTGTAAAGGTTTAGAAAAATAGCATTTGGATGAACTGCTATAAAATTTTGGGGGTTGGAGTCGTTTTAAGGCAGCAGCAAACCACTTTGGTCTTGTTAGCCCTGCTTGAGTTAGCTGTTAGCTCGTCAATGCGGTCAGAATTGAACTATTTCTCCAAATCGAGGTCATTCAAAGAGCTTTCTACAGCAGGTAAGATATCAGCTGTTCATAAGAACCCCACTTTAAAAGCTCTGAACTATTGCTGTAAGGCCTTCTTAATCACAGTTCTTCTCAGAGGGTGGCAGGTCTAGACTTCATGCAGGTCAGTTTAGCATCCAAACTTTTTTACTCTGACCAAACAGGTTCTGTTTAGCTGAAGTAAGAATATTGTAAAAAACATTGTCTGGATTGCAGTAAATGTTACACCACAGCCTGTAAACTGTGTTATTTGGCACTGCTGGAGCTTCAACAGAACTGTCAATGTTTGTGGGCCCTTATTAATCCCCAGTAGCATCATTAACAATCAACTTCATGCTTATTAATTAAAAAAAAAAACAAAAAACTAGATGGTCCTCAACTATTCTGGACTCCGTTTAGACACCTTTTTCTTTGCATCGTTTTAATTTGAAAACGTTGCTGCAGTAACAAACTACAGCATATTCACTGACGGTGGTTTTCACAAGCATTTCTGATTCAACAACTGCTGCAACAAATTTCTCTGTTTTTTATATATATTAAATTCATGCATGAAATGTTTTATCAATAAAAGTCAGGCTCAGATCATTAAAAACGCGTCCATGCGCTCTGAACTTCTCCCCATCACTATTTTTGTTCTTTTTATTCCCCAAACAAGCTGCTGACATTTATTTGATCTCGTTTGCTTTCATCCCAGTGACACTGCAACATAATGCTGGCATCAGAATCGAAATGAACACATATTTTCCAGAAAAATGCACATCTTTCAGTCAAAATGTTTGACATGTGGTCTGTGTTTTATCTTTAATCACGTTCTACACAGCGTCTCCTCGTTTTAGGAGCCTAAGTTATAAAATGAATATTCAACTGTCAAAACGAATTTGTTGTCAATCAATTTTTTTAAAGTTAAAGTTAAGAGATGAGTAACTAATTAGCAGCAGTACTAACACAGGACTTCATAAAAGAAAATGTGTCACAGAACTGAGAGAAATATCATGCATTCTACGTACATAGACACACACACACAGAGACAGTATTGGCAAAATCTATTCTCAACACACGGTCCACTTGTCTGTGGCCGACTGAGCAACTCCATCTGCTAAGCAAGGCTATGAGAAATGGGTCTGAAGGTTCTGGGAAAAACAAGCGGACTTTGTGCTGAGAATCGTGTTGTTTTTTTTTTTAAGGCAGCTGCATTCAATGTCCAAAAGAAGCCTTTGAGTTCATCACATACAGTTTTCCGAGGCATCGACAAGAAGGATAAACAGAGCAACACAGACTTGTGTTTGGTGGAGATGTGCAGGAAAAAGAAAAAAAAAAAAAAGTAAAAGAAATAACAGCAGGAGTTCTCATAAATACATGTAAAATCAAACTGTACTGCAATATTACAAAAATCTGGAAATGTTTCTGTACATAAAGTAATAAATAAATAAACTTTTTTCAAAGTGTTTTGGGATTTTTATACATTTCTATAGTGGTCTGAGGTGGTGCGTGGACGGCAGAGTTTGTAAACACACGGCTGCGTCAGCAAATAGAAACCTTCTCGCCCCGGCGAAGGAAGACGAGCAAAGTAAATACTTCTTTTCTTTTTTTTTTTTCCTACCTGCTGACTCTCTAGAGGACGTAGAAAACGTATTTACAGAGATTAACATTCACGGAAGTCAAAGCACCTTTTGCAGGTCGTCTTGCAGCTTCTTCAGCATGGCCTCCAGCTGCGACACCTTCTCCTCGAGGTGGCCGGGAGAGTCGCTGCGACAGAGAGAAGCAGGGGCGTTTTATGAGCAGACGTTTACAGACGTGCTCAGTTTGCGGTCATCACTGAACGGATAAATGGAAACCAAAGTGCCGAGGCGGTTTAACTCCCAACCAATCCCATTAATGAAGCCATTCTGAAGGAAGACAATGTTCTCAGTAATAACACACCCCCTTCAACTTTTTCCCATTAGTCTGATTGTTGTCAAGAATTTGTCCACTCTACCTTTAATGAAACCTGGAATACTTGGAGCTTAATTTACAGTAATTGCCATGTCTGACAAGCAATGCCACTCTTAGTGATTGCTCTCCCCCTGGGCTGCATTTCTTCAGACTGCACACTGCAGACTGCAGAAGAAATGACCTACAAATACATAAAGAATTAAAGGCTTAGCATTATGCCCACCAACTATCACGCCAGAATTTAAAAAACGAACTTTTTGATATTTTGGCAGTGGCGCCATCAAGGGGGAACCAAGGGTGGCACTGGGGTGGAAGGTGCTAGCTAATTTGCTATATGGGGGTTACTAAAACTCACTCTTTTGAAAAGGCAAAGCCAATATATTCCAACAAATATAACAGGATTTCTGAAGGACTCTTGGTTTTGGTGTGCCAGCCCAGGATTTTCAGTGGCCCCAATTTGGCCACCCCATTAAAAAGTTTCTGAAGGCAACACTTCACTTTGGTCAAACCTTGACAAAAACATTTTGCGCAGTTTCTTGCGACACTGCGAGATATCCTGAGATGTGTTAGCACTGAGAGTATGTGTTGTGAATGACTTTCAGCTACTACCACGCCAAATTTTAGCTCAATATCTATAAAACTAACTGAGTTACAGCCGGTTTTGTCTTGGCCAATGCCTGTTAGCTGTGGCAGGCATCTTGAATTTGGTTGACTCCAAAAGTTGTAGATGTGCAGCCAGCATTTTCTGAGTTTCATTAAAAGCTGTCTGCTGGTTCATAAGATATTTTGCAAACGCAACAGAGAGACAAACACACACAAAAGAACTACAGGCATCACATCCATCTGAGCTCAAAAGTTCAAATGTAAATCTCTATAGAAAAGCTTAATTATTGCCCTTTCACCTTCAGCTGTGGGCCATAAATAAACTTTGCTATAGAGATTTACATTTTGAGCTTTTGAGCTCAGATGGATGTGATGCCTGTAGTTCTTTTGTGGAGAGACAAATTATTGGGAAAAAAAACAAAAACTTGTCAGCTGCAAATTCTGCATGATGAGTCACTGCATGAAAGGGGAGGAAGGCAACCAAAGAGCTAAAAAAAAAAATCAAAGAAAAATAAAATCGATCAGAGCTGGAGGTTTACAGAAAGATGGTACTGAGTCAGACATGCCGCTGACAAAAAAAGGGCATCACTTTGATTCAAACAGCAGGATGGAAACAGTAAGGTCCAAATAACTGGGAGAACGACGGGGTGGACCTTTCAGAGTTGAGACAAAGAAAAACGAGACGCTGACTGAAGAGGTGCTGAACGAAACCTGGAACTCACCTCTCCTTTAAGTCCTTTAGCTTGCCATCAGTCTGATCCATTCCTGCCTGAGAGGGGTCTCCAGCTTTTGGGTCTGTGATGAAGAACGTTACCCACATCAGCACCAAAAACAGTTAAATTACAGGACTGTGCAAAAGTCTTGCGTCATCCCTAGTTTTTGTGTTTACTTCCAAGGAGCCAGACTTCCTCGTAATCTTTTAAAGCGGTCTTGATCAATATTTTGAAGCTCTTTCAAAGTTTTTCTTTGGGCTTTGTTCACTTTTTTTTTACTCATTTTCAGGCGAGTCCTTGTACCCAACCATTTTCAGCTGAATGTAGTTTTGTTTTTTTAAGCCACTTAACTCTAACTTATGAATCATTTAGGCATAAAAAAACCCTCCTAGAATCAAAAGATGAACCAGTGATGTGTTGGTATATAACAGACGACTCAGTAAATAAACAGTATTAATTAGGATCTTTAGGCACTTTACCACCAAACTTCTGCAAAAAAAAAACCATTTTCTTCCCATTTCTTTAGCTGAAGCAATAAAAAAAACTAAAGATAACACAGACTGACAAATAAAATCACATTTTAGCACCAAAAAGGTGATTTTCAAAGAGCTGTTAGCTGAAATACAGTCTATAAACTACTGAAAGAAAATTAATTTCTCAGGTCTGTGTCAGGTCTTTGCTGGATTTTTTTGTCCTTAGAAACATGACTTTCAGATACTGTTCATCTGCTGTAGAATTTATTTTAGGTCTGGTATTTCTTATTTTGTCCCACATTTTTTCCACTTCCTTCATTTTTTTATGCACAATATGTTGTCATGATCAGGTACAAAAGGCTGGGCAAAAAATGAGTAAAAAGCAGCAAGAATCCTGGAAAACCACTGATTGGGAATCTTTTGAAAAGATTACAAGAAAGCCTGGCTCACTGGAAGGAAAATATTAAGAAACTAAACCTGGTTTGAAAGTTTCGCAAAGTATGGTATATACAACAAATCAACTACAGGGCCAAGAGTCCAATTGAATTTTTAAAATACTACATTTTAATATCAGATTTTAAAAATAAAGTTTCAGAGGCGTGTGAACTGTTCTCACCCTCTCGTGACAGAGCCTCCAGGATGCTGCGGCACGCCGTCGCCAGGTCAGCGATGGACTGCCACTCCTCCTCGGTCGAATCTGTTGTCTCAGAGAGAACTGCAAGAAAGACGCCCAGATTTATCATTCTGCCACAACACACTGTGTCTCTGTGTATCTGCAGGAGATCACTGCAGAGGTTGTAAATGTCTGGTTCTGCACTGATGAATAGTCTCCACTAGGAGGAGCTGCTGTGTTGATGATTAAACAGGACCAGAGTCTACAGCAACACACAGGAAGTGAAATCATGAATGGGCTTTGCTAGCTGCTGTACATATTTTCTCTTTTTTTTTTTATTTAAATAGCGTCAACAGTTTAGATGTAAATAAAAATTAAACAAAGCGGTGATTTTTACATAATTAACATAATATTTAGTCGAATATTGGACACAAAATGAATACAAATATTTTCAAAATGACCTTTTAAGGCTTTAAATTTTAAAATTCAGTGGAAAAAATTGCATAATACTTCATACAGATTTTCTGTAAAAGAATGTAAAGGCAAAAACAATCAAGAGGTTTCAGAAACCGCCCCCACAAAAATCAGAGGAATCTGACGAGATGATGAGCAAGTGCGCTCTTTTAGTGGCTAAATGATGAGTCTCACAGTCTCAGTGGAGGCAGAGCAGATGGTGTAAGAGGGGTTCCTTGATTTGAGGCGCGCCTACAACTCCACCCCTCCCACTACCCATCTGTCCCCCCCTTTTATCCCATCCCTGGCAGGGGGTGGCAGCAGAGCAGGGGTGATATTAGATTAGCGGATTCGGCGGCAGTGTGCACTAAAGAACAAGAACAAAGAGTAGAAAATACAGGGGGGATGCTAAAAAAAAAAGGGGGGATTTAAGGAAAAAAAAAAAAAAAGCTAGGCAAAAAGGAATTTGTGGTTCATTTTAGGCAGATTTGCGAATAACCGTTCTGTTCTGGTATCATTTGAGCAATTGTGCCAGCTGTTGTGTCTCATAATTAAGCTTTGTTTTGAACTCGCAATCAGGGTCAAATGACTCCACTGACCTTCTAATAAAATGTCCTGAATTTTCCTTTTAAATTCCCCTTTCTTCTACCATCCCTTTTAACTGAACTGAACGGCGTAAATACATCTAAGATCATAAATCAGCGCGTAAAAATGTGCGCACTAAAGTTAATCTGAAACAGGACAAAAAGCTCTTACTCTTGGTGATGGAGTTATGGAGACTCAGGGCCCGTGAGTTTCTTTCGGCTCGGTCGACACTTGATAGCCGAGATGACAAGAGAGAGGAGTCACTCGCTGAAGCTTTGTCATCATCGAACTCGGTGCTTGTGAACTACAGACAGGACAGAGATTGAGGTAAAAAAGGAAACGACTCAGAAGGAAAAGTCGCACAGGTGTCCATGTGTCTTGGTTTGTCACCTGCTCGTCCTCCACGGGAACCTTGGGTTTGACAGCCAGGATCAGATCGGGCGTGGCGTCCCTCAGCTCCCTGATGTTCTCGTAGATGTGGGGGTTCACTTTCAACCCCACGTTGTCATACACGTGCCTGTCCATCAGGCGGGCAGGGAGAGAGGGATGTTATGGGGGGAGAAACAAAAAAGCTATTTTTGAGCCATTCCTGGGGTCAAAACCAAAACTGGAGCACTTAAAGGTACTCATTGCACCGAAACCCTAAACCTTTTGCACTCTTTGTGTGAAATGCAGCCTTGTTGAAATTGTCAGACACATGCACTACATGTT
>JAOXNZ010000030.1:14987171-14998010 GCA_028566095.1 Kryptolebias brasiliensis
CCACGTGTGCACAGGGAGAACATGTAAACTCCACCCAGAAAGGCCCCAGGCAGGGATGAGATCCTGCAACCTTCTTACTGGGAGGAGACAGCTCTAACCACTACGCCGCTGTTCCACCCATCAGAACAATACAAACCATTTTTAATTGTTAGGGATTTTAATCTATTAATTATTATTCTTTAGGACATAAAAACAGACAAAAAAAAAACAGAAAACAGTAAAAAGAATAAAACAGAAGGACTCACGTTTTGCTGAAAATAAGTAGCTTTAGCCAAAATTAGGTTAAATAAGGGTCAAGCGAACAAAAAAATAGCTGGATATTAAAGGGAGGGTTCAGATCTGTGGGGGTACTATGGAAAAGTCATGAACAATTAACGTCTTACCTGTTGTAGATAGCTCTTTGACTGACCTCAGTTTGGAGAAATAGAGTTTATTTCTGACTGGATTGTCAAGCCAGAGGCTAGTCTAAGTGGGGTCAAGACCAAAGAGCTGTCATCTTAAAATAGTTTCAATCTCAAAAGTTTTTAGCAGTTCATGCAAACACTATTTTATAAAATTATACATTGCTGACAGTTTTACACTACACGGTTATTCTAGCAGAAATATTCTAATATTCCTGCAGGAAGAGCCTCAGACTGCGCCAGAAGTGCTACAGCTAGCTGCTCCTGCCACTATTTGTTCTTGTAAATAACCACAGCGTTCCATGCAAATAATAATCATGTAATGCAGAAGTAACTGCACTGAAAGCTCGTCAATACGTTCAGAATGAAACCTATTTCTCCAAACTGAGGCCACTCAAAGAGTGATCGACAGATAAGATATTAACTGTTAGTAACTTCCCCACAGAACCCCACTTCAAACAATTTAAACTATCCCTTAAAAGTTTGACATTTAACAAAGCTTTCTGACAATATTTAACACAGTTTTAGTGTCCTGAAACGCATCCTGCCCGACACGTCCAGTCTCAGAGTTGTGGCGTTACTCACCCCCTGTTCATCCAGCTTCAGCAGGGTGTCCCGGACCTTCGGGGAGTTTGACGCCAAACGAAGGCACTGCAAGTTGAGTTCAGGCATGATGAACTCTAGCAGCCGTTTGGGAGACAGGCCTCGGGGGGTGGTGTGACGGGCGGCAGAGGGCACCGACTCCTCCAAGATGGAACCTCGCAGAGTCTTCATCTGAGGAGTGGGTTCACCGTCAGAACATCCAGTCAAGCTAATTTCACAGATTCTGAAACCGAAGAGGGTGAACAAGGAGCACGTTTACCTCTGTGGTGCGAAAGATGATCCTGTAGTTGTACTGAGCTCCGCTGGACCCTTCTTTCTCCTCTCGTCGGAAGCTGATGGCCACTGGGCCGAGGCGATCGTCAATCCCAAAGAAATTCTGGTGTTCTGTAATAAAACCCCAGAAATAATAATGAGAGGTGCAGTTAAGGAGGTCTCTCGCTGGGTGAGGAAATTAAAACTGTCCAGATTTAAAATATGAGGCTCATAAAGGAGCTCACACAAAATTCAATTAAGGAGGTTTGAGTGTTACAGGGCATTTTACTAAATTTAAAAAAAAAAGTTCCAGAAAGTTACTGATATATTTTCTTTAAAAACAACCCCATTTGTAAGAATACTTGTCTACCACATCAAGACAATTTTTGTATTGATCACAAACATATTAAAATAAAAATGCAAAACTTAAAAAAAAAAATAAAAGTTTATTAAAACCCTTTTACAGGGACTGGAATTTTGTCCTGTCCTGTGTCCATAATTAATTTGGGGGAACTTGTATTTACTCATTTTTCACAGGCTTTATATTAAGATTGCATCAGATTTAGTCTGAGCACAATAAAAAGAAAAAAAATGAAGACAAAGAAGGGCAAATTAATACCTTATTTAGTCACTAAATTTAATTTTAATGCCAATAAAAGCACTATTAACAAATGTATTGAAATCCATTTTATAGAGCCACAATGAATAAAATTGCTTAGAAAAACATTTCTCCAGAATCCTTTTTGATTGTAAATAGATGCTGTTCTTTTAACTTTGCAGACTTTAGTTAACAAAACTTGTTTTTACTGCTACTACTAACTTTATTATCACTACTCTAAAGAAACATTTGACAACAAATGACCTCAACTGTGCAGAAAATCCCTCATCATTATGCATTATACAAAATAATTTCCAGCCATTGCTTAGTTTCAAATGATGCTCAGGGATTTGTGGATGTTTAGAAAAAGGTTATTGATGCACATATTTAGCTTGTGTGGAGTAACTTTAAGTATTTCAGTTTAAATCGCAATCATCCAAACTTTCACAGATTAAGGTTAATATGAACCTTTCTTCAGAACAACTTTTAACTCATTAAAAGTCTATTTTCTGAACACCTTCTCCACTCTAATAATGTTCACACAGTCTCAAAGGATACACTGCCTTAAATTTATAGGAATCTCAGTGTACTTTCTCTTTCTGAGCTGGAAATAATTTTAGGATGCTTATAAAATCAGTTAAACTTGAAGTTAACTTTCACATCACTGTGTTGTGTGACATACCTTTCATGTAGAAATATTTGCGATAGTAATGAGCTCCCAAATCTGCGTGCTCTATGAAGTAGTTGCTCTTGCCCTGCAGTTGGACGTGACTCTCTCTGGGCTCCTCCAGGACGGAGACGGCATCGTTGGGGGTTCGCAGGCTGGACCCCAGCCCCCTCCTGCCAGAGGATTGACCCAGACCCACCTGCTCCTCTCCTCCCGTCTCATTGCGGAAGTGAGGACAGCTGAGGAGGAGCTCGTTGTCGTTGCCGTCGCCTTCATCCAGCAGCAGTGACTGCTCAGGGTCATCGGCGTTCGCCCCGTTGCTTCCTCCGCCCTGTGCGGGTGAGGACAGGGTGGACTGGGAGGGGGGGCGCAGCTGGGAAGCAGCTGAAGCCCCAGAGGTGATATTCTTTTTGCGACCGATGCTGTCTCGGTTTGTGGCCACCTCTGTGAGGTCAAACAGGATGCTCTGCACATCATAGTGGGCAAAGTTCCTCACCCACGCTCCACCTCCAAGGTTGTCGTATGGACCTGGTTGAGGGACCTGAGGAGGCGTAGGTTTAGACTTTTTAGTCAGACCCTCAGGTTTTGGTGGTTTATCAGGTTTGTGGGAGTCCCCTGTGGAACCAGACAAACCTCGAAAGAACCCATCAGGCTCTGGAGGGTTTTCATTCAATCCTAAAAGCAGAAAGGGGTCTTTGAAGCGAAGTGCACTTGGACTCAAGGGTCCCTGGCCGTCTGCGCTCGGCTCTTGGGCTTGACTTTGTCTCTCCAGTGATGACAGGCTGCCATATTCCCTGTGCAGCAGCACACCTGAGTCCCCCTGAGACCCCACGCCCACCTTGTCACCGACCATTCGGACTATTTTCCCCCCTGATTTCCCAGAGGAATCCAAGTCTCCTAACGTCACATCGCTGTTACTCCTCTGCATGATGTGGCCCCGCCCCACTGACCTCAGGGTTAATCCCACGCGGCTTGGAGTGAGGGTGTCTGCATCAGCACAAACCCCAGCCCTCCTGGGGGGCCACTCCACCACACTTGACTCGCGTTTGGGGTCAAAATTAACGGTGGCAATAGGCGGCCGCACATTCTGACGGCGAAACTTGCGAATGAAGAAGTCATCTGACTGCATGGTGCCTGAGAAAATGACTCCAATCTAACAATCTATTCCCTGGAGCTTTCTGCTGTCCCAGTTAACTTTTTATCCTGCTCTCTGTGGTGCTGCTGTGAAATGAGGAGGCTGTGCATGAAAATGGAAAAACCCGGCTAAGTGAAATCAACAAACGTAGTTTCATTCACACCACTTAAGATGGAAGAACTCTTTCAACCTTTGGGTTCTCATAGATGAGAAATGCCACACTTTGTCAGTGAGTTGATGAGTGGGAATGGCAGAGGAGAAAATGTGCTGGAGCTTGCTGGAGGGGCCCATCCACATGTGCAAAGGTTTAGGTTTAGGTGTGGGTTGCTCGCTGCAGTGGAGTGAGGATGAGAGGATCATCACTGGAACCTGTTTCTTTGTCCTCTGTGCAGGAGAGGCTCTGTCTGTATCAACCTGTGCAACATGGCATCTGTTGGTTTGCACTCTTCAGTGCCACCTGTATAAAAAAAAAAGACAGAAAGAAAGAATACAGTTTTCAACAGGGAGGCCCCAGTTGCTCAGCTGGCGAACAAAATCGGACACTTTTCAGCTCAACCAATTTGACTGGTGACCAGTCAAACCATTATTCAAAAATTCTGTTTGTTTTTTTTTACACTTATCTACTATAGCACCACAGCTAAGAGTTCAAAAATTTTGAATTGTTGCAAGTTTGTGAACGTGTCACAGCTAAGTGATTATTTTCTTTAGCAATAAAAGCTCGTCTTCAGTGTGGACGTTTTGACAAAGCCAAAAAGTCTTCAAGTTAGCATGTTTATACTTTTCAAAAATCACTCCATCCCATCCTGACATTGCTGTTATTTACTTCACAGCTCTTTCCAAGATCACTTTTTTTTTTAAAAAACAGTCTTTAATTACCAATTATTGAATGCCAATAATAAAACAACAATATGGCCTGATGCATCATTTATTTTGGAGCAATGCCTTGTACTTCTGTTTTAGCAATATTATTATTTCCTTTAGACACTTTCTGTTCCAAAGTTTCCCAAAATAGATCCGTCGCAAACTTAAAACTCAGCACATCCACCCTGCATATGCTCACAATAGACCATATTAACAGAGGGGAGGGGGTCTTCCTGGCTGGCTCACTGACAGGCTGCCAGAGCACAAGAAAAATAAAAGTAAGCAACCTCTCACCACCCCACATACGTTCACACAAAAAAACAAACAGTGCTGGGGTTTACTTGTCCAACACCTCAAAAAAAAATTGTAAAACAGAAACATTGCTACAAATATAGATATTGTTTTGGTATAGATGTTATTCGTTTTCACAAATTCAGGAAGTTAAATCATTCAAAAGTCAAGGTTTTGTGCTAAAAAACATGAAACAATGAGCTTCCTGTTTTTAAGTTCAAACCAAATTCATATTTAGAAGTTTAACAGTGACTCACCCGCGAAATGGATCATGCATTCAGAAAAAATCGACCCGTTTCCCTCGTCATTTGTCAATCGTGTCCTGTCTTTGACTGAACTTACGTCAATCAGCACAAGCCGAAACGTTTTCTTGCTGTCAGTAAGGTACAAGGCTTCTTCCTGTCTGGGTTTGTCACATGCATCTCGTCTGTTGTGCAGCCCTAAAGAGCAGGTGCAGAGGTGTAGAGCAGCTACCAGGGTAAAAAAAAAAAAAAAGAGCAAGAGATACGCACGAGCGGCTACGTTTCTATCACGTATGAAAGGACATTACATCATGGAGACTTTCATCTAACATTTATACAAATTCTCAGCTTGAAGTCGATGTTTGTGTTTAGCCTTACAAAAGAAAAAAGTCCCCTAAATTTGATTGTGTGAACAGATGTCCTCATAGCACAAGTGATAAAGACACAGACACCTTAAAAAAAAAAAAAAGAAAAACCATTAAGAGTGAAGAGAGGAAGTCACAAGAAATCTTTGTTTCCCCTGCTTGTCTGCTTACATGCTCTCTCCATTTCCTCAAAAATATGCATTGACGTTTGTTTAAATTTTACTGTAAGACAGCTTTAAAAACAGACAGAAGCTGATTATTCTCTGGAGTTCAGTTTCTGGGTAGTTTCAATGCTGTAAGGGGAACCGTGAATGATTGTTGAGGCGTTTAGGCTAAATGAAACAGAAGTTTACATGTTGACACATGACACGTATTTAAGAGGATGGTTCAAATCTTTTAAAGTTCAAAGTTAATATCTTACCTGCAGTTGATAGCTCTTTGAACAACCTTAGTTTGGAGAAACGGAGTTTAATTTTGACCAGATTGACGAGCTAACAGCTAGTCCGAGGGGCCCCAAGACCAAGGAGGATTGCTGCTGTCTGTGATGGCCCTGCCAGTTGGGGTTTTGCTGGTCATTCTGTTCGGTTGCAGGAATGAATCCCACTGATTGGGCATACCTGGAATTGGAGCTCCACATTAAAAAGGCTCCTGCAGTCATTCTCCTCCACTCCAGGACCAGATTGTGTTTGGGGTTTTTTCTAGGTTGCGTTTTGTTTGCGTTGACACACGTTTACATTCATCATGTTCACTCATCCAAATATGTTATAACTGATCCTACCGATTTTTCACACCGCAGGGTTTACTACTTTAGTTTGATGGTTTTGCTTTTGAAATAAGCTATTTTAACAGCTATCCTGTGTCCTTTCCAGTTTTTGTCATAACCCACGAGCCAGGTTGTTAAAACAACTTCAGTTCAATACAAATTCATAGTAGTTCATAAGAACACTATTTTATAAACCTTCACATTGCCATTAGCTTCACATTACACGGTTATTTACGAAGAAATCTGTGGTTGTTATTTGTAAGAGCAAACGGCAGTTGTGGCCTGGGGCACTTCAGACAGAAATGTCATAATAGTTCTGCTAAAATAACAATGTAGTGTAGAATTGGCAGCAGTGTAAAGGTTTATGAAATAACACTGATCTGAACCAATAAGATTTTTTTTGAGATTAGAGATGTTTTAAGATGTCAGAAACCACTTTGGTCTTGGTTCAGCTCTGACTAGCCATTGGGTTGTCAGTCTGATCAGAATGAAAAATTACTTTTCGCAGAACCCCACTTCATAACTCCTTTAAATGTAACCTGTTTAGTTGTGAAATACATTAAAACGTTATATGAACAGTAATGTGCTGTAAGGGAACAGCAATTTCTGACTGTCCTGCCAATAACCAGCATCTTCATTTTAAACCATCATGTTGAGGTTTTATCTGTCAATGTGATTAAAAGTTTTAATCTAAATTTGGAAATGTGGGTCAGCTTATAAAATCTGCACATAAACGCTTATTTAAATTGTTACAAACAACTTGTAGTTCTGAGTGATTTAACAATATGTGCAACACTGGACTTTTACGTTTCCTCTGATCGGCGGTGAAGTTGATTCTGTTTGTATTTATTTAATGATTTAAGATGATTTAAAAGCATCTCTGAATGAAATCTGGACCATTTCCTTATCTGAGAGTGAACCTTTGGCTGAAAACCTACTTGTGTTTCTCTCTGGAGGCAACATCACCCATGAACTGTAGACTCGTGTGCAAGAACTAGGTGCAGCATAATCTGCAAGCTTTAAAATATTGTTGATTGCCTGAGCAACCCATTTTCTCTCCACTGTCTGAAAGTAGGCACAGATTTTTGGCAGCAGCTTCTTCAAAAAAAAAAAAAACACCAAACTTGCAGGTCGCTTTCATGTTGTTCCAACAACAAACACAACTTCCAGGGTTGGCCAGAAACACTCCACCAACACAACTGATGAACTGATCACGCACTTCCTTTATAAAACTCCTGAGCTTCTCAAAACTCTCAACCCATGAGAACAGTCCTGGTTTCTATAGCAGCTTTTCTGGAGCAAGCACTTGTTTGTTCACATCCACAGCTTCATATGACTTAGTCAATACGCTACTGAAACACCAAAAACGCTCTCGGCCGATGACGTTTGAGTCACAGACCTCAGTCTTGTGCATCAGCAAACTGTACAAACATGTCAACAAGAAGAAACAAGGCAGGAAAATGATCCTGCGTTTCAAAACACATGAGCCTCATATAAACAATGGACATAGTGCTCTATTACTGTAATACAGTATCACTCTTGTTCTTACAAATATAGTCCAACCTTAACCCCCCCCCAAAAAAAACTAAAAGATGACTTAATTGTGACTACATCCACTTTGTACATGTAAACAAACAAACAAAACATAAAATCAGACCTACTTTAATTGCAACATATATGCTTATGGTAACTTTTTGTACATACTCGTCTCTAGATGAAGTGCCTAAGTATGTAAAAACTGAGATCACACAGAACCTCTTGACACTAGTGATAGTTATAGTTGTCTAAAAACCTCATGTGAGATATCTGTAGATATGTGTTTGAGCAGTTTCTTTTCCAATCCTTCATTTGGCCTGAAACTGATCTAAAAGCAACAAAATGTATTTACACTGTGTTCAGAATGAAACCTGCAGTATTTGATGGTCTTAGTCATTCGGGGCTGAATTTGAACAGGATTTTAAAAATTACTGCACACCACTGGATTCAAGTTACTTGCATCTTATATAATTTGTGTTTTAGCATGGACCCAGAACTGAGTGGAAAGATATTTTAGTGTTGACCGCTGTCTAAGAGTAATAAACACATTCCTTTTCAAATCAAAATTTTTTTCCAAAATCTCTACAAGTTATAGTCATGTAAAAAAATCAATAATTTGCTCACCTTTAGATACACGTGATGTCTTTAATCAGATGTTTAATAATCCAGAAATAAATCAAATAAATCACTGATCATCCTTTATTTTAAAAAGGACGTCTGACTACATGAAAAGGGTCTTCTGACCTACTGCTACAGAGAAGTGTCAGATGTACCTCACACAGAAGCACAAGTAAAGAGGAACTGAGAAGTTTGGTCACTGCGTCCTTACGTTTCTGCTCATGTTTTATGAGAGGCCAGTGTTTGTATTGTTAGTGTATTTCCTGCTGCGTGCATCAAAGTGACAACCAGAATATCGTCTTAAAATACTTCCTCCTATATATATATATAAACTAATCTGTTAAGATTAGTCACCTGGACAGAGTTACAACACATGCAGGCGAACAAAACAGTTAAACTGTAACAGGTCACGATTGTGATCGAGCTTAAAGTTGAGCAAACTGCAAAGTTAGTCACAAACCGATTGTTTTTCTCCCAGAACCCTTGATTGAACGCTGATTTTAAAGGTAATGGCAGACACTTTGTCAACTGTGTAAAGCAGTGGTTTAAAGATGCTGCCGGAACAACCCAAAATCACACAAGCAATGTCTTCATTAATCACCTTTGGCACTAGTGCACAGCACTAAAAGGAGCTGGTACCCATTCTGCAGATATCTATTTCCTCTTTGAATACCGCTGCAGGCTACTACTATAGATGGCAGGCACCACCATCACTGTGACAGAGTTGAGTCATTTTCTAATATAAGTGCATGCTGCTGAAACAGGTAACCACCGTCCATGCAGAACCTCTGCAGAGAGATGCTAACAAACAGCATGTGCTGCAAAAACTCAACTGCATCTTCACATGTAGCTCTAAAATTATAGTTCTCATAAATGTTAATGTAATCTGCTTCTTTGTTTCATGCAGGCTTTAGATTATAATCCCAGGTTGGTTCTGCCACAGATTTAGTCCAGGAGCGAGGACTCTGATGTTGCAGTTAATGCTGTCCAGGATTATTTAAAGACCAAGACCTCAAACTACTTCTCAGCAGCCTGCTTCCCTCTGCAGACTTTCTCATGCTACCAAATTCAATCTGCATTCCTGAGAAACTCAATAATGCATGCGGACAGTGATGTTTAATCCTCGCTACTCAGAATTCAAAACTCTGTGGACAGTGAGAAACTGTGCCATTCCTCTGTGCTCTCTTCCATCTCTGTATTGTTTGAATTGTGAAACGTCGTTAAGATGAACAATTTTTCTTGGTAAAGTTGGAAGTCTTTTAAATATCTTTTTCTCCGGGCACAAATTGAGATTTCCAATCAGCCACTGGAAAAAGAAAGTACATCTTCTTTCAATGTTGTTTACACATCAGAACATTATAAAAAAGGATCTGGTCTTTACCAGCTTTTAAATTGATTCAAATCTAACCTGAGGTGAACAAAAACAAGCAACAGATTCCACCATGTCATCATTTATTAAACAAAAGCAAAGTCAATATGTAAAAGCTGTGTGTGTAGAACTAAGCCCATTTATTTAACAGCTTGAAGAACCACCTTTAGCAGTGATCACTTCAAGTTGTTTTTATTGCTTCAGTTCACTAAGGTTTGTAGACATTAGTTTCTGCTCAGCTCTCTTAAGGTCCCACCACAGCATTTCAATCAAGTTCAGGTCTGAATTTTGGTTTTTACTTCTTTTCTTTTTCAATCTGTTGTAGAGTTGCTGCTGTGTTTCCTGTTTTATGACCCAGCTTTGTCCAAGTTGAACAGATGTCCTCAGATTTGAATCCAGAATACTTTGAGTTCAGAAGAGTCTCCTGGTAATCCCTCCAAACAAGCCCTATCTCTCCAGTCATTTTCTAATTGTCCTGTCCTGAACTTTAAGCTTTAACCTGCTAACTGAGGCCTGTAGAGTCAGAGGTGGAGCTCTTGGATTTTTTGCAATTTCTTTGAGCATTGCACAGTCTGACCTTGGGGGTGAATCAGCTGGTAAATTCACTCTTGGGAAGAGTGGCAGCAGTCTTAAAAAACTATGTTCTATTTGTGAATAACCGTCTCACTGTAGAATTATAGACTCCAAGTTGGAAATGACCTTTAACCCTTCCCAGATTAATGGGCAGCACCAGTTGCTTCTCCAAGGTCATTGCTGATGTCTTTCCACCTTGGCATTGTGTTAATATAATAATAATCCCTGCTTTTATAAAGGTGCTCACACTGATGATGATCAGGTAGTCAAGTCTGATCAGCAGCTCCTGGCTGATACTTTTCTTAAATCCTGTGGAGGCAACTAGGGTGGACTTAGTTTTTCACAGTTTCTTTTTTTTTTTTTTGCTTTATTTTTGTTTAAGAAATAACATAGTGGAGTCTGTTGTGTGTTTTCATACACCTGAGGTTAAATTCGAATAACTTTAGATCCTGCCAAAAAAGCCAGATCATTTTTAATATTTCCTGAAAAAGGGTGGACTTTCTTTTTCTCATGATTGTGTTTTCATTTATTTTTGGAGGATATTTTTAGGAGTTATATTTCTTTC
>JAOXNZ010000030.1:15010824-15031068 GCA_028566095.1 Kryptolebias brasiliensis
TAAGCTCTTTCCTGTTGTGCAGCGTTTTATTAAAAAAAAACCAAAAAAAAAAACCTGTACAGTCAATTTACATTCATCTAACAGTTCAGCATGACTTGGTTTCAGTATTTACAGTGTAAGGGAACATGTTTAATTTGAAAAACTTAATTTAATTAATTTTAGTTGTGGAATATAATATAGACATAAAAAAAGCTGATCAGAAGTCAGCAGTTTGTAAAAACAAAAAGACATCCGTGATGATCTGTTTGTTGTTTTTTATTAACTACATTTTACTGATGTGCTGAAACCAAAGGCAGCCTGAAGATAATTTAGTTCAGTTGAGAGAAATTAAAATCTGTGAACTCAGCGAACATCAGATATGTGTGCTGAAAATCCCCAAACTGAACAAAAAGAAAAACAAATCTTAAAGAAATGGACTTCATTTTGAAGCGGTGCACAGATGAGGGCAAGATTTAAGTTGTTATGTGCAGAGGAGGGACAGTGGGTATATGGGTAGGATTTTGGAGATGCAGCTGCCAGGAAAAAGACAAAGAGGAGACATATGGATGCAGTTAAAGAGGACATGGGGGTAGATGGAGTGAGGACAGAGGACACAGAAGACAGAGTGAGATGGAGGAGGAGGACTCGCTGTGGCGACCGATGAAGAGGGAACAGCTGAAAGAAGAAGCAGCAGCAGCAGCAGCAGCAGAGGTTTTCCACGGTTTAATGAGAGTGAAAGATTGACAGCATTTTACGCTAAAGATTAATAAATTATGACTTCATCTGGGAAATCTAAGTAGCATTTCTGGACAAAGTTTTGTTGGATATCTATAATTTTCTTGTTTTTTATGCACCTAAATGTTTGGATGACAGTCAGGATTAGCAGAAGTTGTAAAAATCAAAAGGTGTTACAAAATATGGACTCGTTGACCAGAAAATTTTAACTGTGGCTCTAGAAACTAAAGCCATCACTGGGAAGCTTGTGTTTGGAATTTGACGTTTTATTATGACACTTTTAATCCACCTAAAGTTCATTTCAGGGCTTTTCTTTTTTTTGTAGGAACAATTAAATGTCCACACGGAGTCTTGTATGTTTTGCTGCATTGCTTGGAACCAGTTTCCACGTCAAACAGGGTTTTAAATTCACAATACATAAAAAGTGTTCTTAATAAAAGCTTGTGCATCTCAAGTGTCTCAGTGTTCGCTTCTTCCTATTAGACGAGAATCCGGGTCCACAAAGATTTGTTGAAAACAGATCGACAAAAATCTTCATCTGGTCCGACGTCTGAAGTCCTGGTTGGAGTGCCGAGGAAGCCGGACCAGGACTTCACCACTTTCCCCTTTTGCTCCAGTCCTTTGGAGTGAAGTGAAGACATTTAGGATCGATGCGCAGGTGCCTCTTCTGCATCGCCTTCTCATGTCCGTCCACAATGTCCTCTGACAGAGTGAGGATGTACTGACCCTGGGTTCACAGAGACATAAAGATGTTTTAAGTTATTTTACGTCACAGTGTGGGCATTTTTAAAAATCAGCATTTAAAAGTATTCATTGCAATGCCATTACTACTGATCAAAATAATAATTCATAAAGTAAAACCTGCAGTTTTTTTCTCATATTGTTGGTTAATGTGTCCTTAAATTAAAATTTTGTAAGCGAAATTTGTGACTGGTTGCCAACTACCACAAATGTTTGTTTACCTATGGAAACAGCTGAAGTGACTGAAAATAGATCAGCAATGACGACGTCCACGTAGGAGTGATTTGAGATGAATTTGATGACTCACATTCAAAAGGTAAATGGACTGTACTGATGACGCCTTTCTAGCTAACCAGGCCACTCAAAGCTCTTTACAACACAATCTGTGCTCTCATTTACTCATCCATACAGCTCTCTATTACACCTCTACAAAGCTAATCTGAATAAATCATGCTACAGAGTCTAATCAGTGCTTTAGATCTCACATCAGAGGCAGTGAGGGGTTCAGCGTCTCGCCCAGGGACACTTTGACATGCGACTGCTGCCAGGAATCGAACCTCTGATTCTCCTGTAGGAGGACGGACAACTACTCTAACCACTGATCCAGTCATCCCAATCATACTTACACTCAGTTTAGGTTAGGTTGGAACGATAATGCCGAGCTCCGTCTTTATCGCGCTCCACCGTTCAGCCGGTATTTATTCTTGAGAGTCGTTTTACTCGTTCTCTCTTTCCTCAGATTCACTGATATTTTCAACCTAAGCATCTTCTCGGCCATATTTGTTTACCTACAGACTACGGGCAGCCTAATGGAGGTCAATCACATGACTCAAGCTTCTACGTGGTTTTCTGCGGGTTCAGCTGAGTGTTTTGTTTACATTGAGTGCGTACCAACATTTCAGAATTGCATATCAATACTTTTTGGAAAACTGCTGGAGTAAACCCTTTCAGCATTAGATACAGTTCAGGATTTTTGTGTTTGATTTTATACTTTGCAATGAATACCTTTAATTAGCATGGCAGCGTTTTTTATTAGAATTATAGCCTCAAAAAAGAGTTTTTTTTAAGTACATGTAATTTGTACTGTAGATAAGAGAGAATTCTGTGTCTTTTAACTAAAGGACTGTGGTGCAGCTAAATAGGACCGAGTGTGTTTTGATGTTTAAAAACAAGAACAAAAATAACACTGAGGTAATCGTTCATTCAACACGAGTTAAAAACAGTCACTGAACACACCACACTGTTGTATAAAATCTAGGGTGTTGAAAATGTCCACTTTGAAGCAGAAGAGTGTAAACAGCGCAGCTCTCACCTTGTAATAGTTGATTAAGTTGAGATACTGAAGCGTTGAAATCACATCTTCTTTCTTTACGCTTGTAATTTCACTAATCTCACTGCATGATCAAAAACAACAAAAAGAAAATTAATTTTCTGATGTGAAACAGATTCTTCCAAGGACCGCTGAAATAACAATCTCTTACTTGATAGTAATCTGTGGCCTCTCTCCGTTTTCAGGTTTAAGGTCCATGAGAATTTCTAGGATTGTTTGCGACCAGTAGGAACGATACGACAAGAGGCCGAGATCGGACAGCGGCTTCTCAGGCGTGCCCGTCTTCCCCTCTACCTTCGACAACTCGTAACCTGAAAAATCGCCGAGCATTAAGTGTTGAAGGAGCTCAAGTTTACAAGTGTTTTCTGATCATGTCTAACTTTAAAAGTATACTCACTGAACTCAATGAGCAGTTTCCCATAACCTCTGCGCTGATATGGAGGTAGAGTCAGGATGCAGGCGACGTTATAATCTTCAGTCGACTCTTTTTCCTGAAAACAAAAATAGAAAATTTGACTCTGGCAACCCGTGGTTGAATACAGAACTGCTACTGTACCATCATGATTCCACTGTGCAATCAGGTCGTTTTAGTTACAATTTCATAATTTGCGTACCTTAGAGAAGTAGCCCACTATGTGGAAGCCTTTGGAATCGTACTCCGTCATCACGTAGAAGAGGAAGGGGTCTGTGTCGTAATACAGCGTTTTGTGGTCCAGGAAACATTTTGCAAGTAAACACAGGTTCTGGGAATAATTCTGAGAAATATGAAAAGACGCGTCTGAATCAATGTGAAACAATAAAGCAAACAAAAAGAAGAGAGGAAATGAAACAATCCCACTGCGCACTTTGTTTTTCCTGCCGTCGATCTCAAAGAATGAGATGGTGCCTTTGCGGTAGATCTCGTTGCCTGGAGGATGTCTTAAATTACATTTGGTCTGAAAATGAGAGGAAACAGACAATTTCACATATGCTTTGCAGTTGGAGCGTTAAGGCACAAAAAAAAAGGAGAAATTCTCAGAAGAATCCAGTTACATGATACAAAGTGTGACAAAAGAAATCTTACCAAATGCCTCTGAAGACACTTGAGACTTTTGACGTATTTGAGACAGAATTCACAGAGGTAGAGGATGGGCAGCGTGGTGAGTTCCTGCGGGTACGGTGAGAAGTACCAGGGCTTCAGTCTGTGCCGTCCCAACTCTATACACTCAATATTTTTCATCCGGGTGACAATGTCGTCGTGGCTGCGATCCGACACCAAACTGCCCGTCATGCGTGGAGCAGTCGGGATGCCATCAGAACTGTCCTGAGAATCCTGGTGAACGACGGACATTAAACACATCAGACAGCAGCAGCTAGTCTTTGTTTAGAGTTAAACAGAAGCTATGTGATCAGATTAATCATACTTTTTTTAAACATTTAGATTTCATTAAGTAACTTGAGCAATCATTGATGGTGTTCATTTCTACCAGGAGGACTACACTTGGGTCAGAGGTAAGCAGCACCTCTGTATTATTGGACTCACTATGGAACAGCTGAATTTGGACACCAAAACACATTCAATGAGCTATAAGAGGAAATTAAACATACCTCTGGTGGTGGTAGAAAGACACTGGCACTTTGAGGCTTGTTATACTGCAAAACCTTTATCATCTAGCAGAAAAAGACACGAAAAACACAAACTTTTGGAAAATAAAAGGATTACTTGTACACTGAAAACTATAGTAAAAGAGGAAAATTGGAAACACTTTTAACTTCAGTATTAAATAAGAGTAGACTCCAGTAAGGCGTTCAACATGAGTTCACCTGCAATAATCATAAGCAGTGACAGAGACTGACAAAAGTGACTGAAGTGTGAAAACAAATGTTAATGTGATGTGAGAGTGACAGTAATGTTAATGAATATAAAGAACCGTTTGGAAACTGGAGATCAGCTGCAGCGGGTACCTGAACAGGTGAGCTGTTCAAGTGCTAAAAGCTTGATGGAGTCAACAATGTCTAATTTGCTAAATTAAATAGATTATTGTCAAGAAAAAACAAAGAACTGCTCGTCACTACAAACAGCAGCTTTTCTGGTGAGCTACACCAGTGAACTCTTATGACTAAAAACATTTTTATCATTTTATACAGAATCATGAAACTATCTAGCTATCTATTGTGCTTTCTCTAAAAATTATGAAATAAAAATTTCTGTTGTAGGACTGGTTTAAAGTTGAATAAATACTCTTCAAAATGAAATGCAAAACTGTAGAAGAACAAATCTGATCTTTTCTAATGCATTATATTATCAGCAAATATTAGACACTAGCAAATTATTGTACATATAAATATCAAAACAACAAAATTAAAACATTGCAAAAGAATAGATTTTAAAACTAAAATCAAAAAGCCATAACCAAACTAAGAGCGGCTATAAACATCACAGCAAACATAACCTGTAAATTAAGAAACTTAGGCACCAACTAAACATTCTTTCCACAAAATGGCACAAAGACAACTAAAAAGTCAAACACTTCTATTCTTTAAAATAATTATTCATAACTTTCCTGTTGTTATATTTAAGATTTGTATTTTGAGAAATACATTTTTTAAATTTTACACAATTTGCTCAGTTTTCACTTTGACTTTAATATAATTACCACAGAAAGAGGTGGACAGAAACGGCACTAAGTTTTGCTAAAGGATTATGACAGAATGTTAGCAGAAGTGGGTGGGATTTTAAGTTTACGATCTTTAAAAAAAAAAAAAAGCAAGAAAGTTATAAATCTACAAAACAAAATAAATGGAGACACCTAAATTATATAATCCGAAAAAAATGAAGAAAAAAAAGCTGACTAAATAGTTGAAAACCCATCACGAACCTCCTCAGCTCCCCCGCAGTTAGCTTTCCTCTTCCTGCCAGGCTGAGAGGGGATGAGGCGTCGGGCGGTGCCGTTCTGTAGGAAGAAATGAGAGGTTTGCTAACAAAATCCACTTCATGCAAATCCGAAGGGGTTTTAAATATTCGTTGTACCGTTGTGAGTGAGGCGAGCTGCTCATGGTCTTCTCTGGACTTAAAAGTGTTGGTGTCTCTCACGGCGGGAAAAACAGCCGCCTGAGAGGCTTCTGCTGAACTCGGCAGAGAGGGAACGGGGGTGACGGGGGGCACCTGAGTCGCCACGGGAACGCTCTCTACCTTCCTCTTCTGCGGCAAACATGGGTGGTGGACATTCAGCTTACATTCAGCCTGACCAGAGGCAGGAGGTTCAGTTTTCAGAATTCACACACATGTCCACATTTAAAGCTGGGTATGGAGAATCTCATCCACGAGGTTAACACACAAACTGGTGTTTTACCAGACGTTCGTGCGCTAACGGTGATTAGAGTAAATCTGATTAAAAGCCACAGCAAATCACAAATTTTTTGGCTAAATTATGGTCATCTCCAGGTTAATTAGTGTGCTGTAAACGAGACTTCATTTAAACCTGGTATTAAGATGTAATCAACACAAATGTTGCTGCAAACTTGTTGACTCCCAACAAACAGTTTTCTTCATGTCCTTTGGTCCTTCTATACTTCATGACCTGGGATTATCTAGATTATCTATAAAAAACCACCTTCAGCACCAAAACACAAGAGTTTAAAGCCACTCTTTAAGCTTAAATGTGGAGTGACAAGTTCAAAATATTCACCTGGTAAACATTGAAATAAATTGTGTATTAAACCATGAGTATTTGAGATTTAAATAACTGAATTATCATCGTCGTGTCTTCAGTCACAACTCTTTACATCTAGACTCTTTTGCAGTGCAAACCTGAGCCCGTAGCTGTTCGATTGTATAAAAGATGTTAACACCAGGTTTAAGAAGGTCTCAGTAATCTCTAGAATGGGTAAATTCAACTTGTACCGGAGTGGGGAGGGTTTTGCCTCTGGAAGGAGCTGTGGCAGATTGAAGGTTGAGATCTAGACTCTTCCTCTGAACACAAAGGAAGAGAAGGAAGGGGATTAAGTGACACACATGTTGACCCTCAGGATAACTGTCAGATTTTGTAAACAAAAAATTTGCCACAAAGGCAGTAAGAATTTGTTTTCAGTTTCTGCATTTTTTTTTTAACCAAACAACACTCTTTATATTGGAACTGATGTTAATCTAGATTACCTGTTTCTTCTGCACAGCTGCGTCATTGTTTGTATCTCTTCTTTCACTCACCTCATAAGAGAAAACCAGACAGATGTTAAGGGCTGACACTGGGTGACAGTGGGCAGACTGCAGTTATTTATTTTTATCATAAGTTCGCATAAGAAGAAAACTGTTGCAGGAAAAAAAAATATACACATTTACACATGACCATGATATAAATTTTAGTCGATAGGCTTAAAACACACACACACATTGTTCTCTTTAATGTATATTTTCGGCCTGGTGTTGCGACTGTAGGGTAAACCCTGACAAACTCTTGAAATATTTTGCAGTAATTGTGAAGCCTGAAGTCTATGTTTCTTGCTGGGTTACCAAATTATGGGTGTTCTGAACCAAAAAGCTGTATCTTTTGAGTTGGTACATGGATTTAAAAGTTGGAGAACCACTGCCTTAAAATGCCTTCTTTAAAAAAATACCAAACAGTGAAAGTTACTAACAGTGAGGAAGAGTTTTGCAGCTGACAGACAAAAAGGAAAAGAGAGGACAAAGCTGCGAGGTGCAAACAAGAAGAGGTACAATCACTTACAGCTTTACAGAAGAAAGATTTGATTTAAAGACACATAAAAAGTTAACTTACCACCCAACCATTACAAATCATTGCAGAAAATCATCAAAAACTTGAGTCTAATTGTAGCAGCAGCTTCTTTAATTTGTCAAAACAAGCCATAAAAATATAAAAACCACTGAAAACATCCAAATTGTTAAACAAAACATCCTGCAGGAACTCATGTAACTTGGGTCCTACCAACTCCAACATCTTAGCCAATTTCAAACACCAGACATCAGAGAGCGGTGCAAAACTCCTGAATCTGTCTGTAGGACAAGAGATTTTCAAAATAATCAGGTCAATGAGACCATGACGATCACAGCAGCAAGCTGGCTGCCCTCCAGTCAAGGAAATGTAACACATGATGGACGAGAGCGGCTGGTTAGCAGCAGCTGAACGGTTTGAGACCTACAGGAAATAAATTCACTCGACAGCAAAAAAGAAAAATAAAGGCAAATAATATGGACTGACTGTCCCTTTAAATAAAATCGGAGCAGAGTGTAACATTTTGCAGGTTCAGTAAAACCCTCAAGAACTTCAGCAGCTGTATAACACACTGGAATGTAAAATATCTGCAGTTATTATACAAGTCACAGCATTATGCTGCTAATCTCGAGCACATTACTGCAACGTTTGAGTATCTGAGATCAATATTCAGCACCATGGTGCCCACTTACCACTTCCCTCTCAGGTGAACTGGGACGGGAGCCAGGGAGACCATTCTTAGTCGGTGTTTTAGCTTCTTTCTTGGGAAACTGAAGCTTTTTTATGTCCAGCCTGTCCGTTGTGACCCACTCATCCAGGCGCTTGTTGACTTGAGACATGAAATTTTACACAGACAGGAACACAGCTGCTATGATGTTTCTGTGTTACACAAATTCGTACATGCAGTTCATCTAACTACAAACCTATGATTCAACAACAAATCCCCCAACGATGAAGGTTGGATATAACCTTCATTTAGGTATTTTACCCCAAACAAGAAAGGCTTACTGGTGTAAAAATGCTCAGTGGTTTCTTTAATCTGTTAACCTTCCCAGCCTTTACAGTGACAGAGAAAACAGTGACGAAACAAGGAAGGCTTTACTCACAGTCAATGTAGTGAACATAGTAAAGCTTTCTCCCAGAAACTTCCTTCACACTTAAAATCTCAGCCAGTGCTGCAAGAAAAAAAAAAAAAGCAGAAAAGTTAAAATATAAACTAATAAAACTGCTGTTTTGCATTTCTATAAGCATGAAAACACTTTTGGCCTAGTTTACAACTACTGCAGAGACGAATAGGTAATGGTTCGGTCAATCTACAAAATCGTCTCATTTCCGGTTGAAAAAAACTTTACTGTAAACAGTAATCGACAGTGTTAAAATTGGAAATAGACCGTATAGTTATTTACATCGTTTGGTAGAGCTTTTGAGATGCAATTTTACTGTTTTAGAGTAATGTTTTATACTTTTTCAGGAAAAAACAAAAAGTACAGCAAAAACAAAGTCAACCAGTTTTACTTGCTTTTAGTTATGATGTGAAGACGTACGTGCACAGAACCTTGAAATGATGATTATTGTTGTAAACATAATTGCTCTGATGCATTTCTTGATTTACACTGCATTAAAACAAATGAGCTGTAACACAGCTTTAATGTAAGGAGTTCATTTATTTGATTAATACCTTTTAAGTAGAATACCTGTTTCTACTGTATTGTTTTACTCTTCAGGACAACATTTGTGTTTCTGTAGTTCTTATTTAAATGAAGCCAAACCATATACAATGTTTATACACACTGCTTTGTATTATTCAATTATTTAAATTAACATTTCCTTTTTTTTTTCTTCTTGCTAAATATATCTTTTAATATTTCTTTTCAACAGATTTTTGACTAGTCTATCATTTTGCTGCTGTAATGATGCAAATTCTCCAGTCAGTGACAAATAAAGGACTATTGTATTTTATTTTTTATTGTACTCTAAAAGTTGGAGAAAAACGTCCTAAACCTTAAACTGATTATATGTGCTGAAATGCAAGAAGAGGAACAAATAAAGACAAAAATAACTTTTGTCCCTAGTGGATAATAACATGAATCTGAATCTTTATGAAGATTAAAGTTAATATTATTAGAAGATGCGTCGCGGACATGCTACATGAAGTTCAGGCATTTACGATTAACATCCCTGTTTTAGATTTAAAGTAATAATTACCAAATAATGAGAGACATGTCAAATCTGTCGACGAAGTAGCTGTCAAGAGATAAGCTTCTGAATAAATAAAAGTGTCTTGAAAGTGAATTCCCTCCACTGTAAGACAGCTTGTTTATGAGTGTGCTGTTTAGCTTTAACTGGAGGCCGTTGTGTCTGTTAACAACAGCTGAGGTTAGCTGCTTAGCATTTAGCTTCGCACTGAGAAAACAAACGGACAACACTTACGCCATTCGTCCTCGTGCTCCTGGTTTTTACGAAGAACGGGGAGGCGGCAGCCTTCGACAATCTCGACCTGTTTTTAACGACACGTTAGTTGAAGACCTAACGCCGGTCCTTGTCTTGTAAATAACATTGTATCTTTCGAGAACCTACCGAAGATGCGTTGTCCACCATTTTCGTCATCTGTGAGTGCAGCAGCAGGGTGTTGTGGGAAAATGCCGGTCCGCGACAAAGACGGAAAGTACAGCAAGATGGTTCACCCTCCACCCACCGGAAGTCGTTAGGCCAAACCTATTTTTGAGTGCTGCGTTGCTATACGTTGTTTAAAACATGATTGCAAAACTATTAGAAAAATAAAAAAATGTTGCTAACTTTTTAGATATCTAGTCCATCCATCCATCCATCCATTTTCTTTTACCCTCTTTTTCCATTCCGGGTAGTCATAATCTATATAAATTGAAACCACAGGCAGTGACCAATTACTAAAGTCTTTAGTTTGTCAATACAATGGTGATGCATAGAAAGGTTCCTGGTGTTATATGAAAACGGCACTTTGCATTATTGTACTGATGATTGGTCACTTTTTGCTTCTTCAAGTTTATGCAAAGGTGGCCCTCTTTGTTTTGTTTGTTTTCATAATAATGACTCAGCCCATAGATTTAGAATAGAACTAATGAATTCCAGGAAATTCAGCTTTCCTACTGTAATTCTGTATTTATTTCAGGGGAGCCAATCATCTTTCCTGACTTTCATTATTAACCCTGGGAGAACATGGGCATCGGAGAACATACTAGGGAACATGGGTATGGACCCCTTTTATGTTTCATGTATATTTCTTTCCTTGTTTGGACTGCATCCCTTTGAGGTTTGCTCCTGTTCAGTAACTAATAAGGCTCAAACTAAATTTGCAAAAGGGTTTTGCCAAAATGCATTACAACACCAAGTTGTTGCTGCATCCTCTTAGTCCTCCTTCATTGGGTGTAGTTTGAGCTACATCCTAGATATACAAACACGTGTCACTGCCACCACTTTATCGGACAGTGAGTTTATTGATCTGTCTCTCACTGCTGAGGCAGAGCCCAGTAAAAGTCCATTTGATTGCTTTGCAGTACTTACAAGCAAATAATAACAGTAATAGGAAAATGCTCTGAACTGATTGTTGAAATGTGATAACTTAAGCTTCATTCAAACTTAGGCAACATTCAAATCCAGCTGATGATGACATATTAAGTTTACTGTTTTCTCACTGAGACTTCAGTTTTTTTTTTAAAGAGGTATGTGTGAAGATGAGTATTTTAGAGCAAATCAGTCAGCAGCAGTATATTTACAGATGGTGATGTTTTAATGCTCATAAACTTATATATACTTATATATATACTTATAACTTATATATTAATGTATTCTATTAAGCAAAACAGAAAAGATTCACAGTTCTTCAGCCCTGAAGCAGCCACTGATGTCTACAACTAATGAGAGCTGAAAATTAGAAAAATACATGAACATAATTGTCAGCATTCTCAAGAAGTTAATAAGCAGTTAAAATGAGCTCTAATATACACCAAGTTAACCATAAAAATCAGGATTCATTTTAAAGTTGATTTCCCTGGACTTGCCACAGCACATCTTATTATTATTATTATTATTATTTTCTCCCCTGCTGCTCTAAGTAACAACGAGAACTGCTCAAATCTTTTTGTTTTATTTTTTCATATTTAAGTTGTCTGGCTCTTGAGAAAACTAAGAGTGAAACAAGAGCCACTTGTGACACAGATGGAGGGCTTTTTGTTTGGATTACTCCTCTGAAGGCAGCTTTTTTTTAGTTAACTGCTTTTCAAAATGAATCATGACTAAACCGCTTCTCCACCCTGAACAACCCCATTGTGTACATTTGTGGAAACACTTCAGTCCCACTAATTATGTGCCATTTTGCCTCCCAGTAATTAATGATATCCCAAAGACAATGGCGATTTTGTGCAGCAAAATGTGTCATGACAGTATGGAAATAATTTTTCTGGCTCTTTGTGATTGTTTCTATTTAAAAAATCCCTTTTAACACATTTCTTTTAGTAGTTAAAAAGGTATTCTTTTTTTTAAATGTGTTTTAAAGTCCAAGGAAATTGCTCTTGAGTGGTTTTGAAACCACTTCACTTGTTTTTGTTCTTTCAACACCTCTAATGTGACTAAAAGTGCATCTTGGAAAACATAAGAACTGAACAAAGTGTTTAGAATAAAATGTTCACCCAATCCAACGTGTCAAGCATAGCCAGTAAAGTTCAAGAGAAAATATTACACGAAGATAAACTAGATTAACAATAATTTCTGCAGCAAATAATTTAAATGAGCGAGGGCAAAGGTTATAAATTCTCTTTATTATAATCCTTGGAACAGCATTCAGTATACAGAACTTGAGTTTGTTGACTAACCATACATTAAACTGTAAATCATAAACTGGATAAGAGCAAAAATTAAAAAAAAAAACTAAATAAATAATCAAATAAAAAAACTCTCAGTTGCATTGCTATTTTTCAAAGCTTTCTTCAGGAAATAGCCTGAATAGTATTATTATTTACCATGCATGATTGAGTGCATTTCAGTCTGGTTGATTATTATGAAAACATATGAAAAAGTGAATGATTAAAATGTCTAAATGACTTAAAAAGCAAAAACCTTTGAGGTTGTCAGCTGCATCACCTCCAAAGACCCTTTTTTTGATGACACATAACTGAGTTTAGTTCATTTTTATAGTGTTTGCCGAAGCAAAACTATATTTAACAAGAACTGTGATTGATTAACAAAAGCTACAGACAGACAAGGGCAGAAGGGCATGTCACATTTTAAAGAGATAGTTCAAACACTTTAAAGTGGGGTTCTGTGGAAAGGTTATGATGAATAAATATCTCACCTGTTGTAGATAGCTCTTTGAAGCTAAAAGAATTATAGCGTTTCATGCAAACGCTATTTTACAAACCTTTACATCACTGTCAAGTTCACATTACATGGTTATTTCAACAAAAATAATATGCTATTTCTGCCAGGAGTGCTCCAGGCTGCACCGGAAAGGCCACAGCTAGCTGCTGCTGTTGCTGTTTGTGCTTGCAAATAAACATAGAAATCTATGTAAATACTTACGTGATGCAAATAAGTTTTAAAATAGCCTTCACGTGAACCACTATGAAAATGTTGAGATTAGAGTTGTTTTAAGACGAGTCCTTTAGTCTTGGCCCCATTCTGACCAGCCATTAGCTCATCACTTCTGTCAGAATTAAACTGAGGTCGTTCAGACAGCTATCTACAACAGGTAAGATATTTTTTATATCTTTTCCACAAAACCCCACTTCCAAATGTTTAAACTCATTCTTTAAAGCAGATGAAGAGCATTTTCTCTTTAAAACTTTTAAAAACCTTCTCATGACTTTTGGTAATTATATCTGCTTTTGCTTTTGTCCCATTTGTAGTTTTTCCTACCATTTCAAGTCCTGCGCTACATTTTTTTTCACCATTTTGACTGAGTTTTGGGAAGACCATATAACATTTCTGCTGTGTTAGAAAAAAAACTGTTAGGACTTTCTGGTGACAGCTTGAAAACCAACTATTTTTGGTAGTTCCTAACATTATAA
Organism: Kryptolebias brasiliensis; assembly: GCA_028566095.1. Classification (NCBI taxonomy): domain Eukaryota; kingdom Metazoa; phylum Chordata; class Actinopteri; order Cyprinodontiformes; family Rivulidae; genus Kryptolebias; species Kryptolebias brasiliensis. Next base: position 15,024,360 of record JAOXNZ010000030.1, read on the forward strand.
TAGCAAAATCTGCCCAGCAGGCTCAACTCATTCAATACCCATCTAAAGTTTAAATTAAATTAATCAAAAAAAAGAAAAAAAAAACAGAATTGGCTTATGTCTGAAACAGAAGGAACAAAAATACAACAAAATGTTCCCTTTTCACAAAAGTTGAAAATACCTTTTGGTGGTTATTGCACGTAATAAAACTAACAGGAAGATAAGACTTCTAAAGTGACCAAAGCAACAGCAGGGGGAGGTATTACTCTAAAAACATCACAATGTTGACTATTGCTCTTCTGACGAAACAGAAACAAACCTGCTGCTGCATCCTTCTCTTTCTGTGTGCTGAACAGAAAAGCTGATCATCACTGATCTCCTTCCTCATCCAGCAGCTCCCTGTAGACACTGACAATCACTTCAGCTACATATTGGTACATTTGGTTCACTGTTTAACTCACTCTGGCATGATTCATACATTTATATTTAACCTTCACACTCCTGATTCTTCCCCCCCCCATATCAACCCCGATGACGCACGTTTGATTCTAGACAGTCTAAAAAACGCTTAGCAGAAAAAAAACGAAGGATTTGCATTTCTTCAACCACGTTGCATAAAGACATTTTTGGATGAGGAAATGAAATCTGAGCTTTGAAATAAGAAAAAAATAAAAAATAAAATTCAATTCCTTCAATGCTCATCCAACGTTCAGGAGCCTTTTTGCCAACGTATTTCTCAAGCAGCACTTGTCTCAGATATATAAAAATAAACTAAAATACAAATAAATAAAAATAAAAACAAATGAACATACACTGAAAAGTGCAAATATACATTTGTTTACAGCATGACATATTCACTGTACAATCATTGATTATATACTAACATTATTTTATGCATTATATCATAAGGATTACTAAGTAGCATAGTTTGGGTAAGAAATATTTCATAGCAAGTCTTTTGGAAAATATCTGCATTGCCGTTTGACTAGGAGAGGCTCTTCTAAACATTGCAATGGTGGTTTTGATTGTGTGTGTGTGTCACATGTCTGTAAGTGAGACAACCAGGTAGGTAAGTCCAAAGGATAAAGCAGAGTAAAAACTCAAATTCTTCTAGTTCAGAGGCACAAAGAAAAACGCCCAGCCAGCATTTCAAGTATCTAGCATTGTTTTTGGACGACACACATCTGTCAGATGTCAACAAAGCAGAGAGAAAGATGAAGAAAAGGGGAAGGGGAGGCATTATTTTAGTAGCTCAGGACAGGACGGAGGCAGCTAACAGTGGAAACAAGCATTTTAAAGAAGAAAAGTGCCAAAACAGTGACACAGATTAGACAAACATCATGTTTTTCTCTCTTTTTTTTTTAAATCTGCAGAATTAGCTATTGCACTTTATCTAAAACATCATTCTCTCTAAGACAATAACAGGCCATTGCATCAGGCTGGAAATTCCCGTTCACATTTTGCTCCCAGCTCGCTGAACATACTTCCTGTGTTTATAGCAAAAACAAACAATACGAAGGAAGTAAGGACAACTGGTCGAAGTTGGTACGTCAGTTTGAGGTTTTCACAAACAGCCCAGCCAGGTTTCAAACCACCACCAGAGGTTCGAGCAGAAGGCCTGTGAAAACGATCCTTGATGAAAGTGATCCAATGGCAGTCGGTTTGTTTCGGTCCTGTTCTGGGAAGATAAGTCTGCTTCGTGATACAGGTACCTGAAAAGATCCTCCTACAAGAGAAATATAAGTCACATAAAGGTTTGTTTTTATCTTGTGGAAAGCTTCCATTTTTCTGATGGCAATACGAGGATATCCATCCTGAAATCTTGACAGGTATAGGTCCGGTTACAGTGAAAAAGGTTCTGATTACCTTTGGACTGGATCACCTTTATAAGCACTGATTTAAGACAAGTTACTAGCTCTTGCACCGTCATGTTTTTCCATAATTTTGAAGTTTTAGCTTACAAGCCTTCAGGACATTTTTCTAGACTTTCTTGAAAGTACAAATTCAAATTTCTCAGGTTTATTGAAACATGCTTTAGGTTACTTCGCAGGGTATTTTGATCCTTTATGGTGCAGGTATAAAATACTTCATCTTAGTTCAGTTTATTTTTATTTTTTGTTTTCTTGGTAAACTTTTCTCTCTCTTTTTTTTAACTCCCAGACCCCTTTAGTTCATGTACCACGGGAACAGTTTAGGTGATGTTGCAGCACAGCTTTCTGATGATTTGTGTGTATGTGAAGTGGAGACGGAGGAAGAGAAATAATATGTTTTCTCACGCTGCTGAATTATGCATTAACATCCAAGATCCATCAGTAGTTCCCTTTAGACGTCTTAACGCTCCGACTTGACTTTGTAACGCAAAACCAGATAGGTGGCCAGTCTGAGGACAAGAAAAAAGACCCCCAGCACCATGAAGTCAACGTAAAGCTTTGCGTCCTCCACATCCAGCAACTGCAGGACCTCTTCTGGTTTTTGAAATTTACACATAGTGTCCGGACACTCTAGCTCAGACCGGTTCATGCCGTAGATGGAGAGTATCACTCCCTCAAAGCCGTATCTGAAAGCAGACAGTTTGGACATGATCAATGTGCACAGGCTCTTTCAACAACAATTATTTTAACATCTCAAAAATGATGCAAAAAAGAAGTTTGATAAAAGTGTGTAGATGACGATACCTGACATAGGAGACATAAGAGCTCCACTGTAGGTATTTTGGAATCGTGTCAAAATTGACAAAAAAGCCAGAGAAGAGAAGGACGGGTATGGCTGTGACTGGACCAACAAAGGTTGCTACCTATGAAGCAAGAGGGCAGCATAAAAAACACTCAAACAATTAAAATGTTATAATTAAAGGTCTTAAGCTCATTCAAATAAGAAAACAACAGCTGTACCACCTTAAAATTGCTATTTTTCACTTCCTTTGGCCTTATTTAGCCTCTTTTCAGTCTATTATGTCATCATGCTTTTCTCATACTTGGCTAAAGTTAGAAAAACTTCATAGTTAAGCATAGATTTAATCATAAACCACATTTTCTTGCCAAAACCTTGTTGATGTCTTCTACATTTCACCAGTGTTACATTGTGTGACTGTTACTGGGTCAGAAAACTCTGCACAACCAAAAACAAAGCTTTTCAGATTGGAAAACCAATCCAGAAAGTCTGACCAAGTAAAAGATGAGTTGGGAGTGAGAACCAGTCTATTTACAAAAAGAACCACTGATTAATCAGACTTATGGGTGAAATTCTGAAATTAAAGGCATCGCAATCAATGAAACATTTACAATTCAAGCAACAAAATATAAAGAAAGTTTTTATTTTTGTATACCAAAGAAAGATTAAATATTAATTACAATATGTTAAAGACGCTAAAATCCTTCCCTTATAAAAGGAGTAAATCAAATCAGTTTTGTTGTTGTTCATGAGAAGAAAAAAAAGCCTGGTCCAGTTTGAAGATGTAGCTTGTTGGATTTAGTGACATCTAGCGGTGACCTTGTAGTTTGCAACCAACAAGACACCTCATTAAGTACGTAGAAGAAACAGTGACATCTTGTATCACTGAAAAGGAAAACTAATACAACAGCAGCATCAGTAGAGAGAAAACTGTTTGGCAGCCAATTTAGCCTGTTTTGGATCTTTGTAGAAACACGAGAAGCAACACTGGAGCTTTTTTTGTAAATGTATAAAGTATATATATCAGGATAGAGCTTAAGTAAACCAAGATTCTCATGAAATCATTATAGAAAATAGTACATTTCTGCTAATATTTCACTGCTGATGTGAAGACAAAATGTAAAAATACAAATGTAAATACTGTAGGGTGTGTAGATTTGCCGACCTGCAGAGAAGTGGACGCAGCTCCTATTAGCAGGCCCAGCGACTGGGCTACCAGGGCTGTAGACGTCGACAAAGCCATAAAGAGCACGTAGCGACCCGCCTCTGCAGGCTGCTCAGTCATCCAGTACACTATACTACAGTACATGATTGGACAAATCACCTGTAAAGGAGAAATTCTTTAGTGGCATTACTTTGAATTGTACGTGCATCTCTACACCAGTGAGCACTAAATCATTGAAACGCTACCTGGAACGGTACATCAGCCATGGTTTTGGCCAAGTAGTAAGCCTTAAGGCTGTACCAGTAGTTGAGATGTTCCCTCATGAACACAGACATCTCCAGAGGAACTGTGGAACGACAGCTCAGTTAAAAGACCTCCCACCTCAGCCCAGAAACTACAACAACTCCCCCCTAAAATGTTTGCAGGTTCAGTGTCTTACAGGTTAGCACTGTGGGCATCAGGGCAGCAAACATGAGGAACAGCATGGAGAAGAAAAGGAAGCCGGTGTTGTTGAAGACCTTGCTGGCATCATTTCCAATTTTCAGATAAAGCAGGCCAATTAGCACTCCAATAGACAAATGGGACATCACCCTGAGATGGGTCAGCACCTTGAAAAAAAAAAAATAATACAAGCATCCTTACTGACACCAACAGGAAAATCACCCACTTTTTTCCTTCAAATGCAGTTTAAAAAGATAACAGTTTATAAAATCTAAGCAGGAATAGTTTGTGGATTATTACCGTGTCCCTGCATATTGTGATGAAGGTTCTTTTGAAGAGGATGCGGAACTGCGTGAATGTGCTTGTGGCAAAGCTATGCTTCTCGAGAGTTCCTGTGTCCTGTGAAGAAAACGCGAGTTAAACGTTTAGTTGAAGTAAGAAGCTGCAGACGGGAGGCATAAAAAATGAATGAATTGCTTGCCTCCCTTGATTTTGACCTAGAACCGAAGGCTGATCCTGGTAGTATTTTAAAAATTGAAGTTAGCAGCTATGTGCTGTAGCATTCATGTGAGCTTACATTCAAAGCACAGGTACAAGTATCAGTCTGCTCATCTCAAACATGAACGTGAATAAACGTATGATCAAGAAATGTAAAAAACCTTACAGTCATTAAAATAACAATAGGGAATGCTTGTAGAATAAAACAAGTGCAGCCTAAAAACTTCACAGGATGTTCCGGTTGGTTCACATTTAAAGTTCAGACATTATTCTATGAAAAGTTAATTGTGAGATGGAAAAAAACAAAGTGGAGAGGAAGTTGGTGGAGACTAAAGTAAGGAGTCCTTTTGGAGTCAAAAGGACAAGAAAAAAAGAGGAATCATTATCTACATCTCAGTGTCACTTTGTTGTTTTGAAATATGTTATATATTTCATACCAAAGGCCAGAACGTTACACAGAAAAACTCCTGTAATAAATTCAGTTAAAAAAAATGTGTTTGCCTGGACGCCTCCCTTTGGAGGTTTTTCTGGCATGTACCACTGGTAAGAGACCTCGGGGCAGACTCAGAACTCTCTGGAGAGATGATGTATCCTCTCTGGCCTGGGAACACCTTGGGGTCCCTCAAGAGGAGCTGTAGAGTGTCACTGAGGAAAGGGAGGTCTGGGTTTCTCTCCTGGACCTGTTGCTCAAGCAACCAGACCACAAATAAGCGGTGGAAGATGGATGGAAATGTGTTTGCTACGCCTTTAGTTGTCATCAGTAAGAACACGATTTTTCACGTTTTTTAAGTATAATTTCATTCTTATTATGCATCCAATCCCATATTTTGGGCCTGTAACCGGGGCTGTAAAACATTCAAAACAAGTTGGAAATGGGAAATTTAGCGGCAGTAATACGGTAGTAATACGTTAAAAGAAGAAAAAAAAAGCAACATTTTGACAGTATTGTGATGTGATATTATTTATATTTTGTTACCAACACAGAAGTATGTCTCTCATGTCAAATGACCATGTCACTTACAGTGTAACACTGAGAAGGACAGGAGGAGTCGCTTTTGTCTCTAGAGTTCTTCTTGCCCTCCTCTGAGCACAGTCCACCTTGGACCGCCTCAAACAGAACCGGGTTCAGGTCTCCATATTCTCCTGACGCCACTTCAATAACTGGAATTAGAAATGAGAAACAAATAAGAAAAAAATACCCTGGGAAAACAGTAGACACATAAAGGACTTGAGGGACTCACTGAAATCGGCAGGATTGTGATACGTTGGACAGTGAAGGCCCAGGTTCTTCAGGTAAGGGATGAGATACGGGACGGTTCCTTTGTAGATGCACTGACCCTGACTGAGGATGTACAGCTGGGGGAGGAACAACACAGGAACAGCATCAATACATTTTCTAACACACCGCCTCCCTGAAAGAAGAGATCAATAGCCGACAAGACAACAGGACGGGACAATCGACTGCTGCGCTGCTTCTGCTGTATAAAAATGAATCATGCCAACCTGTAGTGTCCCGGTGTGAGCTGCAGCTAATGGAAGGCTTGACGCAGTAAAAGCACTCAGCTTACCTTATCAAACATCTCAAAGAGCTTGGCACTGGGCTGATGAATGGTGCAGATGATTGTCCGTCCTCCCAGAGCCAGAGACTTCATGAGGGAAACGACCTGGAAGCACGACGCACTGTCCAGACCGCTGCAGTGGGGGTGGGGGGAAGAGACAGAGGCTCTAATGAGTGTGGATTTAATCTGAGATCACAAAGATCTTAGGTCAGTTGGTGAGATTCTACCTGGTGGGCTCATCAAAGAACATGACCGGAGGATTATTGACCAGCTCCAGGGCGATGGCCAGTCTTTTACACTGACCCCCGGACAGAGAGTTGGTCCGGGTCTGAGCACATTCCTGGAGACCCAGAGCTGTCAGGATCTCATCCACCTTAAAGACAAGTAAAGGAAAAAC
>JAOXNZ010000030.1:15045365-15059978 GCA_028566095.1 Kryptolebias brasiliensis
GTCTTCAAGTTGTGCAGCAGCCTGTTAATCTCTCAGTCATTCAAATCAGGTGTGTCAAAGCAGAGAAACATCTAAAAACATGCAGGACAGTGGCCCTCGAGGACCAGGATTGGGGACCTCTGCTGTAACACCTCGAGCTGCTTGAGACATTTTACACTCATAAGTTTATAAACAAACTGATGAAGATTAAGAAATATTCTGATATAGTTTTTGAATGTTGACTGTATTTTCTGTTGTTTTGGTTAAAACAAATTTAAAACAATAAAACTAGAGAAACAGCATTTTCTGCAAAAAATTCAGTGTGAAACTGAGCTGTTAAAATTAAAAGAGGCAGAACACCAGCTAAAAACTAAAAGTAACAAAAAGGTAGCTAAAGGGTAGCTAAAGCTAAAAGTAACTGAAAGCTAGCTAAAGTCGCAAAATGTTAACTAACTGATAAAAGCAGCAGAATGGTAGCTAAAGCTAAAAGTAGCATAATGCTAACAGAAAGGCAAAACTAAGTTAAAAGTAGCAAAATGCTAGCTAAAAGCTAAAAGTAGTATATGAAGACAATATTAGAGCGTACTTGCTGTTGAAGCAGATTTCTGGAATACAATGAAACAGTATATAGTAGTACTAATAATTAAAAGCAATGTCAGCTCATCCACTCAGCTTTTCATTTAAAAGATCTGCATTGTGGTTACAAGGTTAGTACATCCTGGCAAAAGCAGATATCACGAACACTCTTATCAGAGAACAATATGAAGTCAGCTTTAGACTGAGACGTAAAGGCAACTATCGGGGTACAAACTGCACACGTTCTCACCGTAAACAAACTGTGCCACCCAACATCTTGAGTTCTTGTAGTAATTTCCAGCTGCCATGACTCACTGTAGTCTGCATGTGTAATAATATACTGATGTGAGGAGGACCACAGTGATGAAAATTCACTTTTTATTGATCACCCATGCCATTAGCAAATTTCCATTATCAGCCAGTTTATAAACCATGTAAAAACACTGACAGTCTTTAATGGCCTGTCTGTGAGAGACAGGCCTTCTGAATGCAGGACATGTGAATGAACCACACAGAGCCGAGAGCAAGGGGATGAAGCATCCGATGTGGAGCATTGCAGAGGTGTGGTGAGGGGGATGCTCCTCAGGAAGCACCTGTTTGCTGCAGAGAGCAGTGAAAGCACAAGGGCTACGATGACAGAGCAGCTGAACAAGTCAGGCTTGGCTCTTTGTTTGGCGGTGTTGCACATGAACAAGCGTTTCACTTACTTCTGTTTGGGCTGAAATGTCCAGATGAGCAGAGCAGAGCAGCAGCTCCTCAGTGAGTCAATGCCTCCTCACAGAACAGCTTCAACATTAGGTCTCCCATAAGATCCCAGACAGGTAAAAAAAACAAACAAACAAACAAAAAAAAAAAAACACAAACAAGCAAGCAGCTCAGTGTACCACAGTCCAGTTAAAATCCGAGTTTGGACATCATAAAAGCTGGATTCTCCTTATGGGTGTCTCTCTCGGCGCTCTCTCATCATCCCGCATCCAGCACAGCAGCTCCCTGAGATCAGGATCATGTCCGGCCCTCCCTGGCCCCTCAGACTATGACTGCATCCCAGAGATTCGTCAGAGGAGCAGGATGACTGTCACGGTTCCCCCCCCTCCTCCAAAGGGGTGAATAATCCGCTCGTAAAAGCCGTCCGCGCCGAGCTGGCGAACATCCTCGAGCTGATGGCAAGACCTCAGTTCATCCCCCCACCCCCCCACCCCTGGCCGTGAAGCGTTAGGAGTCAAGCCGACGAGTATCGCTGCAGCCCCGCCGGAGCAGCCGGATGTATGTATATCCCGCGTTACCGGTGAGCGCGTCTGTGCGGCGATGCGCGCACGCCGCTCCGAGATGCAGGGCGTTGCTGGCAAGGATGCTACAGGAGGAGGAGAACTGTTTGGGTTTGGATGCTTCCCATCCTCATCCAGACTTCAGAGGGGAGGGGGGGCAAAAGCACAGAACATCAGCTAATAGTCAATTTAAAGGCACTATACGCACACAAAGACACACATCCAAGCGTCTGTATGGGGGAATCTGAGGTGATCCAAAGCTTTAAAGTTAGCTTTAAACTGACTATAACGTTCCACTTGTTATACTAGCTTTAATAATAATCACTCATCTTGTGCCCCGTGTTTGTGTTTGGAGCCAAACAATTAAATTAAAGCCCATCTCTGCGGCTAATATTCGAATTTGTCACACAGTTCGGGACACGGATGAATCCAATTTTGATGGATCAATTTGTCTCCCCGGCTGCTGTCAGCCGGAGTAAATATGATGAGGAGGATGAGGAGGAGGAGGAGGAGGAGCGGGAGGAGGACAAGGGGTGTTTGGTGAGCCCGATGGTCCCTCTGTCCCTTTAAAGGCCGCACCTGCGCAGCTGCCTGCTGCTGATGCTGCAGTGCCCGGGTTATTTTCGGTGAAGGAGCCGGGGTTACTCGCGTTCAAACGGAGCCCTGTATGACTTACATCAGCCCCTGAGAGGAAATCAGAAGCAGTTTTGGGCCCGGTCGCACCTGCTCCTTAATCTGAGTCATTTTACAATCGTTTCTCATCTTGTCTCGTGAGCATTTGCAGCAAACACCCATCCACTTTATGCCCCAATGATTTATACCCTAAATCTAAATGCTGCGAATATCATCAGCCTCACAGTTAGACATGTAAATATGAATATGAACCATCAATCAGCAGGTTTTACTTTTTGTTTTTTACCCTCTATAACTTCATTCTATGAAAACAAATACGTTTAAGAAATAGAGAGGACTCATTTGTTTAATGGCCCCGTGGAAGTGGTGCTTCAGTCTTAAAAAGTGATTCAGATCTTTGTAAAGCGGGGTTCTACTGAAATGTTATGAACAGTTATTATTTTACCTGTTGTAGATAGCCTCTTTGAACAGCTTCAGTTGAGAGAAATAGAGTTTAATTGTTACTGGATTGATGAGCGAACTGAGCCAAAACTGAAACAAGCTGCAGCCATGTTAAAACAGTTCCAGTCTCTAAAATGACCTATTTCTGTTCTGGCAGAAATGTTCTGAAAGTCATGGCGGGCGTGCCGCAGGATTGCACAGAAGGTGCTACAACTAATTGCTGCTGCTGCTATTTATGCTTGCAAATAACCTGGAAAGTATTTTTGTTGTTTTTCTAGTAGAATTACTGTTTTCTCAGCCTTTTTTTTTTTTTTTTTTAAATGTTGAAGCAGCGTACATCATGCACATGTATGTACAGTAAGTTTGTTGGTTGTCAGCGTAAAGTTGCTGTCAGGTCAACGTTTATTTCTTTGCCACATTTTAAAACAACCGCAGTTGATCAAAGAGCTTTACAGGGTATAAGATCAATAACTCAGCAATAAAATAATCTTCAATAAAACACTAAAATGTGATATAAGCCAAGGTCAAAAGCAAATAAATACATAAATTAACAAGTGCACTAAAAACAACAAGAGGCCTTTTTTAATTAGAGCTGAAAGCCATTGAAAAGAAATAGGTTTTTACTGTATTCTTGTTCTTTTGGTCATGATCCTTGTGACAAAAGGTCCAGCTTAGCTTCTTTTTAATCATTATGCAAACCCTATTTGATGCTCCTTTACATCACATTTATTTACATGGGATTTTAGGATTGATTGGAAGCACAAATAGTGGCAGCAGCAGCACTTCTGAAACCCGGGGCACTTTGGTCAGAAATCTCTATAATATATCTGCTAGAATAACTGCGTACTGCAAAGCTGCCAGCAGTGTAAAGGTTTATAAAACAGTGTCCACATGAACCGATGTGAAATTTTTGCAGCATTTCACTTTGGTCTTGCTGTGACGGAAACACTAAGGGAGACAGGAAGAAGCAACTTATTACGAAAGAAACGTCGAGCAGAAAAACAAAAAAAAATCCCAGAGATGAGACGAATGCAAGCGGCAGAATGTGTCTGCGCCAAGACTGCGAGAGAACGCCTTTCAAACAAAGCTCGTCAGGAACAGGGAACAAGGTCACCAGTCTAATCGAAGCAGGAGAAACGTGCCACTACAGGAGGGTGGTGTGACCTGGCATCACAACGCGAACAGACACCTCTTATCAGAAGACAGATCATTAAATCTTATTTTCCATAACAGCCCCGCTCAGATTAGTGGTCAGTGTGGCGAGAAATAAATTTAATTCCTCCTAATTGTCTTTAACCAAAGATCTATCTGCACAAGTAAGATATTAATTGTTCATTACCTTTTCACAGAACCCCACTCATCGGTTTAATTGATAAGACTGCTTTCTGCCATATAAATATACTGTATAATGTTGCACCAAGACATTCTTGTCCTGAAGAAACATGACTTTTGTCTAAGGTTTAGTTTTTATTACCTAAAAGGAACCACCGTTCTTGGTATTTGGCAGTGGCACAATGACCTCATGGCAGATCATTAATCACTAACTGATCATTAACAAATTACTATCAAAGCAATTACTATCAGTGCTTGACAGGCACCTGTGCGAGATAATAGCACCTGTGTTAGTCTCCATCACAACCTGTCACTGTGGGGGTGGAAATTCAACAAAAGTTGCTTTGTCAGGTTACTGAAGGAGTGCCTCAGGTTGGGACGAACGTGGGCTTGGCCGTCTTTAAGTAGCTGATGAGTCCACAGAGAAGCATCTGAAGGAAAACATCAGAGAAGATGGCACTCAGACCTGCAGCTCTGCTCTCCGTGGGGCTTCTTCTGCTCCTGGCTCACGGAGCGTTCCCAGACAAAGGTACGTTTATGGGAGTATATTTTTGTCGCGTTCATGAATCAAACCACGCTTCAGTGTGACTTTGTGCGCAGGTCCAGCATTTCTTCCCATCAGGCTGACTGTGGAGAACGACTTGTCCAACATAAGCCCCGAGTCCTACTCCTGCTCCATGGTGGAGGGGGGAGTGCTGCTCGGAGCTATGAGGAGACTGAAGGAAAGTCAGCCGGGCTTCAAGTAAGAGCACCCATGAGATCCTCTTTATCGCCCTCTTGATGAATGTGACCTAATTTCTGCTTTTAAAGACACTCCTCCTCCAGAGAGGTGCCCTGACACTCTGTGTTGCCAGTTTCACAGTGACGGAGCACCCAGACTTTGGCCCGTTTCTAGAGAGCGTGAATGGAGTGGCTGGAAACAAACAGGAGTACACGTACTGGGAGATCCTGTCAGAAAGCTCCGGAGAGTACACCAGGCTGAAAGTGGGTGAGTATCCTCCGTGGAGTGCCACCAAGAAACACTTAATGTCCTCTAATGAAGCAGGAGGATTGGTTGTTCTTTCACTTACAGCTCCCGTGTGTTGTGCGTTAATCTAAAGCCGTTGTTATCGCTCGCTGCCCAAAGGCAAAGGCAGACAATAATGTTTTTTTGCACGTGTCTGTTTGTCTGTCTGTTAGCAAAAATATCTCATGAACCACTGGACAAATTTTAACAAAATTTGCAGAAAAGAATCTTTTGATGTACGCCTGCAACTGATTAACCTTTGGAGTCAGCTCGATTCAAGATGGCTGCCACAGCCAACTGACCTGAGAAAAAACAAACATGGCTATAAATCAGTCAATTCTAAATATATTGGCCTAAAATGTGGTGTGGTTGTAGCTGAGAGTCAATCACAGCACAAACTCCAAGTGCTACTCATTGCATAAATTCTTTGCCTAAAGCTTTACAATGACCTGTTTGGATCAACCTTGTTTGTCTGTTAGCAAAATATCTCATGAACCAACAGATGGATTTTAACAAAACTCTTAGAAAGCAATCAGTGGATGTACCTCTACAACTGACTGACTTTTGCCCAACTGAAGATGGCCAACACAGCCAATCAACCTTACCACAAAAATATAAAACAGGCGATGTTCGTTCCTTCAGAAAATGCTAGGCTTTTAAATTTATGTTTTTTAGATACAGAATAAACAACGCCACCCATAGGCAGCAGGCTAATTGTTTAAATAAGAAATTTGACTACATCTCTTTTGTTTTTTCTTTTCTTGTTTTTTTTTTTTTTGCAGGAGTTGGCTGCTACATACCTAAAGCAGATGAGCACATCATCCTGAGGTTCAACACCTGGACCCCAGAAAATTATGATTAACTCTTCTGAATCAGATATGCAAAAAAATAAAAATAAAAAATCATAATTTCCAATGTATGTTATAAATTACACATTGGTATCTGAGGCGTGATGCTGTAAGAGAATAAAAGCAACAGCACCATCTAGTGGTTTATAGCAGAAATGTCATTTAAAACAAAATCATTTGATCCTTCTGTGCAGCAGTTTTGACAAACCCCTCTCAGCTGGTTCCTGCTTGAAATAAATGATCAAATAATCAAAGAAACACATTTAAAGATGAGTTCAGATATGTGCAAGGTTTAATTTTGCTTGTTTAATGTCACCTGCAAAGATTCCTGCTAAGTCAATAAATGTTTCACAGCAGATGCAGCAGTTGTGTTTCTGTTCATTTTATTCATCTCAAATGTAAAATCTCTTCAATCTACATTAGGACAAAAAAAAATGCATCAAATATAGCTTGAGGTGGTTTTAACAGTAAACGAATAAAATTAAGACAGACTGCAGCACCTGTAAATAGCATTTGTTGACAAGCTCTACAGGTCCGCACAGATCTGCCCTTTGTAATAAGATTAAGGTTTTAGCTTTAAGAGGAGGAGGAGCAACAAAACGGTAACGCTAACCTGCGTGGTTTTATGTCCCTTTTTCACTCTCAGCAGACGCACAGCAGATGTTAGCAAATTCTGGACCAATTCTTGATTGATTTAGAATCTGTGACAAATATCAGGTTCATTTAAACAACCAGAAAAAAATATTAAAAAGAGCTGTCTAATTAAATCTGAGATATACTGACTGAATCTTGCCGTTGATATTGTCCCAGACCAATTTAAACTTGTAGGAACAGCTTTGTTTCAGGGTGTGTACTCTTTTATATTGAAAAAAACAGGGAAAATAGTGTCTCACAACATGCTGATGTTAGTCCACAGCTGGATGAAGCAATCTTTGTCTTCTCTTTGTCTAAAGTCACTCTCTGCTGAGGATCTTAGCCTGCAGATGCTAAAAAAAAATACAAAAAAAACCCCTAAATGTTTTGCACAGAAAGACAGCACTTTATGTTCAAAGCAACAGTGAGATAAAAACTGCAACAGGTTCACGTCTGTTTACCAGTCACTACTCACCGCACGATAAAGCACAGTCACAAATGCAAGGGACACACTGTGCAAAGAACCGCTTCCAGCCCGTCTCCTTCTTCTGGCAGTTGTCTATCCGAGCGCAGCCTAGTTTGGCTGGGCCGAAGTAACCCTTATCTGCGCAGGTGGAGTCACACGTCCCGTTCAGCTCCCTCTCACTGATTTCAATGCGACCCCTCTGACACATCCCTAAAAGGCAGGTGAGATCAGATAAAAGGTTCAGAAAGAGACGTGAAGCCTCCCTTTTTTACCCCCCTCGATTGGAGTTCACTCACTGAGGCATGTGGGTTTGGGGGTCCAGACGCCATCAGCCTGGCATGATCGTGTGGGGCTTCCTGCGAGCATGAAGCCGGAGCGACACGTGTACCTCACCACAGAGCCCACCCACCAGTCGTTGCCGTACACCACTCCGTTATAGTCCACGTCAGGCTTTCCGCAGTTCACTGAGACATGAAGAGAAGCACGTCACTGAGCTCTCCTACAGGACAGATGTCTGTCATTTCTCTGAATATGAATGTTAAAAACTAAACCTGTCTACCAGGGGTGCCTCCAAACAGTTTTCAAAAGGGGGGCAGATGGGGGCCACTGCTAATCTTGGGGTGGCACACTGAAAGCAAAGCCGATAGCGTAACTTCAGTGCATTTGTTTGTTTGTAATATGGAGCATGTGTGGGTGATGGTTCTCGGCTACGCCACGTTTCAGGTTCGTGTCTGTAAAACTGACTAAGTTGTAGCCGTTTAGTGCTTGCTAAGTTCAGTTAGCCGTGGTGGCCATCTTGAATCCAGCTGAGTTCAAAAATGAATCAGCTGTAGATGTACATCCAATGATTACTTTCTGGGTTCATGAAATATTTTGCTGATACAAACTATGCGCATAAGATTATGCATTAATCCCCCCCCCGGCCTCCACCTTGGCAGCTGTCCCTGCAGCCTGCACTCACCTCTGCAAAGGGACTTGTAGCCGAGCCAGCAGCAGGTGGAGTTTCCACAGCGATCCTTCCTCACCTCCCGGTGGCGTGCCTTACAGCCTCCCAAACAGAGAGGTGCTGACCCGGACCAGTATGTGTCATCCACAAACTCCGGCTGGGGACTCCATTCTGTCTCACCTGCAGGAAAACACCCGAGTTTGCTTCTTTATACACTGGAACTGAACAAACATGTGTGTGATCAAATACAAATGATTTAATTTTTTTCAGGAAAACCTCATTTAAAAAGGTATCCTTGTTGTTTTAGGGCTCCATGAGAGCTGCTCCCACCATGCACCGAGCGAGTGATTCGACTCTCCAGAAACATTACTGTGGAGAGAGAGAGCGAGGAGATTCTTACCACTAACTTCCAGCTCACCGTTCCACTCCAGTGACTGAGTAAAACCTCCCTGGAAGGAACAACACATGAACAGCAGCAGCAGCACAGTTAATCCCATGGTGCTCATCTTTCGACGCCATCACTCTCTGAGGAAAACCTGCAGGAGCATCTGGGAACTGGTCCGAGACAACAGACTACACATTGCAAAAACAACAAAGTCTCGTCCCGGGAGAGCTGCAGCAGAAAGCAGCAGCGAGTTTAAGTGAGACTGAACCTAAGCTGCGAGTGCTTCCTAATCCTCACACACAGTTAATGCTGTTGGACGGTGTCGTGCTGTGACTGGAGCTGAGGCTTTGGCAGAAGTTTCTCAACATTTAAAATCACTCGACAAAGCCTTTTTTAAAGAACACTGAAAGAAAAAAAATGATGAGAGGGTTGTGTTGTTGGGAATAAATTTATGAGAAGCATCAATGGTTTGAAGATTTTTACATTTCAGGTAAAAACTGTTTTCATTTCATCATTTCAGCAGTTTCACAGAAATGTTTTTGGCTCACAAGAAACTAAATAGTTTTATGGAGCAAGTGAGACCTCACATTAAACAAGCAGATTTGTTTTTCCAATTTGAACAACTCAAAAATATCTACTGTAGATCACTTCAGTATAGTCTAGATAAGGGTCCCCAAAGGGTGGACTGCGGTTCAGTTGTGGATCTAGAACAAAGTCTTACAAGGACCCAAATCAGTTGTTAAATTTCAGTAGAAGGAAAAATTAGTTTTGTTAAATATACAGATATTCATACGTCTCTCTCTCTCTCTCTCATGTTTCCCATATTTACAGTCATTTATTAAGCACTTATGTTAATTAATGTTCAGGTATAGCAGTTTTTTTTTCGCAATTTATGGTAATTTATTTCAGGCGGTGCAGCTTTTACGACAAGTCTGGTTTGCGGTTTTCTTCTGCTTCTCTTTGCAGAAAGAAGCTGCCAGTCCACTGAGAAGTACAGGCCCTAAAACACAATATGGTGAGAGAAGAGAACTAGCATGGCTGTCACTAAAAGAGAATTTTAAGATTTATATTTTGAACCTTTGCTAGAGAAAAGTGTTTTTAGGCGGCCCTCGCTCAATTTCAATTGAAGACCGCTGTTCTAGATTAGCCCCTGTGATGGACTGGTGAACCCAGCCTCTCACAGTGACTGCTGATCATTAAAAGGTCCACCGAATTAAAATCCATGCCAATATCTTACAGCTGCAGTAAACCATTTAGTCAGAAGGAAGCCAAAATGAAAGCAGGGGAGTATAATCACTCATGAATCACCTCTCTGATTGGAGCAGCTCTGTACAACAAAACAAATTGGCATTCTGCACCAGTTCAGGTAGGTTAAATGATCTTTTCTTAAATGTCCAGATACAGCCTAAAACTTGTTGCAGCCTTTCACAAAGTGTGCCTGACCATGAGCTCTAAATATATTAGGATGGGTTGATTCTGTTTTGAGATTTGTCAACATTAAAGAATCAACCAGTATTTAAAGTTTAAAATGAATTAAATTACCTGCACGGCAGCAAAGGTTTCATATCTGAGGAAAGCTCTTCATAATGGAACGTTAAAAAAAAAACCAAGTAAACACAAAAACTAAACTGAATAAAACTAATGATTCAAATATTTATTCAAGTTTCAGATGGATGCCTTGCTAGTGATGAGGAAACCTCTAAGTGCTGGTCTCAGTAATTTTGGGTTAACAACAAAGTTAAAACAATCTCGTTTTTGACTTCTGTGCTTTAGTAGTATTTCACACATCCTGAATGTCAAGATGATAATAAACAAACTGGACGTAATTTAAATATCAGCA
Source organism: Kryptolebias brasiliensis (assembly GCA_028566095.1). NCBI lineage: Eukaryota > Metazoa > Chordata > Actinopteri > Cyprinodontiformes > Rivulidae > Kryptolebias > Kryptolebias brasiliensis. The sequence continues at coordinate 15,055,716 of JAOXNZ010000030.1, forward strand.
AACATAATAACCAACATAAAATACATCACATAATAAACATTTTATCACCTAACATAGGCTTATACAGTATTTAAGAAGAATCTTCATGGAGTATGCAGCACTCAATAACGGCTAAAATTCCACAAATTTCTTTGTTCAGCTACCAGATATGAGAAACAACACAGCTGATTTGTTTTTCTGACGTGTAAGATGAGCATTTAGTCAGTCCACCAGCATTCCTTGTTGCTGCGCTGTATCCTGGAGTTGCACTAAAACAGAGTCCTCCCCTGTCTGCGACAAACCTCCTGTTAGGACATACAGCATGTCCCCCTCCTGACCGCCCTCCTCAGCGCTGACGATGGGTTCCTCGGTCCTTTGCTCCTCCAGCAGCACCCCTTTAAGCTCCACTCGTACCTCTGAAGCAGCCGCCACTGCCGTGGCAGATTCTTCCTCCCCCTCTGGACTCTCAGCGGGGTTACTGTCGTCGTCCTCGTCATCATCGTCACCCTCCACTCGCCTCTTCTGCTTTTCTCTCATCAACTGCTCCGTCAGCTCCACGCTCTCGTAGCGAATCAGCTGCAGTCGCATGAAACCGTCCTCATGCTCCTTGTATCTGGCAGGTTAACGAAAGGCCGTCAGAGCCGCAACGCTTCACACGTAACAACTGACAGGTACTGTAATGAAGACTAACCTGAACCTGGGGTGTCCAGAGGGCCATTTGAACTGATGCTTTTTGTGCAGATGGACAGTAAGGCTGTTGCCTCTGGTGAAACACTGGCCACATACGTGACACTTGTAGCGAGCCATAAAACTCTTCTGATTCCAGAAGGAAAACAGAAAAAAAAACACATTATCATGTGAAATAAGATCTGGTGATGTGTTTAGGCTTTCCAGTCTCACTTATTGCTTTTTGCTGCAACAAACGTCAAATCTGCTCATCTGAGAGCTTGTCTGCAAAGAATACAAAACTCACCTCATGCTCTTTTTGGTGGTGGAGCTTCATGGTACCGGGCGTGCGACAGGTGAAGCCACATCCAGGGACGTCACAGCGAAACGCAGGATCGCTGCTGTGGGTGTCCAGGTGTTTACGCAGGTCGATCAGATTCTTACAGCTGTGACAATACAAGAAAAAGATAACTTAATGAGCGTTTACCCACGTGATCCGAGTTTGCACTGCTAGAAGCAAACATGACGCGATACCTGTATTCACAATATTCACAGCTGTATGGCTTCTCGTTACTGTGGCGAAACTTGATGTGGCTGCGCAGTGAAGAAGGCGACGGGCATGTCATGTCACACAAAGGACACTTGTAGTGGCTCACTGGTCCAACACAGGAAAGACAAAGAAGTATCTGGATTACACCGTCTATTTATCTACTATTGAAGCAGAGCTGTTTTATAGGAACAAGATTCTGTCACTCACATAAACCAAATGTATATTTTTCCAACATAAGCGTAGGTAAGTGACTAAGTTTCAGAGCCATGAAGCATAAACTGACCGTGGGTCCTCATGTGGTCTCTCAGCAGTCTTTCTGTTGCAAAACGTTTGGAGCAGTGAGAACACTGAAACCTCTGACCTACAACGCACACACACACACACACACAAAGCAACAGTTACTCAATGAGGAAGGTTGAAAGTTTCAGCCCTTCCTGTCATTCCTCTAACAGAATTTACCTTCCATGGCGCTCTGTCGTATGATGTGGTCAAAGAATTTGGTGTTGTTTGCGTACATCCCCCCGCAGCCTGGACACGCCACCACCTTCTCCTGGGTGTGGCTGCGCAGGTGTTCCCGCAGCTTGGGACGTCCTTTAGCGGTCGCTTCACAATCTAAAACAATGACAAACAAGGAACTAACACTAACTTCTGCCAAGAAGAATTGTGACTGTGTAAGTTATAGAAACATTTCCCGCGCTTTGATTTTGAGACGTTAAATACCTTTCCATCCACAGCGAATTGGGAACTCAGAGTCTCCTGTTGGTATTTCGATGGACAGTGTGTGCATTTCCACGTGGCGATAAAACCACTCGGGGTTTTCATACGGCGGTTGCTTTCACAAAGGTGGACAGTAAGAAGAAACCAGAGAAAAAAGTGAGTTTAGGAGTAAAATGGAAGCTGCTGTTTGATTGTGTGTTATGTTTTACGGACATTTTCTTTCTACACAGGGGACACCTGCATTAGTTCAACATTGAATCACACAAAAAACATTTTTATAAACACTGTGAAGCTTTTTTTAGAGGCATTTGTCAGCGGTAAATTTGAACAAATAGGAGCAGCAAAAAAGTAGTTCTTAATGCCATCACTGATTTGTAAACATTCAAAACATATTAAGAATTTGATTCGGGGAACACACTTAAAAAAACTGCAAAAAGGCAAACAAATACTGAAAATTTAACAGCACAAAAAGCTGAGCGATTTTTAAAAACTACGGTGTTTTGGTTCAGCCTTTTGTACAAGATGTCAGTCGTTGGTTCAAGGAAAGGTTTCTCAACACAACAGCTTTAACAACATCTTTGGTGCATTGGTAAATTTGCAAAAAGATTTAGTCTGGGGAAATTTCAGTGCATTAAGGTTAGGAATAAAAAACAAAACACTGCTGAATGTGTGCAATGTTCAAGCAGCTCTGAATGAAAAACTGCTGTGCTGTATAGGATCCCAGTACCTCAGGAAACCTTTGTCACAACGCCATTCTCCTGCTGCACCAAGCAATGTAACCTGAAACGGTACTACATAAAGAGAATACTACACTGTATATAAACATGTGTTTTGTGCTCAAATGTCCACATTTCTGTTTGCTTTGGACAAAAAAAAAACAAAAAAAAAAACAGATGTCAGGTTTAAAAATGAGAATGTTGATCCACAACATTATCAGTAAAAAGGTACTAAAGTGAGCAACCGTATCAACATGAGAATGAATTGGTGGGTGACAAGAAAAAGTGTGAAGGTGTAGGGATGTTGAAGAAATATAATTTCCCATCAAAGAGCTGTAGCTTCCTGGAGGGTCTGTAGTTATTAGAGGGTAAATGAAACACCGGATTGTGTGCAACTTACAACAGCGAGGATTTAAAAACACAGAACAGTATGCGTGTTTGCCTACAATGTAGACCACTCTCCTATTTGAAGATGTACGGTGTGTCATGAAATGTAGGCTCAAACCACAACCACTGCAAACTGAGCAGCTTAAACCATGTGCTCAGCAAGTAGAGAGCGGAGCCACTGCGTCAGACGCACTTGTCTCTCAGACTTACTTCACATTCTTCCCAAAGACAGATGAAATTGTCGGGGATGTCTGGGATGATGTTGCGGTTGTGGTAGGCGATGGAGCAGCTGCCCAGCTCCGGCTGAGCATCGAGGACCTGCTGACCCAGCTGCTTCAGCTTAGTGTGGTAACAGTGAAACAGGAGATGTCGTCGAAGCTCTTCAAAGCCATCAACAGAGCAGAAACCACAGTCTCTCCAGAGACAGTTTCTCTCTTCTGGACCAAAACATTAACAGTGCATTAACAAGGCATTCGCTCCTTCGGAAACACAGCCGGGGGCTCTGAACTCACCTTCTGCTCCTTCATCTTCATCCGGACGCAAACTTGTCAGATGATCTTCCACATGTTTACAAAAGTTTTCCATCTGCCAGGATTCCTGGCACGAAGCCCATTCACAACCCAGTTTAAGCGCTTTCTTTTGGATGCGCTTTTTTGGAGGCATCTCTCTTAAACACTCCCAGACAACAAAGCTAACACATTAGCATTAATGTTTTGGACAAGTAGCTAACTGTGAAAATGCGTGCTGACGTGTCTCTGAAACATCTAGCAGCTTTAGCAGGACCGAGCGATAATAAAACTAAATATAATACATTAGGTGATAAATATTTATGAGCCTTATTCATTTAATAGATCACTAAAACTGCTTACTTCGTCGGTAACTTCGGAGTCAATTCTGCGCGGGTTTTGTGTAACACAAAAACACACCGGCTGAAACAAAGCGGAGTTTAATAGTTTAATAGTTCCGGGTGCAAACTTTTTTGTTTCTCCCCATCTGAAAAATGTTTAGGTACATTACTGAATCTGTATATTACACTGTGGTAAAAGTTGATGTGTACTTATGTTATATGACGTTTCAGGCAAGTATATTTAACTCCATATTCTCCCCCCCCCATTCTGTTAATCTGATACACATTTAAAAATAACAAGGTTTTTAAAGTTATATCAGTATCTCCGTGAATTTAAAATAGTTATTCAGTGTCAATTAAAAAAATATAGATACATATTTATCAAATCCTTTTTTTATTAT
>JAOXNZ010000030.1:15124910-15145727 GCA_028566095.1 Kryptolebias brasiliensis
AGCAGACGTAAGAAGGAAGCGCTCAACAAGAAAGCAATGTTCTCTTACCAAAATGTTTGACCCACTACAGCAAGCTTTTTGAGAATTCAGGTGGAACAAATTTTAAGGTTTCTTAATAAAAAAAACAAACTGTTTACAACTTTAAACCTGATATATGCATGCAGTGTTATCATGCTAACCTGTTTCCTGTTTTGATACGTTTCTACTTTTGTTTTTCTCCCGAGTTTTGGAGCTTTTTCAGACGCAAACCAAACTCTGGTGATTATTTCTAAACACTAAACCTACTATTTTAAAACCATATCAGAGGCCTCATGTGTATACAGACTGAGTTTAATATTTCTTTGTGACAAATGTCAGTGATGGACTTTTACAATGTTATTGTTAATATGTATATTTGTATTTACTTTGCATAAAAATGGTCAAATTTGATCAACATTTCAATAAAAACATTAATTATAACGCTGTACTGATACTCTAAAGAACGCTGTTAAATAAATAAGTCTACCTTAATAAATGTCTTGTTGATTAATTTGCTGACGACATGTTGGTTAAACTGAAGACGTTTTGCAAACCTTTTCTTTGCTTTCTTAATTAGCGCCGCTCACGAACAGCGCGTGAATCATTCTTGTGCATCGTAACGAGCCGCTAACGTTCACAAAGGTGTCCCTTTCATTTCCACAAGAACACTCGGGCGGTTTGAAGACTTAATTGGTTCGTTAACTCTGGTTATTTACCGAAGTTGGAGCAGGGGTGCCAGGAATTAAACCACATGTTTGTATTTCCGGGGCCAGCCTGATTAATTATAGCTCGTCTGCGAGAGGTGAGCCACATAAGAAGAAACATGAAATTACATGCAACATGCATGATTCAACAGTGAGAAATTTGAAAGCACACGTGCACGTGTCTCACAAAATAGTTCTTATCTCTTCGTGGGTCTTCTCTCTTGCCCCCGTTTCAAATCACGCCTGGGTGGTGATGTGTTTGCGAGGTATGACTTATTTACTCAACTTCAGTAATCAGTGGAATATTTAGCAGATAATCAAAAAAAAAAAAAAAAAGCACTCGCTGCTCCTGACAGCTACTGATTAGATGCAGCAATTGAAATGTTAATCCCTAATTCTCTGGCGGAGGTTGAAAGCATGTTGTGTAATATTTATGAAAACGAGCGTCCCTCCCTCCCTGTGTTTTTGTGCAGGTGAAGGCTTCAAACGTCCGCGGCCTTCCGCGCGCCATTCGCATGTTTCTCTGACCTTGGGAGTGATTTTTGTTCCTCTGAGCCTCCGGTGCGTTTAGCTGCATAATAAACGGCTCTTTAAGGGGCCAATGTGAGCTCATTATGGTGGCGACGAGCCTGAGTGACACCTGGCCTTATTGGTGGTGAAATATTAACGAGCCACGGGGCGATCCCCCTCTCCCCAACCCCAACCTTCCCGGCCCTTCATCGCATATGTGAGGCAGATTGCGAATTAGCGATGGTCTCACGTGAGTTTGTCGGTGCTAATGGGAGACATTAGGCTTGTCTAAACACAACCTGAAAAAAAGAAAAAAAAAAAGAAATTCTACCAAAATGGAGACGTCTCTCAGCTCTGGCGGAGAGCTTAAAGCGCACACGTGTCAAAAAATCTCCCACATTCGGGCGCAAAAAGCGTTTGTAATTCATAAGTTCTCATATCCCCCGCGCGAGTTCAGATTCATTTAGGAGATTAAAGAAGAAAAATCTGTTGCCCAACCCCAAACATGCTCCCCCTCTCCAAGCACACACACACACAGATATCACAGATAAAAGCATCTTTCATTAAACGCATCTGAAGCAGCAGCTACAGCTTTGAACGAATCAAACTCATTTCCTTTGAAGGGAACGCAAACTGACACTAATTCACAACAAGGAGCACAACATCCAAACTCATTAAATTACAATATTCTCAGACTCCATGGGAAGCACAACAAGACTGAGTGAAAAATATCCAGGGAAGGGGGGGAGCAAACACCAGCGTCGGCCTGAGAAGACGAGTGTACATGAGTTTAAAACGCTGAGGGAGAGTCAGACTTCACTCTGAGTTACCTGCAAGTTTTAGGTTATTTTATGCTGAAAGTTAAAATACTTCATTAAATCTTCAGCTGCTCCTTTGTGTCATCTCGCCTCCTACGCCCTCCACCTCTTTGTGCACAATCTGCCAGGCCCTTCAGTGTCAATTATTCTTTCCCCATCAGTCAAATATTCTTTTTTTCCGTCAGAAATTGTTCATTTTTCTGTAAATTAATTCCACCTAACATGAAAGTTGCGTAAAAGTATCTTACACCTGAATAAAAGGTGCAATCAGATGATAAATGTCACATAAACGTGAAGCCAGCTTGTTGATTTTTCTTTTTACATTTAGCATAAAGAAATGTCAGGCCAAAAACCCCAAGGAGACTGAGCCAATTCTGAGCAGCAGCTTACCAAAGGGATATTTCAAACATTTTGAAGCAGGGTTCTGTGGAAAGGTACGGCTTTGCGTCGCCTCGGACAAGAATACCATCTTGTTTCTGGTAAAGAAATAGCTGTGTAATGTGAAACTGGGAGCAGTGTAATTGTGTTTGAATGAACCGCCTTAAAAACTCTGACGAATGGGGCTGTTTTAGGAAAAAAAAATGCGATGACTACCTTTTCATTACAGTCCAATCATCTTCAGACAACTTTAACGGTATTTAAACTGCGATCACATTTCAGCAAAAATATATTCCTGCTGGACGTGTCCCAGGCTACAGCTAGCCGCCGCCGCTGCTAATATATTCTATATGAATAGCTGCGACATTGTTGGAGGTGCAAATGTGTACAAAATAGCACTGGAATGAATCGCTATGAAAATTTTGGTTATTTTAAAATGGCAGCCATCCTCTGGTCTTGGCCAGCAAATAATAAATTCCTGTCAGCAAATCTGATTAGTCTAAACAGCAAACAAGTTCTTCAGAAGGTCTAACACGTGTCATTATTATATTGATATTTATTGCTGGAAATAGCTCAGATCAGTTGAGTATTAATCACACAATATATATTAGAACAGTTGTACAATTAAACAATAATCTCAGTAACTAATAAGTAATATTTAGACTGTCAGCGTAAAAGACTTGTGGCAGACGGGATTGTTTTTCTTCTGAGATACAGATTTTTCTCACGCAAAGCAAACAACCATGAAAGTCGCGCGATTTGTCCTGCGTTTCCTAAATGACAAAACTCAAAGTTTACAAGTTTTAACAGACAGAAGAATCTGTATTTGGGGTGGACTTCTGTCTGACGGATTCAAAAGGAGGAGGAGGTACGTAACAAACAACGCTGTTTAATTACTGCAGAGTCTTTTATTTTCTGGTTTGTTCGCGCTCTCATGCTGTGTGCTTCGGTTAAAACAAAGCGCCTCATTTCTACCTTATGTTAGAAAACTTTTTTTCATGCTTCCACTACAAGTAACACCCGCACACAGCAGCTCCGGCTGAAACACATCACTTTGATTGATGTGCAAGGAGTCATAAAAAAGGCATTCTCAGATGGCCCCTATCTTCATAAATATAACGATTTTCTGTTCAGTGCTTATGTGACAAATTGCCATGGGACCTGGCTTGCAGAAAGCATGTTGCCTGAATGAGTATCTGCTGTGTTAAAGTCAGAGGCGACAGACGCTGCGTCTCTGGGGCTGTAAAGGTTCTGCAGAGCAGGATCACACACTCTTGAGTGCTGTAAAAAAAAAACGGAGAAACCACCGGAGACCTGTTTACAGTTCAGGTCTTTGGAAGTGTGTCGGGACTTGTGCTTTGCAGTGTTTATTTTTCTGTGTTGAAGTTTATTTTGTTGGGATTTCTCTGTGTTTTGTTGTATTTCCTTGTGTTTGGTTTGTTTTCGTTGCCCTTCTGCGTCTCCAGCCATTCCCGGTACTTTTCCTCATTCGGTCCTGTTACTCAGTTCCTGCCCCGCCCACTAACACCTGTTTCTTGTCCTCATCAGGCTCACCTGTAGCCATTTTTCAAGCCCAATCTTTTTAAGCTTACGCTCCCAGATCACCACAGTGAAGGCAGAAGTGGAACGTTCGAGCAACCGGATCATTTGGAACTCTTGTTCCAGGAGAAGATTCGATCTTGTGGAACGTCCGGAACGCCTCACCACAGCAACACCTGGTGGCCAAATCAACTCAAGAGTCATTGAGTTTGCCTCACATGCAGCAAAAGGCGGTGGTTACACTGAGCAATTAAACTTTCTGATTTCCCATCACATGATTAAAATAAACAACTAAAGAAAAAAATAAACTTAACTCTAAGCCTAAAAAATAAAAAAACTAATAAAATGAGATGAAGCGTGCACTTGTTATTAAAGATCATTGAGACAAATAATTTCAATTTAGTGATTATTTTATCAGTATGTGTTGTTTTAAAATATTACTCAATAAAACGTCTTTTTGTCTCTTGTAACCTTTTGCGTTGGTTGATATTATTTTTTGAGTAAAAGGATATTTCATTTGAATCAGTCTGTGTTTGTAGGTGGTGATTTTGTACATTTAGGGTTTTTTTTTATTAGAAAACAACCTGTTCAACAAAGCTAGGACTGAGACACTTTCTACCTCCTTCCACAACAATATCATGTGAAAAATCTAAAACCACGCTCGGTACGAGACACTCGGCTAAATGAGGAGAGACGTTGCAGATTCTGACTGCAGGTTAGAAGAGATTTGAAATATTTCTTTAATGTCGGGAGGTGAATCAGCCGTCAATCAGGCAGGGACATAAGAAATAATCCTTCGCATTTAAAGTATAGACGTACTCTCATTTTTGTGTAAGTGGAGTATTTTATTTTTAAACAAGATAACGAGATCACTGCGTTTTTGTTTGCGTTTCACTGAATTTCAATCCACGATTTCAACAATCGGAGACATAATGGGACGGAGGGATGGACAGACATGTGATACGATTGTGGAACAGTGTTTTGGAACAAATATTATGTTTTGATTTTGCCATCACTAGTCCATCATCACTCTGCCATTGTTGTGCTTCACGTGTGGTTCGATGATGTGGCTCCTTGTGGGTTTCTTGTAAGCTGTTGCTGCCACAACAGTCTTTCCTTTCTTTAGTGAAGTTTTATGTTTCTTTGACCTCCTTGTGTTGTAGTCTACATTCCTGGAGCCAACTGTCAAAGTGGGGTTCTGCGAAAAGCTTGTGAACAATTAATATCTTATTTGCTCTTTGAATGACCTCAGTTTAGAGAAACGGAGTTTAATTCTGACTGGATTGATGAGTTAAAAGCTTGTCCAAGCAGGACCAAAAACACCAAAGTGGACTTCTGTTGTTTTAAAACCACAAGTGATGTGAAAACATTAGGTTCCTAATTCCACTTCTCACTTTTTTCTGTAAACTTATGCCAAATAAAACCTTTTTGCGTAAACACTGTACTTAATGTAATTTACCTGCTGCTGGTTAGTGTCATGAGCATCACTTCATCATCCCCAGATTATAAAGTTCTTCATTTAGGAGTTAGAATTAAAACTAATAAAAAGAAATATGCTAAAAGCGGAGACATCCCAGATAACTCAACGAGTGCTGCAGCTTTTTACATCAAACACTCCTAACGCGCCGTAAAGTCCTTGAGGAATAGCGAGTAAACATAAACCTGTGACTGACTCGTTCCATCTTGTCACGGCTGAATGCCAAATGAAGTTGAGTTTTAACATTCACGGAGGTAAATTTCATTACGCTCGTCACCTTTTGCAGAATTGATTACCTGTTTTCATGCCGAACAGACAAACATGTAAGCAATCAGCGGGCTGAACACAAGCAGAAACATCCACAAATCCCCTCTGAGCGGCTTCCTTTCACAAGTGGTAACGGAACTACATGTTTTCTTCGTATGTTCAAAGAGGGGCAAAAGTTGAGGACAATAAATTCTGAGAGAGATGATGATGAAATGATGGTGTAACCTTCACTAACGCGCCATACTTGCACTTGGCATGCAGCGTCGACTTTTCTAACTTTTCAACTCATGTACAACATTCAATTAATCTGGCTATCATCTCATATTGCCCTAAAAAGTACTGCAAATATCTCAAAGACACACGAGGACCGGTTTGATTCAGGGTTGTTTACACTGGCTAAATTGGCTTGTTAAGTGTGGTTTTGCTGTTTCGACAACTTGTACGTTATCTCGTTACTGCTCTGAGACGCTGAGCCCGCCGGATTATCTGAAGCCAGCAGCAGACATAAAGGTGCTTTTCTGCGTAAAGAACCCAACTCTTTCTGAATAACGGCAAAATAAATTGCTCCTGATAGAGGAGACAACAGGGAAAGGCAGCCATATCACCACGAGCAGCACCTTGGATTTCTCTCGTGACGCACAAACAGGAAGCCCTCAGTGGGCCAATTAAGACAGACAGAGAGAGCAGTCAGCGATTTCCTGTGAGACCTGCCAACTTCACCAGCTACTACTATCTCAATCTGGTTTCCATTACGACCACATTTATCTAGATTGCATCAGGCAGCCTTTTCTACAAATCTCCCAAAGTGTTTCTTATAGAACACATAGGGCGTTTTGCTGAACAGTTACCCAATGAAAAGAAGCGTCCCTTTAAATACTTTCAGACAAAACAGATTAGCGCATTTACTCAAGTTTAACCAGATTTACACATGTCAAACTTCTGTCGTTTACACAAAAACTTGTTTCCCTTTGTGTGCAAAAGGCTCCCTATGCCCTATCAGTTCAAGTCAGGAGCTCAGAGACTCCCTCTAAATGCACAGCTATGCTTCCTGGCAGACAAATCTATTACAGGCTCGTCAATATGTAAATTGAGCAGAACTGTAAATAAATCTATTGGTTTTGGCAAAGCGATAATGTTACAGAGATGCAACTCAGCAAATGAGATGGAGAAATGGTTGGACAGGGAGGGGTAGACTTACAGAGGAGAGGCGCAAGGAAAACAGTAGGTAAGGAGGAGAGAGAGAGAGATGCAAATCCCATGGCAACAGCAACCAGAAAACAAGTCTAAAATAGGGGGCAGTGTCCGCTATCGCTATAGCAACAGGAGAACAGTACACTTGCTCAGCTCCAGGATTTGCTGAAAGAATAAAAACAAAGCTTTAGTTCCCACAAAATTATTGACGGTCCCTGACAGTGACCTTAGTTACTTCAGTCAGCTAAATTAGCCACACAAGACTTTTCATAGTGTACTGAGAAAATAGTCAACCACCTTTGGAGAATACACTGTCCTCACTTATTATTTATTGTCATTTCTTGTGGCACACTCGCACTGACAGCCTGAGCAAACAACTGCTATTTAATAAATGTGTCTATAAACTAAAAAAAGACAATTTCATCAGAGTAATTGAAAAAGTGTTTTGTTTTTTTGCAGGGACGAAAAGGATTTTATCACTTCATCTCATTCTGTTCCTACAGAAAAAAAAGATAAGTTTGTAAAAATGGAACTTCCAAAAAAACTCTGAGTCTGGAAAAGTACTCCACCTAACTCCACACCCGGTTTGTTTACATGAAACATGTGCAGAGTCTGCACTGCAGGAAAAAAAAGACATCAACTCGCTGACGGTTCGCCTTGCCTACCGCTGTCCAATCATATTACAGATAGAGCGGATTCTGGCCAATCACAGAACGCCAGTCGGGGCCGAACAACCAATCGCATTAGGCGCGAACCACTGATGCAACGGCGATGCAACAGCCTTCCTACCGAATAACAAAGTGTGTTATGAATCAAGTAGTCCCTCTACAACACAATGCGATGCCTTGTGGTAAAGTACAGTGTCTCGACTGTATGTTGGCAGAGCTGTGTTTATAAAAACAAAGTGTCTCAGTGGCAGGTTATGGACATTACCGAGCGGCTACAGCCCGCTGGGCTCCGAAACGAGCGGCGCGCCGCCTCGTCTCTATAGCAACAAAGAGCTACGACAGGCGGGACCCGTTACAGTAATGTGATTACTCTGTTCTGACGAGCACACGCGAAAGCAAAACAATTTTTATTTATTTATTTCTACTTTTATTCACCTGAATTAAATGATCGACACTGCATTTGTTTGTGTCCCTTGACTTTTCTTCCCCAAACTGGTTATTTATTTATTTTTTTACTCAACTCGAAAACTGGGTAATGCTTGCTAATAATTAGCAGACACTAATGTCTAGCATTGTGTGCTAATGGTTAGCATACGTCGCTACGCAACAACGTCTTAGAACACACCGCTTTAAGATGCTGGAAATTCAACTTTTAAAACAAGAAACAAGTATCTTACTACTTTTTTTTTTTTTTTTTTTGTTATCTCTTGCAGGGGGACGTCCTTCGGTGATCCGCGGAGGGTCGGAGGCAGGGAGGGGAGGAGGGATCTCTGCGCCGAGCAGCGACGCTTCTCATCCCGGTGACGCAGTTGGTTGCTAGGTGTGAATGAACTGATGCTTTGTCTCAATTAAGCTCCTCCTCAGTTTACAGGTCTACCACAACAAAGCAGCATCTCGACTCGTTTGCGTCGTCCCGGGTGTTCGGAGCTGAAATATGGCTCTATAATTCCGTCGAGCTGTCGGACCCTGAAAGAAGCCGTGCTTTGCTTTAGCAACGCACCCCCAAGTGCTCTACAGTTTTTCTGCAAGAATGGAGTAAGTCAAACTCTGTCTCTGCTCTCTTCTTTGTATAGTTCACACTTGTCTGTCACGAATAGCTTCGGATGGCTGCTTTGTTTTTGTCTACTTTAGATTCAGTTTATTACATTTTAAACCAAATTTTTAAATCTTCTGCTTTTCTAATGTTTTGTTTCTGTAAGTGCATGCCAGGGTGATACAGTATTGTTCTTTTTTTTGTTGTTGTTGTTTTTAAGACACTTAACTATATTTCCTTTAAATGCATAGCCTCCAGCCATGTTATCATAACTGGATTTTCTGATATCACAACTCCAGATGTGAGTCTTGCAAGTTTTATTTATTGTGACTTTGTTTGCTAAGTGTTACCAGAAGTTGTAAATATAGCCAAAAAGTTTAAAATACAAGAAAGCAGTGGCAGCCTCCAGGGGAAGAAGCTTCGGCGTTAACATTGTTGTAATCTGAGCCACTTACACGATCAAACAGAGGTGATTAATTTCAAAGAAACATGGATTAGAAGCAGCTTATCTGCATTAATCCAGTTTAACCACCAGGGTGCCTCTCACTGGAGAGGCATGGTTACTGTGGAGCTTTATATCAACAACTGGGCCCTTGACAGCATCACTGTCAAGTCCCACGTGTTTTGGAGATGTGATGTTCATTTTGCTTCGAGGCGGTTTAAAGTCCAAAGGACAAAGCTTTCCCCTCGGCATCACTTATTGTTCCGATCTGATGGAACCGGTTGTTTTATCCAGTCTCTTGAGTGGAAAGGGTTTGTTGTGCATCTGCATGTGGAAGAGTAAATTAGACATCATGAAAAGGCACAATTTCTACATTTATAGGTGATTTCTTTATTGTTGTGTGCCATCAAAACGCTTAATGGTGCTGAAAGCCACTTGCTGAGGGCTTCGCAGAGTGTTATTCGTGGGTCCATCAGTTGACAGAAAAAGCTGAATCTTTGAAAGTGGCACAGCTCTCTGATCCCTGTTTTCTGTTTACCCTCCAGGTTTCATTATGCTCACCCTGCCCTGCTCTCTGTGGCCCATCTGTCAGACCCCGCTCGCTCTCAGCATATGCTCGGACTTGGACTGAATCAAAGCGTCAGCAGACAAAATGATGGCAACATCGGCTCATGTTTGGAAGACTCTTCGTGTCTGCCCGGCAGACCCCCTCGCTCTCTCTCACCCACAGGCTAGCCACAGCCAATCACAGGGGTGCAGGGGGGAGGTGTCAGAGGAGAACCAGCACTTAATTGGTGAGTTGCCGCAAGTGCGTTTTTTTATATTTTTCCCCATTTCAGGTGGGCTCGGCACTGCAGCAGATTCGTCCTTCTTGAACAGTAAGTAAAAAACTAGCTACGTCTACTATATCGATGTTGGACACCTTCATTAAAATATGCTTTGCATGGACGATGGTCAACCAGATTATGCTTTTCCAAAACTGCTACTGGAACGGCTAATAACTAATATTTTTTCTTTGCGTGATTTTAATTTTTAATTATTTTTTTCATTTTTATTTTTTAGCTGCAACATTTTTTCCATCAGTCACCTTGTAACGAACGTCGTTTTTTTCCCCCCGTCCTCTATAGGGGATGGTCTCACTGACTGGATGACGGAAGAAGTGGATTTCTCCTCGTACCTCCCAAACCCTCCTTCCCCTCCCTCCTCCACCAATGCCTCCCTTCCGCCTTCACCCCTTCAGAATGATATCCAGGTGCCCTCTGACTTGGAGGTCATGACCTCTCTGCTGCAAGAGGAACTTGCCCAACTAGAGGACTACTTCCTGTCTGAACCGCTGCCAGAGAAAGGGCAGAGGTTGGGAAAATGCGACAGGGGTCCACTGCCAGCGGGTCCTCAGCCGTTCAGTCAACTGCCATACGCATCATACTCAACGTCCAACCAATCGGAACCGAACCCCCTTCTTGTTACCCTGGCAACCGGAGAGCTGGACCTGCTGAGCATCTGTGGCGGGCCGATTGGGAGATCCAAAATTCCCAGACACGCCCCGTACAGCTGCAGTCGCCCCAGTGGGTGTGGTAGGAAAAGAGTTGTTGACGGAGTTAGGTTCAGTGAAGGCTATGACAACAGTTTGTTGAGTTCCAAAGGAAGTAACTCAGGTAACTCTGCCGTGGCCCTTACAGGTAGTTATGGCTGCGCAGAGGATGACCAGCAGGTAGGGAAAAGCTACTGTCTGGGTAGTGCAATCGAGGTTAGACGATGTGCCGGTTTATCCAAAGATGAGAAGAATTGCTGTTTTACTCAAGATGTGATAGGTGGCGCAAAGGTTGGCAGTGGTGGGTTCGGCTTTGGCGGATCACTCGATGCCCCGCATAGGAAAGAAGATGTTTTGATGTATAGCATGAGGGAGGTCAGCGGAGGCACTGGTAACCACGAGGTGCTGAGCAGTGTCAAAGCTAGCGTGGAGGTGACAAAAGCCTCCGTTTCCTGGAAAACCGACGGCAGCGAAGGTTGTTACGTTCCAGCGGCGCCACAGTCCGAGGCCTATCATAGCTTCTTAGGGAACGTCAATGAACAGGTGAAAACAGAGGGTCTCCAAATACTTCAACCTGATTTGCACTGTAATTATCTTGAGCATCCGGCCCCAGAATGTTTCCTGATGGCTAGAGAGAGCCTGAACCTGGACTCTCCGGGGCACAGGCAGGCATGCAGGCTGAAAGAAGACCACTGTGCTGTGAAATACGAAGTGGACCTCATTCCACACGAAGGCGGGGAGCGAAAGCAGAAGAAAAGAGATCAGAACAAAACTGCTGCTCATAGGTAAAAATGATCAAGGAAGTCGACACGGTTTAAAAAAAAACAAAACGTTTTTCCTCAATC
This sequence comes from Kryptolebias brasiliensis, assembly GCA_028566095.1. Taxonomy (NCBI): domain Eukaryota; kingdom Metazoa; phylum Chordata; class Actinopteri; order Cyprinodontiformes; family Rivulidae; genus Kryptolebias; species Kryptolebias brasiliensis. The sequence goes on from JAOXNZ010000030.1 coordinate 15,136,332, forward strand.
TTTGTTTTCTTTACCAAACGCAGGTATCGCCAGCGAAAAAGGGCGGAGCTAGACTCTTTGGAGGAGCAACTGCATTGCCTCGAGGGAAGAAACCGGGAGCTGCGCGACAAGGCAGAGTCCGTCGAACGGGAAATCCAGTACGTCAAAGACCTGCTGATCGAAGTTTACAAGGCGCGCAGCCAAAGGCTCAAGCAGGACACAACGGCGTAACATCGCGCCTCGGCAGAGACCTCCAAAATCCAGCATGGCGGGGGGGGGGGAAATGTTGAGCGTAGTTCTTTTACGTTTGGTTGAGAATTCAGTGTTTGGTTTTATTTTTTTATGATGAGGGGCGCAAATGCATGCTTTACTGATGTGAATTCTTTTCTACACTTTAAATCAACACTTTTTCGATGCTTCCATTGTTTTTTTTCACTCAGATCACTCGAGCCTTCACTGTGGCATTGCAACGCTTTAACTGACAATCATTTTCAGCAGATCTTCCTTCGTGTGAATTTATTCTTTTTATTTATTTATTTATTTTTCCGGGAAAGTACTATAATTTAAAAAGCAGGTTGTATATTTTTAATAGCCTTACACTCGAACTGATGTCAGCAATAGAGCATATGCTTTTTCTTTTTCTACTTAAAGTTTTATTTGAAATCACTGTATGACTTATGTTGGATTGTGAAATGTATTTTTGGTGTCAACACAGCATCATTTTTTGTTTCATTTTAAGTTAGAGTTTTTCTTCTTGGCAAACATTGCTTTTAAATATATGTTGAGTTTGACAGTCGCAGAGGGAAAAAAAAAAAAAAAATCCCACACTAAAAGCAGCTGTATGATTTTAATTAGTGCTACAGCTTTTCTTTCAAAGCACTTTTATTCGGCTTTAATTCGTTTATATTTATAAGAATTTGTAGGAAACGTTTCCTTTAAAAGTGCTCACTTTTTTGGTGCTTCTGTTAGTTTTTTAATGTAACAAAACAAACCACAGCAGTTAATGTCCAATTCACCTGTGACCAAAATAAAGCAAATGAATTCCTTACTGTTTTGAAGCGAACTAGCAGCTTATTGTGTTTTCATATAAATCAAATCTATTTACAGCTCAGGATACACAGTTTTGTCCAATCATGGCAGGAGATTACAAACTTGAAGCTCGTCCGTTCTCCGTTTTTCTGAGACGAAATGATTCTTTTTTATATGCTGGGAAATGTTCCACATATGTGCAAACATTGTAAGTTGTCACGTGTCAGCAGCCTCCCTTTGCATGCTTTTTGCATTATTTCTCTTTCTGAAATAGAATATTTAGATTCATATGAGTGGATTTTTTCTGCTTCTTAAGGCAATAACTTTTTTAGGCCTCATCTGCACTGATTTGTAAGAACTTTTTATATGTCAAAGGAGTGAAGCGTGTTGACCCTTTTTTCTATGAAACTGACAGAGAAAAAGAGACTTTTTACCCCCTCCTTGTTGGTGGCAGGTGATACCATCTGAATTATTTTTGCTAAGTTTTATCTGAGGATTTATCAGCTGCTGTTACTTTATTTTACAGCATGTTTCTTTTGTGGTTTTCTTTGCACATTTATTTGGTGACAATCTTGAATTTTAGCGCAGGTTTGTGTTCATTTTTTTTTGCCTGTTTTGTTTGTTTGTTTGTTTGTTTTTGGCTAAAAGTTCACGTCAGGATGTTTGGACCCTCCCTGCGGTGTACTATCAATAAAGATAAATTAGACCAAAAATAAAAAATGATGCTCTGTAATTTCCAGATGATTTACTCAGATATAGCTTACACATTTCTTTTGTGTGATGTAAACTTATTTCCCTTTAAAATAAAACAGTAAATAAAGTGTGTCATGAACTCGAACCGGTGGGTTGTTTTTTTTTTGTTCCCGACTCGGATTGAACTAAAAATACTTTCTTTGTTTGAATTCTCTCCAAATAAAACCAAGAGACTGTAAATAAAGAAAAATAAATGTGTTTCATTGTGTTAGGAATTTTACAAGTTAAAAAGTTTATTTTTTTAGGGCCCGAGGAACGCTGGATTGAGCTTCTTACTGATTGAAGCGGAGAAGAGAAAATTCCGACACACTTGAAGTAAACACTTCATTAGCGATCATTTTCTGCTTCAGAGTTTTTGATGCAAAATGTTTGAAAGAATATAAAGCAGAACATGTTCGGCTGTTTCGCGCTCGTTTTCTTAGCAAATAAAAAGTTGAAAGAGTTTAAAACACGCGACCATCAGTACATTTTATTGTTTTAATTGTAAACTCGGATAAATCGGCCTCCAATCGGGGAGAAACTTGAACGCAACTAAACAGAAAAAAAACAATTCTTTATTTTCTTCTTTATAAATAAAAACAAAATATCCTATCAATTCAAGTGATTCTTTTTTAAATTTAAATTAAAAGAAGAAAAAAAAACAGTGACCTTTGAATATTTTATTACACGCTTTCTTTGGAAAAAATACACAACAAAACAGGAAATAATGGTCTCTAAAGTACTTATTAAGATCAGAGGATGTAGTGTTGATAGTAAAAATAATTAGTTTGTTTTTTTATTTGCAGTGAACCTTCTCTCACAGCCGTTCAAGAAGCTGGTGGTAGTCACACTACGTGGCGTTGAGAAGCCTGAAGAAGTTTCTTACTGGCATCTTGGGAGATCAGGACCTTCGAAGAGACAAAAATATTGTTGGAAAATATAAAATAATTGATATAAAGGGGTGCTAACTGTCAAAGCAGCACAATAATTTTATTCATCATAATTAATAACAAATTTAGAAGAAGGACGAGTTGAATTTTCTCAAGTCTTTTTAATAAAAGAACACACTGTAAGCTGCTCGTTTCGTTACCTGCCGTGTTGCGTCCTGCTGGCTGTACAGGCTCAGAGCCGCCACGGCGGCTTGTCGCACTGCATTGTGGGAATCTGCGCACGCGGCCCTGAGCAGTAAGCTGGACACGTCTTCCTCCAGCAACACGGACACGGCGCCGTCAACGTTTAGCAGGTTTCCCAAAGCCGCACAGCAGTGACGGCGTGTGACGGCATCAGGGTCAGAGAGCAGGCTCGCCAACATGGCTGCTGTCCTTTTGGCTTCCTGTGTCCATCTCTCCACCACGTCCGCCTTCTGCTCTGTTACTGTTACCAAATCACCTGCTGCTTCAATGCGTGAATCCATGTGTTTATTGTGTTTCTTCTCTTTTAAGTCATTGGAATTTCCACTTTTAAATCCTGCCTCTGCGGCAATGAAACCCAGCCAGTTCCCCACGGCCCTGCACGCCATCCTCCGCACCGGCATGCAGGAATCATTAAGACAATCTATCATGTGTCTGAAAACATCAAACTGTGGACTATTTGATGCAGAGGGTGTGAATATATCTAAATTCCCCAGAAATCTGCACGTGGCTGCCCTGATCTGGTCGTACGGGTGAATCAGCGCCTGCAGCAGCGCTGAAACTTCCACATGCACCCGAAGGCAGGCAGGCCGGGTGGTGCAACGGGCCACGTGGGACAACAGAGTGAGGAGCTCCACGGCAGAGTCCCACAACACATCGAGCTGCAGCAGATCGCAGAGGAGAGAGCTTGCAGTTCTGGTGAGGGCAGTCTCGCACCGGGAGGCTGGGAGCTGGATGTCCTGAGGTGATGAAAAAAAGCCAGGAGCAGCTTCTCCGAGGCGAGAAACGAAGCGCTCGGGATCACATAAGAACAAACGGCTCAGCAGGGTGAGAGGCAGCTCTAATAGCTGAGAAGGAAGAGTTTGAACTACCTACAGAACCATCAAACAAAACAAAACAAAAAAAAAACACTCAAAAGGACTTGTCACATGTCAAACAGAAAACAACAAACAACCCAATCTTCCCCCAGAAGCATAAAAACATCAAAATGTGAACCGGGCAAGAGTTATTCTGTGTTGCATCAGATATTTATTACGTTTATCAGGGAAGCGTGAGGAGGCCCTAACCTGCAGGAGGCTTGAAGCGACACCACAGCTGTCGTACAGCTGCAGAACTGTGGAGGTGATGTGTGACGGCAGGTCCAGGGCAAAAGGAAAACACAACAAGTGGCAGCTCAGTGAGGACAGACTGGAGCGACTCTGCTCCACCTCGGATCTGCCAGGAGGATCTTCGGAAAACCAGCGAAGACTGTGGAGTATAAAAGATGCTGCTGTTAGCTTTGTAGCTCTAAGGTTCACGACACAAATGACAAATTAAAGTTGATCCAGACATTTGAGAACTGACCAATCAGGGCTGAGCAGCCGGCCAAGTGTGAATACACATTTAGAACTGCTATTAATGAAAAGAGGAACACAGGAGTACGGATCCTGGGTGAAAACCAACAAAACAACAGACAGAAACGAATGCAGTCCTGTAATGAGAGGGAAAACAAAACAAGTAAACTTCATTTATTGTTTAAAAGTTTTAAATAGAGTAGCTTTAATTGGATTTGTAATTTTACCATTTGCTGAAAAGAAGTTTGGTGTTGTGCTTCCAAGCGAAGAAGCAGCTTTTTTCCACAGATCCACAAACACAGCAGAATCTAAACAGCTTAATGCTGAAGCACTTTCATGCTGCTGAAAATAAGAAAAACAGGCACGACACAGACAGTTGACAGGGTTGTCTGTGAAATCCATTCACGCTTTGTCACATTTTGGCTGCCGTCTTACCTCATAAAGAATGTGTAGAAGTAAAGAAAGGAGGCCGTCGTACAGTCCCCAACCAGACGGGAGAGAAATCTGTCAGTGTAGAAAGAGAAAAATAATGCAAAACAACTGCAAATCACTTTTATGTAAATAAATACAGCCAAATACGATATAAAAAAAGAAGTACCTCATATGATTCTGACAGAGGAGTTTTCAGCAAGGAAGTTAAATTCTCCAGATCAACAAAAACATCAACATCATGTTGTGTGAAGAGAGATAAAACAGAAGCAGCTAGAGGCTAAAACAGAATCACACAAAAGCCAGGTTACTTGATCACAAACAGGAAACACAAAAACTGTCGTCATGTGAAGTATGTGAGAACACTTAAAAACAAGAGCTGAACAAAAGCTAATCAAAAATATACATACAGAAAATAAAACCAGCGCTTAAAAAGTAAACAAATGTCATGACTCAGTCTGCTTTAAATGCCAAAGAGCAAAAATGAGCCACAAACGTGTTTGATAACGCTATAAACTATGAAGAACATAGTTTAAAAAAAAGGTGGAGACTTACTGCAAGAGCGACGAGATTTGATTGGCTGAGAATTGTGACGAAGGGCTTGGTGAACTCTTCCAGTCTGCGGGATGAGAGCAGAAGGTGAGATGCGGTTTGTGAAAGTCAGTCTGCATAGGAGCGGTTTCCAGCAGGCAAACAAAAACTGCTTGAGCAAGAGAGAAAAAGTTGACCTGGGCTCGTCTTCCACCCAGTCACAGTGAGTCTCCCAGTAGATCAGGAGCAATGCAATAACTTCTCCAAGGACCGGCACACTCCACTGATGCTGAGGGGGAGAGAAAGCACGAAATACTCAGAGACACTGTTGCACGGCTGATGCGCTGTTGGACATTGTTCCAGTGCAAGAGCTCTAACCTTGATGAAATCTGACTTTGCAACAGAATCGTAGATCAGGCCGAAGAGGAGCCGAGGCAGTTCGAGCTCACGGCCGATGTGATTGGACTCTTCAGGGTCAGGAGTCAGAATCAGATTACGCAGGACCTTTAATGGTTGGTGAATCTGCTGCGCTTCTTTTACAATGCCACCAGTTAACTGAACAAACAAAAAAAACGAATAAATGCAGAACTGGTTTTAGGAGGATTGTTTTAATGCTCGGTCAAAATGTACACCACATTACCTGAGCTTGGAATGCTGTGATTTTGGATTTAATTAGAGGTAGGATGTCCCTGTGGTTTAGCTGCTTTCTCTGCTGCCTTCTGGGATCTGATTCTTGCACGAGATTCTCCCAGTACTCCTTACTGTCACCATCCTGAAAGAACAGGAAATGACAGACCCTGTCAGGCACATTTCCTTTACAGAATATGTTGTTTTAATCATTTTTCTGCTGAGAAAAAACAAACAAGCCACGTTTAAACTAAATTTTTAATTGCTAGAGAAAGCAGTTGTCATGGACCTGCATGTGCAGAGTGTCTTCGCTGTATCTCCGCACCAATCGTGGGCCGACCTCCACAGAGGGAAACTCCTGTTCATAATCTCTGCTGATCTGTCCCCTGCAGAGACCATCAATATAAACAAACGCCTCAGGATAGTTTAGTTGCACATGTTTGCTTTTTTCTGGGATGTCACTTAAAATACCGTTGTTTCGATCTTGTGTGAGTTTGACTCTTCAGATTCATGCTTTGATTGGCAGCCGTCTGGACAAGTTGACCTGAGGAAGCAGGAATTTCACCAGACGGGGGTTTGGGGATGCACACATTCGGCGATGCGGAGTTGACCCTTTCATTTCCGTCCTTCTTTTTCTGTTAATGTACACCAAACAGGTTAAGGCTCCTCCAAGACGACGTGAAATAAACCAACAATTCTTTTTTTTTTTTTTGCTGTTACTGACCACTGGTTTCCCTCTGTTCTCCCTCTGCTCCCTGACCTTCTGCAGTAATCGGCTCTCCCCGGATGCTGGTCCAGACTTTTCTGCCACTTGCTTAAGTTTCAGCGCCAGGACGTCTGGGCTGGGAGGGACCGTCAAAGGACTGAAGACGTTTGTGTCTGACAGTACTGCCAACGCATCAATGAAACATGTGAATAATCTCAAACAAAACAAGGTTATACATAGTTTAGTTTAAAAATTTATTTTAAAATTGGAAGCTCCACCTAAAACACCCTCAGCAACAAAGGGATGATGCAGGAGGTTGGGCCATGACAACCGCTTCTGAGGGTCTTTGGTCAACAAACCTTTCAGGAAACTCTGTGAGGGAGATATTCAATAAGAAGAAGAAAAATAAAAATATTATTAAAATTTTAAAAGTATTTCTAATATCCTGACAACTTGCTTGTGCAACAAAACAGTCACAATACCACAGACAGTTCAGATGCCTCAGAAGGACAATAAATAGACTCAAAAACAGTTTTTATTCCTAGGCCATAAGAACTCTGAACTATTGTAACTGCAATGCAGTTATGTGAATGGAATAGTTTTCTTTTTATTTGTAAGTTTGTTTGGTTTTTTAAAGAGATCTTGTACATTGTCGTTTAGTGATCACTCGGCTTATTTTTTAATAATGTTTTGTACTATTTTTGAGAAATATCGCAGATGCATCAAACTAAGAAGGCTCTTCCATTCTCTTTGTAAACAAGCCATATTTTTAAATAAAAATATCAAAGTAAGACGCTGACTTGAATGCACCCAGAACACATTAGCTATACTGTACCATGCAGGTGTCGCTCATAGTGTCTGGCCATTTGACCTGGTTCTTCACAATGAGCTGCACCAAGTGGAAGATGGAGTTGGTGTAGAATGGAGGCGCCCCCGTGTGGAGTTCATACAAGATGCAGCCCAGAGACCAGAGATCAGCAGTGTGGTCATATGGCTTCTCCTCCACCAGCTCAGGAGACATGTACAGTGGAGTTCCTTTGATGGAGGTCAGGACCAAGGTGGAGACACTCATGGCTCTGGCAAAGCTGCAGAGAGATTTAAATGTAATTGACACTTTTGGAAATAAAGATACTTTAACAAAAAAAACAAAAACAGTCCGCATCAACCTACCCAAAGTCACACAGTTTCACCACACCACTTTTTCCTAATAGGATATTTTGTGGCTTCATGTCCCGATGGAGAATGCGATGGGAGTGTAAATAATACAGAGCTGAGACCAGCTGGCAGGCAATCTCTTGCACCTTGGGAAAGGGAAAGATTTAAATGTTCATTATATATGAACGACCAGTCATGACAGATGCTAAACTGTGCAGTGACACTGAATACCTGGCTCTCTGGCAAGTTTCCATCATCCTCCAGAATCTGGAACAACTGTCCCTCTGCGTACTCCGTCACAACTACAACCTGTTTCAGAAATAAGACAGATTTTGGTCACATTATGAAGAAATCAGAAGCGAACATGTTTTTAGTTCACTTAATCAAATGCATTTATTTGTTTGTGAAGTAGACCATGACTGTTTTGAACTGATGATTATAAACATACCTCAGTTTCAGTCTCAAAACTGTCAAAGAGCTGAACAATATTTGGATGTTGAAGAGCCCTCAGGATCTCTATTTCCCTTTTGAGACTTCGCAGCTCCTTCTCAGACCGGCCCACTTTGGGCATGAACTTTAGAGCCACCACCTAATGAGAGAAGTCACCAGACTGTGACACCAACATATAGAATAACTATCAGGAAATGAAAACCACGTTCCGAGACAGGCTTACCTGTCCAGTAAACTTTTTTCTTCCCTTGTAAACTCGTCCAAAAGAGCCCTCTCCCACCAACTCCAGTACGTGGTACGAATTCATTTCTTGAAACAGTGCAACCGAAACAACTTCGACTCTGTTATCATCGGCTTCAAACACATTGAACACTTACAATTAGATGCCAAAAGTTTAAAACAAGAACTCAAGCGTTATTGCTAACAACTGTTACTACGCTTTTTCTACTTTTAAGTGGCGACAAAGCTGTTGTCTGTAACTCCAAGACTGTTTTTTTGCAACTGAAAACACAATTAATGCTGGCATATTTAACTGCCCGTTCACAAAAGTAATGAAAAATATGATGTAGACTGACTCGACTAGCATTAAAAATAGTATTTACTAAACTTTTGGAATTTTAGTGTAATATGCTAATAAGCAACAGAGAATTTAAATTGTAAATTTTAATTTACATTGTACAGACAAAGTTAAAGCAGGCTTCTCTTTGGACAGCCCGCAAGCAGGGGTCCTTAGCCTAGCAACGGCTGTTGCGTTCCTAGCAACGGTCTTAGGATGAAAAACAAGTAGTGGGTTTGTGCTTGTTATGAGAACTTGTAGCGTTTTAAACAATGACAAAAAGTCGCTTTATTGCATTAAATAATTTAAACAAGTGAAACGTGTAAGTTGGAAAGTCGATCAATTGTTATAAATAAGCTGCTTTAGTCCTAAATGTACAGCGGTAATGGACAATGACTCCATGCATCCATATTATTATGGACCTCCGCCAAGGACGTGTATGTTTTCGATAGGGTTTGTTTGTTTGTTTGTCTGTGCACAAGATTACTCAAAAAGTAATGAACACATTTTGATGAAATTTACAGGAAATGTTGAGGTTGTCACAAAAAACAACATAAATGATGACATCACAGGGTGATGATGTCATCATTGAGAAGTCCCATCATGACGTCACAATGGGTTTTGGTGGAGGTTTGCGCTCTCTGAGTGCTTCTAATTGTTGTTATTATTATTATTATTATTATTATTATTATTATTATTATTATTATTATTATTATTATTAGTAGTAGTAGTAGTAGT
>JAOXNZ010000030.1:15150277-15164591 GCA_028566095.1 Kryptolebias brasiliensis
CGACTTTTTGTTCGGCCAGGCAGTGTATTTGACAAAGTCTTTTAACATTTAGTCTTTTAGTTTGTTTACAGACATATTCTCTCCTCAGACTTAAGGTACTCAGAATTTTAGACATCAAACGATGGGTGCTGTTGATGTTTGCATGCGTGTCTGCTGGTAAAAGACCTTTCATCTGGTTAAAAATTCAGACAAGTGTCCATATCTAAATGAGTCAGTTTACTTGGTGTGTTTTATTGTTTACTGTGACTTTAAATCGGCATTTAAGTCTGATCCATTGTAAGCTGTTAACCAGCCCACAGTGTAATTTTGCAGCTTTTATGAAGACCAACTTGATGATGTCCAGAGGTGACTGTGGTTGTTTAAATTCCACTAACAGCCTGATTGCTGTGAAAAGAATGTTGCAAGATTACTCAGTTCATTATGCTACAGACTGATTACTATAAAAGAGTGGCCAAAAGATTAAATCCAACTATAAATCTGCAGGGTTCCCCCGGGAAAGAGGCTGTGCTTCAGCTAATGGCCTTTGCTTGTTTCGTAGATACTGAGCTGAGAAAGAAAGACGTTTGTCCATGTTTGGACATCTAAAACTCTGTCTGTGATACTGTTGACTACAGACAAGAAAAAAAACTCAAACATTTACTCCCTGAAGCACAATAGGTAAAAGCATAAAAATCTTTTAACGATGATAAAAAAAAAAAAATCTTAAAGTGTAGGAAAACCTCAAAACACAAAGAAAGCTGACAGATGTGGGAAGTAGGTCAAAGCAGAGAACAAACTCCCTGACATGATTGTTTCTTCTCCCTTGCTCATCTTGCTGGGTTTTTTTTGTTTCGTTATTGTTGTTTTATTTTTTTAACTCAACTGACCCAAGCTTTTACATGTCTTCTCTGCACACGAGCACATCTGGACTGGATTTGCACCGGCCACCAACTGTGGTTTTTAGCGGTTTACTCTTGGAAAGATTCGTCAGAGCACTCAAGGTCTTCACTTGGCACCATGTTTTATTGTTGCGTTCAGTGCAGCCTAAGACTTTTTGGGGAATGTCTGCGATTAAACTAGTCGCATTTGATGTTGAGCGTTGAGGTTCTGCACATTTGGAAATGTGGAGTGTTGACGTGCTGTTTTGGTACCAGGCAGATGGGCAGTTCTTTGTGGCATTTTGAGCTGAGTTTGTCCTGTGATTATAGGGTTAAGATCCAAATGGACACTGGCTAAAATTGGCTTTTAAAGCCCAGTGGTAGAGAAATAGGTCATTTGGAAACTCTGCTCTGCCGTGGAAATGCTATGGTTACATTACGTCATAGCAGAAGGTGTGCTCTAAACACTGTTAACCACTAAAAGGTTTTAAAGACTGGGTGGTGGAAGGCACAACTAAATCTGACCAAGAAAAGACAGCCTAAAGGACGCTCAAATATTCCACTTGTTGTGATATAACATTGCGCTCAATCAAGTTAATTCCTAAAGTCTGTCAACCAGGTGACATCTCTGCAAAAAGCCAGACTCAGCTGCAGGCAGTTTTATATAAACTTCAGTCTGAAGGATAAAATCGAGCCAAGTGATGAAATTCTGTCATATTTCTGCTGTTTTCAACGTGCATGAGTCACAGTTTACATATGAACTGAGAGCATTTACTTGACTATTTTGCTTATTCATCTTTAAATGGCAGAAAGTTGGACATTTTGGTTAATACTTTGCCAAAGATTGTTTCAAAGGATTTGACGAAATCCAGGATTTTTTTCTTTTTCTTTCCTTTTTTTTTTTTTGTCATTTAAGCTATTCCTTATGGACTGGGCTCAAAATGCCCAGTTTGTTAGTTTCAAACAAACTTAGAGGAATGGATGAACAAAATTATGGCCATTGTCCAGCTAATGTCCTGGAAATGTGAAGCTAGACGTTCCTTTGGTAGATGTGACCTCATCTGTATGAAAGTTGAGGAACTTAGTCCCAGATTGCATCATAGCAAATTTACAAATTTGCCAAAAGTCTATTGGAGCTGGAGTTTTAATCTTCCAAAGGGATATTTTAAAAGCTGAACTTCGTAGACAGTTCAGTTAAAAAAATAAATAAATAGGTGTGGCCTTTTTTAATAAATCTAATTTTCAAACCCTAATTACAGAGTAGCCATTTGGCAAATTGTGCTCGTATTTCTTTGGAAGCATAAGCACTTTATTTTTCATTATTAAGCCAAGTGTCATAGTCCTTTCCAGTTCTAGCTTTCTGCAATTTAGGATACAGCGTAAGAAGAAAATTACTAATAACTCATTGAGGTTTTACCTTTAACAACTTTGCACCATAACTGCTGGTTATTTATAGCAGGTTTCCACTGCGTCTAACAGAAAATCTGTTCTTGAAAGTTTTATGCTGGCTTGGATTTCCACTCTGCCCTGCTTAGATGCCCTGTTGTTTTGACCAACAGGACCTGTGTGGAGCGTCTACCTGTGACACTCTTGGCATGGCAGATGTTGGCACCATGTGCGACCCAAAGAGGAGCTGCTCGGTGATTGAAGATGACGGTCTACCTTCAGCCTTCACCACTGCTCATGAACTTGGTATGCAGCCCTGTTTCAAACAATACACGAGTTATTATATTTTCTGTATTTCCTATACGCATGTATTTTTTAAGCACACCTGACATCTCGTTCCTTCCCAACAGGTCATGTGTTCAACATGCCTCACGATAATGTGAAAGCCTGTGAGGATGTGTTTGGGAAACTGCAGGACAACCACATGATGTCTCCCACACTTATTCAGATCAATCGCACCAGCCCCTGGTCCCCCTGCAGCGCCGCCATCGTCACTGAATTTCTGGACAGTGGACACGGTGAGTTCCTGTGGGCCCTAATTCCTGATTTCTGTGAAAAGCTTATAAACAATTAACATCTTACCTGTTGTAAATAGCTCATTGAAAGGCCTCAGTTTGGAGAAACTGTTTTATTTTGACATGAGCTAACAGCTAGTCCGAGCAGGTCGAGACCAAACTTAAAACAGCTCCTATCTCAAAACTTTTATTTTGTGGTGTACAACAGGTAAGATGTTAAATGTTTACAACCTTTCCACAGAGTCCCTCTTCAAAAGATCTTAAGACAGACACTTTAAAGAGACAATTAAATTGTTTCCTGAAGCAGTGATTGTGAACAAACACGTTACAGAGACTTCTTTTTCATTGTGGTAGTCACTTTTTGTCTGTAAAGATCAGGCTCTTTCTGTTCAAAATTTTTAACATTTTTCTGGTTTCACACATCTAACTTCCAATATAACTGCAGTAACGTAAAAAAAATGTAAGTGACAGAATGGATGAACACAAGAGTGAATCAGCCAAACCTCATATATTGCAGTTCTGAGGGGAAGGACAAGCAATAACTAAAAAGGGTTTTATTCTTTTAGGATTCAGATTCTTTACTAAACAAGCCAGACCACAGGACTTGGCCTGGGAGCAATGCTAAACTTTTATTTTAAAACTGCAACCACATCTGTCCCAAATTACAGAGCTTGGTCTTGGGAGAGTCACCCCAGTGGTTTGGACAAGAGGTGTATCTATCCAGCACTCCCCATGCAGGTTTACCCCAAATAGACAAACGATTTTTTTATGCTTTTCCCCGTGTTTGGTTTGGAGTCAGTAAGAGGAAACGAACCAGTGAAAGAAAGCGACACGCTGAAGAACACTTTTGATTTTGACAGTAAATGATTCCTTGTAACCTGGTTTTTGCATCATAAATCTGGACCTCAAACTGCTGAGAGAAAGCAAAAAAAAACAAAACATGTTCCTTCATGTTTGAGGCGATTTTTATGTAGTGATGTCTGTTTTAACAATCATTAGTTATCTTCTTATCTATCTGCATGCAAACACAGACACTGCCGAGCTATTGCTTCCCATGATTGCTCTTCAGAGAGAGAGAGCAAGAGGGAAGAGGTGACGTGCAGGTTATTAAGTGCAGAGTGATTTGTATAGACACCAGTGAACTATCAGCTAATCAGTCTGTTTCCTTTGCCAAATCTGGTGTAAAAATCATTGGGAACAAGTTTGCAAGCAGCTGTAGCTCATTCAGCCACATCCTTGTTATCTGTTGAGGATAAACGACAACACAAACAGTCCAGGGTCAGACATCCCATTCCTCCCCTCTCCCTCCAGTGCACTACTTTTTAATGCAACAATTTCTCAAAAATAGATGGGGTTTGTCGCAACCATGCTTTGACCTTTTCAGTCCCTACTAGCTGCCTGTAATTTCAAGCTCTAATCAAAGATCTAACAATGTCTAACAAGCCCACCCTTGTTGCAAATCATGGAACAAGGGTGGGCTTGTGGGTTTATAGGGAGAGTTTGAGGATGGGCTTGGGAAGGCATGTTTGTGCTTACAACTCTGGGATAAACTCCATGCATGGCATTAAACTGTATTAACTCTTCAAAGAAACCAGAAAACAAGAAACATGCACCCAACACACAATCCCACACATGTTTAATGACAGGGATAATATACTCTATTTTCAAATTTATGAGTAAACATCACATTGTTTTTAATGTATTCTTATATTTAATGACTTTTCAAAATGTGTGCTGTCTGTAAAGCTGCACTAAAAGTTTGTAAATGCTTTGAAATTTCCAGCCACTCACTTGTCAGTCTTAAAAGAATGTGGTCAAAACTTCCTCTAATTAACAAAAAAAATGATTAAATTGTTAGCTCACAGAGAGCTGTACATGTATTATTAAACACACTGATTTTGTTGACAAGTAGGCCACCCTGAAGCAACAGGAATCTCGATCAGATGTTTGTTGTTGCAGATTAGAAGACTCAATCAGGAGAAAATAGGAACCATTTCTGTTAAAACCTGCTTCAGTTTAGCTACATTTCTGGCATATCTTTGTTGAATGGCTATTCTTAGATCAGGAATCCTTTTTGACCATTTTAAAATAATTTTAATTCTTTTCAGGCCCAAAAACACATCACCAAGTAACATTAAGGCATACTGTACCTGTATGCTTCAGGTCATCATCAGGTTGCATCTCCCAACCCCCTAAGTCTCAGCTAATCGATGATAGAATTTTCTCCTGTAAAAACTTACTCCTGAAATTTTAAATTCTCAGTTCTAATGTTTATGGCCTGTTTTCACCCTAAAGGAGCAAATCAATCCCAAACATGATGCTCCCTCCACCATGCTTTACACCTGAGAGGAAATTCTAATGTTAGTATACAGTGCCTCTTATCTTCTAAATAAAAGTGCTGTGATTTTTTTTTTTATTTTGTCACAAAAAAGGTAAATTCTTGTCTCATCTACTAACACAGTGTTTCAGATGTGTTGTGAAACATCCAGCTGCTCTTTTAAAACCATAACTTATTATTGCAACAGTAAATTTATGGGAATTCTTACGGCAACTAAAATAATTCCTATTTTCTTTTGGTTTTTCCAAAAATCAGAGAAGACGTTAACATTATTTTAAAGTGTTATTCACTTTGACTTTCTCTTTCAGGGGATTGTTTGCTCGACCAGCCCCAGAAACCCTTGGTTCTTCCTGATGTTCTGCCCGGATCAACCTACAGCCTTAACCGTCAGTGTGAGCTCGCCTTCGGAGAAGACTCCAAACCTTGTCCCTTTATGCAGCCACCATGCAATCGTCTGTGGTGCACAGGAAAGTCCAGTGGCCACCTGGTGTGCATGACTCGGCACTTCCCCTGGGCAGATGGCACTCATTGTGGTGATGGACAGGTCTGTGACCGAGGCGTCTGCTCTGCCAAACATGTCCAACATGTGAAGGTAAGACACACACGAGGACCTTAGTTACAACTATGAGCCAACAAAAGGACGTCTTTGATGAACACTGTCCTTTTTTTGCTTTTTGTTCTTTCAGGTGGATGGACGCTGGGGTAAGTGGGGTCCATTTGGTTCCTGTTCACGGACATGTGGAGGTGGCGTCCAACTTTCTAAAAGGGAGTGTAACAACCCAGTTCCATCAAATGGGGGTAAATACTGCCAGGGAGTTCGGGTCAAATATCGCTCCTGCAACCTCAACCTCTGCCCAGAGACAGGTAGGAGATGCTCCAAGAAAAAACTTTCCACAGACAACTAAGTCCAATTAGTGCTCTGTTCTTATCCGCTGTACCCTTCCTCCACTTTGTGTAGGTAAGACATATCGTGAAGAGCAGTGTGAGACCTCTGGCCACAGTTTTAATAGTAACCGTTTAACCCACTCTGTGGTGTGGGTACCAAAGTACTCCGGAGTGTCCCCCAATGACAGATGCAAACTCATCTGTAGGGCTAACGGCACCGGCTACTTCTATGTCCTGGCACCCAAGGTAAACAGCAAGAGTACTGTTATTTTATTTTGTTACCTGAACAAATGTTAAACCAAAGTATTTGGCAATTAGACCTAATAAAGTAACCCTTTTGGCTTGAGAGGTCCTTTAGACTGGACCACAGACGTGCTTTGTGTCAGGTCTAAATGGGTCATTGCAGACCAAAATAGCTCATTTTAAAGATAAAGATAAATGGGTTAAAACCATAAAATTCCAGTTCTTTATAATTAAGTTAAGTAAAAAACATTTTTGATCCCAAAACTTGCTTTTGTGGTTTGACAAAGAATTTACAAATTTGCCTTTTTACTGTGTAAAACCAGTTACTATTGATTTTGAAGTAAGTTAACATTGCCAAAGCTGCTGTCTTAAAAAATTAATTTCAAAACATAGCAAATAGGTTTAAACACCACAACGCCACAAAAGCGAAATTTAAACAGAATAATGGGCATTTTCTTTTGTTTTGCAGTAAAGGGAGTTGGGAAATAACATTTACTTGCCAGGAACAAAAGTCCTGTTACATAACTTTATAGATAACCATGACAAAGTCTCCAAAACTTTATTCCTCCTGTGAATTATATCATTTTTTATGATGATTTTAAGATGGTTAAATATACATTAACCCCTACATCACTAGCGGCCCCTGTACCAAGGGCAGCAGCACTTCTGCCAACAAGATCAATCCAAAATAGGGACTAAGGGGTTAAAGGATTTTTTGTGCTTCATGTAGCTTGAAATTTAACCTTGAAAGGGTCTTTGTGTATCCCAGGTTGTGGATGGGACGCCGTGCTCGCCAGATTCCACTGGAGTTTGTGTCCAGGGAAAGTGCATCAAGGCTGGATGTGATGCTAAAATTGGCTCCACTAAGAAGTTTGATAAGTGTGGAATCTGTGGAGGCAGCACCAAGGGCTGCAAGAAGGTGTCGGGACTCTTCACAAAGCCTATGTGAGTAAAACCTGCGTCATCCTCAGAGAGCTTTGTGCCATTCTTTTTGTCCCTCTCACTTCTACTTTATCAGCTTCGCTCTTAGATAACAACTGAATGAACAATGTTTTTTGCATGCAGGCATGGCTACAACTTTGTTGTCATGTTGCCAGTGGGTGCAGCCAACATAGACATTCGTCAGCGAGGCTACAAGGGAATGCTGAGTGATGACAACTATTTGGCTGTAAAGAACAGCGAGGGCCATTACTTGCTCAATGGAAATTACATAGTTTCAGCTGGCGAGAAAGATATCCTTGTAAAGAACAGCCTGCTGCGCTACAGCGGCACATCCGGCCTCTCGGAGACCCTGCAGGCTGTGAAGCCCCTGGGAGAAATCTTGACCGTGGAGGTGCTGTGTGCAGGCAAGATGACTCCACCTCGCATCCGCTACTCCTTCTACCTTCCCCGTCAGACCAAGGAGGACAAAACTCTGAAAAAAGGGCAAGCAAACTTAGAGAACAGCGTCTTGATAAAAGATGGCAGCACAGAGAAAGGAGAAGACAACCTGAAGAGTTCTTACAGCAAGGAGGATTCCACTGTTGGGAAATGGATAACCTCACCCTGGAACAAGTGCTCGGTGTCCTGCGGTCGTGGCTTCCAGAGGAGGCTGGTGCAGTGTCTAAGAGCAGATGGGAAGCCAGGGCTGAACTGTGATTCTTCACAAACACCTTCAGCCACTAGAGCTTGCGAAGAGCCTTGTACTGAGTGGCATATTGGGCAGTGGTCGCCCTGCTCCAGAACCTGTGGGAAGGGCTTCAAGAAACGTGTGCTGCACTGCAAAAGCCCAACTGGGGATCTTCTCATGAGGGACCGCTGCAGCGGAGCTCGTAAACCGCAGGAGCTGGACTTCTGTAACCTAAGGCCTTGTTAGAGACCTAAAACTATAAACTACTAATGTTTTTATGTTTTACATGGACTCAAATGAATCATCCTCCAAGTATTACACCATATGTTTCAGCCTGCATCACTAAACTGGTAAAGGACATTGATGGACATTGTTTGGAAGAACAAGAAGAATATTAGAAAGTCAAATTCAAAGGATGACTGCTGGATAAATAAATGCCAATGCCATCAGTTTAGCTTTTTAAAAATGTCCTGAAGTAACTGATTGGGTTACTAATAGGAAGTGAAATCAATTTTAAATTACCTGTCCTGTCAAGAGGTACAGAATGAACATTCTTAAACAATCAATCAATGGTACTGTGTGAGTCTGGAACCCATTTTATGCTATATCAGTAAAACTGCCAAAGCTTGCACGGACAAGTCAACTTCCTGCCAAGAAATGACTGCAAGATTTTTTTAATAGCTAATGTACCAAAATAGAAAACTGGCAATTTTGCAGGCTTATTTTCCCCTTGATATCTTGTTTTAATTCAAACAGATCTACAGATGCTGTTGCAGCATCAGTTGTCTATTATCAATTTTCATGCAAAGAAACAAACAAAACTAATGGTAACCAGCTGTAGTGAGTAAAAACTGATAAAACCTTCAATGCCATTTGACAGTGGCGACCCCATTAAACATAACTCTCCTCCAACAACGTCTACAGAAGGAATAATGAAACTTTACTTTATTCATTTAGATTAATCTGAAAGTCAGATTTTGTGTTTAAACTAAAAGCTGATGTCATGCCAGGGAGCATTTCGACCTGTCTGAGTTTGGTTTCATCTCATCCACTTGCGTAAATCTGGGATCAGTATTTGCACTCTGTTTAGCCGTGTAGACATTTAGGTTCAAGAGCTTTGTACACCAGGTTTGTATCACTGGAGGAAAATCATTAAGCCCAGAGACCTTGCATGCTGACGATGTCTGATACATTGTGTTAACCTATCTGTTGTAGTTGCAGCACAAAGCAAAACAGTCACCAAGCAGTCAGGATGACTTTTTGGTTATTTTGTTTTGATTTCTTGTCAGAATGTGCCACATTTTTTCCATGGCATCAACAGTTATTATACAAAACAAAAGGGGCAAAAAATAAGTTCCTTAAACAAAACATTTGGCAAAATTTAACTTTTGAACCAGAGTTCAGCTGCAATTTTCAGCATCATAAGCTGTAAGAATTTGCATCGACCTGTTTTTGAACTTTGCATTTTTCCATTCTTTTATATCGTTTGTCATTAAGTGCTGGAAAACAAAGTGATTCAGTTTGTCACATGACATTTTGGACAGATATTTGAACATTACATTAGTGCCGGACAGTCAAACATCTCTTATTCAACTGGTTCAGAAACACATCAAATCAAACCTTTTCTGAAATTATTTTGTTATTATACAAAACAAAAGTGACAAAAATATGATATATTTTTTTAATTTGCAGCATTATCAGACTAAAATGATACAAGCTTGGTATGCAAATCTTTTTAGGGCTTTTTAGAGTGAGTTTTTCTTGTACATTCATCATGTTTCTCTGCAGCTGCCACTTGACCTCAGTCATTTGTCTTCACAGTCTTCAGCCAGTCCTGAAACCTGTTACGTCAAGCCTGTCTGGAACAGTTACTACAGATAATTTATTATCAATGAAACAATAAAACACAGAGGGACTATCTTATCCTGGAACATCTTTATTCACGGCTCACTAAAACAAGTTCTTCCTGCAGCCTTCAAGTAATCCTCTTTTCCATTATAAACTTCTTTTTGTAGGAGGCCACGTTGAAGAGTCCAGCACTTAACTTCTGGACGGATCTTGCATTAGTTGGACTTTTTTTATTTTTTATTTTTTAGTCAGCTTTTGCACTTTGTACAGCAAAAGAAAACAGTGACTTACATGAGCTGTGCTGTATACTATGTATACATTTATTCAGCTCTGTGCAAAAAATAGACAAAAGAAAGTTTTTTTTTTACGCAGACATTTGTAATTGTCTCTGACTTCTGCATATTTATTCCAAAATAAAGCAATTACTAAAACAGTTTTTGGTACTTTGCTTGTTTTTCCTATTATGACATAAAAACTGATTTATCAACCCTCATCTTGCCTGCAAAGAGTCATCTCCCTCTCAGGTTTTCTCATTAATAACTCTTGAACCTGAAGAAACTTATTTTGTTGTGAAAAAGTACTGATGCATGCTTTTGCGGATATTGCTTTTTAACTCCGTGTGCCAGATGTTTTTTAGTTATATTTGAAGAATTGGTCACTGCATAAATAAGCTGTGAATGCAACACAGCGTCTTACCTTTTCTAGCACTAAAGGAGCATTTATTTAACCACAATCTTCTTCAAATTATGTTTCTAATGCTGCTAAAGACACTCTCTCCACTTTACTGATGTAAATGGGGTAAAAGAAGGCACCATTAATTGGTCACAGACTGTGAGAACACTCAGAAAGTAACTGTTTTATATGTAAGACTTTACTTTGAGTTACTGTTGTTAAAAGAGGGTGGAAGAGTAAAAACTTTGTTTCCACTATGAAACACCGTCTGCGCTGCTCTTTCAAGAAAGATCGCACTGCAGCCTTGGTAGAAACCTCATTGAAAGCTGAAATTGTTGAGTTCTGTCTCACCTCAAATCCACTTCTTTCTGCCACTAAGAGAAGCTGATTGGTCCAAAGACGTTTTCCTTCAAGAAAGACAGCTACTCCTGAAACATTATTTTACTTTAAGAGTTCTTTATTTAGTTCAATTAAAGCGTCTTTTTATAGGTCAGCAGTAACATGAACCAGAAACAGATCAGGAAGTAAATGAAGTGTGAACTTTTAAAAAATACATCAATTCATTCCCCTATAGGTTCTCTGCTCCTGCTGTTTAAATTCACTGCATTAATGATCAGCTCTCACATCTGCACTCACAGTAATGGGTGGCCGTGATGCCTTGCAGCGTTTCCCCCGTAGCCTTTAAACTGGACTTTGCTATGAATTTGTTTCACGGTCAACATTGCAGCCATGCAGCTACAAATATTTTCCAGCGGGTGAGCAGTGATGTGAACTCATTCTCCCTGCTTGTGTCCAAGAATGCAGCTGTGTGTCGAGGTGGAAATTTTGAATTGTGCAATGCTCACATGTATGTCTGGCTGTCTGGTTTTAAGAAATAGGTCTGCGAGTTTGTAGGCAGTCTTGTTTCAGACATTTTTTGGGGGGAAAAAATTGAGAAATATTTCTAAAACTCTGAGGAGTCTGACCTACATAGGAGCAGATAAATGAAAAAAATTGGTTGAGAGCTAAATGAAATATTTATTGGTTCCATTGGTTGCCTTTTGCCTGGCTTGTAGTTATATCTAATTGCAGGCTTTATGTCTTTATTTGAGCCAAACGTCTTATCACAAAAATGGTTGGTTGAGAAATCTCACAGATTAGGTCTTTATGTGGGAAAAAGTTATTTTTATTTTGGAGACGTTGTGGGACTTAAAATGAAATTTTTCAAGTGAGGTTCTGAATAAAAATTATGAACAAATAAAATATAATTTTTTGTGGATAGCTCTTTGAACGACCTCCGTTTGGAGAAACAGAGTTTAAGTCTGACCAGATTGACGAGCCAATGGCTAGTCTGAGCAGGGTCAAGAACAAAGTGGAGTGCTGCCATCTAGACACAACTCTAATATCCAATATTTCATAATGGTTCATGCACCTTTAACTCACTGTGAAATTTGCATTACACAGTTATTTAAATATAATTTTATGTTTATGTAAAGCACAGACAGTGGCAGCAGCAGCTAGCTGTAGCACTTCTGGTGCAACCTGTGGTGCTTCCTTTAGAAAACTCATAATATTTCTGCGGGAATAGCCAGTTTTTACATGAACTGCTACAAAATATTTGAATTTGCGGATGTTTTAGTATGGCAGCCATCTTCTTTGGTCTAGTGCTCAAACAAGCAGTGAGAATTAAATAGTATTTATCCAAAGTGGGGTTGTTTAAAAAGTTGACTACAGGTAAGATATTAAGTGTTCATAACCTTTCCACAGAACCCCACTTCAGAAGAGCTGAGCTGTCACTTTAAGATCAATGGTGGATAAGCTCAGATGGTCTAAAGTTGTGGTTTATGATAATACGGAAACTCTGCAGCAGGAATTGCTAAAGAATAAGATCAAGTATAATATGCACTGTGCTGTAAGAGACACGTGACCTTATGTGACATTATTTATGTCATTAGCATCCTCAAATCTATTTGGAAAAATAAATATATTAGACAAAAAGATCTGACTGCATTTAATGAAAAGAAAAGCAAGACAAAAATTAAATTCTGAACACAAAGTTGATTTATAGCCTAATTTTCTAGCCAAACAATAAAAATTCCTGCAAAGTTTCCTACATTAAATTTTTACCCTAAAAAATGAACTGCTTTTGATAAGTTTCTCTTTGCCGTGGCTCTGCTGAGTGAATGTCCCAACCACACACCAAATCCAAGCTATACCTCGGTATATACAAGCAGCTTCTTCCTCTGAGGAAGAAGGAGACTAATGTAAACAACAGCGTTTATCACTGAAGAAGTAGACAGGGCTTTCGTGCACTTTATCTCTACAACAATAAGTCGTCTTTTACATCCTGATTTACTCTCCACAGCTGCGGGTTGGATGTCGTTGAACTACAAACTTTACTGCATTTCCTGTTAAAATAAATAACCCATCTCTTCGCATTCTTTTGCTCTGTTTTTGTGGTTCCCTCATGGCCAAAAAAAGCATTAACCCATGATCAGAGGAACCATCATGAACCGATGGGGAGCTGACAGTGTCTGTAAGCAGTTAAAGAACACAGAGAGGGGGAAAAAATCTATTTGGGATCTTCTGTCTGATCAGCAGCAAATATTTGTTTGCGCTGCTTTTGCTGAGTCCCATGGACTGCCCACCGCAACGCTTGTAATAAGTCTCAAACATGAAATTTTTACATTGTCTTTGCAACGATGAGTTTGTACTTGGAGAAGCTCAAACGAGCCTTGTTTTTGCACATCTATGAGGAGATCTGCTGAGTGCAGCAGGAACAGGATCAGCCTTCTAACAATGGTGACAACTGACCCACAGCTGACCTCTGCAAACAGAGACCATCCAACCTGCGTCAGAGAATCATACGATCTACGCTTAACTGCGTCGTCCAGCGGCAAACTTTCTTTGTTGTTAGTCCATCACCTCGTGTGACTCTTGTTTAAAGCGTTAAATTTCCCTCTAAAATAAGAAAAAATGTTTGTTTTGTGCTCTGAAATATGTTGTGCAAACCCTCAGGAGGACAAAAACTGCCTTTCCATCGTTTCCAGAATTACGGTCTAAATGGATTACAGTGACTCCAATCTTGCTTTCTAGAGGGTGATTTTGTTGTTTTGCATTGCATTTTTACTTCCCCCGCCCCATCTTTTCTTTTTTATATTATGAACAACCATCCATCTCCAACCCCTGGGCCTGGCACTAGTCTGTTTATAACTCTCTGAACCCATCATGGAAGTAAAAAGAAAAACCTTCACTTTAAGACCTGAAGGTAAAATTTTATGTTTTAAGGAAGTCACCTCTACATATCCTTTTATATTCCCTGCAGATACAAGGGTTTAATAAACAGTGCACTGCACGCTTTAGTTACACATTCCAGTAAAGATTTAACATTAGACCAACTTGGAGGTCCTTGGCAGAGCCTGTACGCAAATACTTGACTTATCTTACTCATGATTAGGAAAAAGACTCTTGTTAGGTTATGTAGGTCACACATCTTTGCATCAGCTGGTTGTATGCCTCAAAGGCCTAGTAACATCTGAGTTCCTCCTCTGAACAATACAAGAGTTTATGAATGAAGTAGTTCCAGAGGTCCCGGTGGGCAAAGTCTGGCAGAACCTCCATGTGTAGGGAATCCCTGGGATTCTCTTCAATTTATTGGAAGAACTTGTGCAGGTTTTTCCAGCTGAGAGACAAACATAATCCCTTTAAATGTTAAGTTTAATTAGAAAGTTCCTGAAGTAGCTGTTCTTTGGAAAACAATAGAAAGCCAGATTTGGTTTGGCTAATTTTAATGGGAACTTTTGTACTCCTAACAGGAATCACACGAGGCGATGAACTAACAGAGAAAGTTTGCTGTCTAAAGGTAAACACAGATTGTAGATCTCTGTTGTAAGCCTCTGTAGAAAACTGGGACAAAATGATT
>JAOXNZ010000030.1:15179286-15195566 GCA_028566095.1 Kryptolebias brasiliensis
AGACGTTTCTCTTCTCATCCGAGGAGCTTTCTCAATTGAGAAGCGAAACGTCTTCAAACTACAAATTGAAGTCCAGTTGCTTTTGTTTTTAACCCTTTTTTGGGTTCTCAATTTATTTCTGTAATTCCGGAGCTTTGTTCTTTGGCAATATGTGTGCAAGTTTGGTCCCAAATTTCACCGGGCGTTCGTAGAAACGTGTCAATCAGCTTGAATCCGAGAGAAAATTTGGTATTTTCTTGAAATTTAGTGTCTCCAACTAGTCCCAGCCCAACTTAAGGGATTAAAAGCTCACAGATATAAGCAGGAGTCTAACTGTTTAGACAAGAAGGAGGAAAATATTTTGAATCTTGTATCTTACAGGAAGCCAGTGTAAAGAGAGACAAATAGGGGTGATACAAGAGTGAAACAGAGTCTTGAATTAAGTCTATAAGAGACAGTTTTTACTTAAACAGGAACTGAAAAAGATGCAAAATTTTAAGGCTTATAAGACAATAAAGAGCGTGTTTTTGTATTTCTAGTGTAAAACAAACTGAACCTAACTACAAACTTTAACTTGTTCACCAGATTTAAGCTGACGGTCGAAGATGACACTGAGTGGATAACCATGAGGGAACAGCTAGAAAGCCAAGAGACTGAAGGATGCTGTCAGGAAGTTGATTTGGGACAAGAATCAGATGTTGTTAATCTCTGCCAAGCAGTTGTGTTGTTGGAGTCAAATCATTACACAAACTGATACGTGAAGTTATTTTATGGTTAGGCAATAAAGACTCAAGCATGCTGCATGTTTTCGTCTTTAGAGAAAGTTTGGGTACAGGAAAAGGTGTTTATGCATGCAAATAAAAGTGTTTGACCCGGTCTGAAGCTGGGTCATAGTGAACTTGAAAAAGTACAAAACCTGGAATGGGTTCCAACCCTGGGATGGTTCCCAGACAGGGGAGGAGAGAGAGGCTGAAGATATAAAAAGAAGGCTAAACTTTTGTTCGGGGGGACTTTATGAATTTGTGATTTGTGTGTAAATCCAGCATGTCTAATAATATGTATGAAGAAGCAATTCTTTAAAGTTTCTCAGCTGTCGAGATCACAGTCTCTTTATTTAATCCATTCAAACCTACAGTGTAAGGTAGCGACATTTGTGTAATCAGCAGGCTTTGAGGACAAATAAATCTGTGTATCATCAGCATAGCAATGACAGAACGCACAACTGAATTTCTGTTTTAAACAGCCCAGGAGGAGCAAATTTACTGAAAGGAAAACAAGTCCAAGAACAAACCCCTGAGGCACCCCACAAACCAGAGGTGCCAGCTGTAATATAAAACGTTCGGTTGGAAAGGTAGAACCTGAAGCACTTAAGAGCTACACCAGAAGTCCCAATCGATCTTTGTGACTAATGAGTTAGAATGGTGTGATCAGCCGCTTTAAAGGCATATAAAAAAAACTAAAAGGGAAACTTTATCACAACCCAAGTTTATGAGAGCATCATTTGTAACTCTAAAGAGTGCTGCACAGGCTTACAGCACAAACTTTGTTTTTAGGTTGAGTAAATGGTTTTGTTCGTTGATGCTGATGTCATTGCCTGCATGTGTTGGTTCCTTTGTGTCTGTTAGCAAAAGATCTCACGAAACACTGGACAGATTTAAAATTTTAACAGGCAACAGGTGGTAAGCATTGCTTTCAGGAATGTTAGACTCATTGCACATTTGTTTTGCTCCTGGACACTTAAAAGAGGTTGGGTTTTATTGCAGATAGAGGATCTGAACAAGTGGAGAAAAACAGCAGAAGTCAAGTGTTTTTAATGCAAATGTAATATTGTAACAGAAGCACTAACTAGTTTATTATTGTGTCAGAAGAAGAAACGCCAAGATTTTACCATTTTGTCGAGATCCCTCAGCTCAACATGTGAAACTTATTCACACGGGATGGCAGATATTAAAACACTGCATTCCTATAAACACGACTGTAATTGAAAATATGAGGTCAACCTTAGCAGGATGCTGTTGGGAAGCATATTTTTTGTTTCTGAGTATCTGCGCAGCAAAGTTTTAGTTTTAGGCAGACATTATGAAAAGAAATGTCATTCAGGGTTAAAGATGATTTCTTTAAAAATGTTGCAAGGGAGAGAAGAAAATAAGCAGTTTAAGAATTAAAATAAAAAAGGTCAACCCTGACGACTTTGATTCGCCATTTAGGAAAATGGAAGCCAAAGTCAAGGCCAGGGCAAAGATTAGGGTGTCGTCCTAATGATGACAAGAGGATTTAGGCAGAAACTGAGCCAAGTTAGGAGGTTAAAGTGAGGTTGGAGGCTAAGAAACAATTTCTTGTGGGGAGAAATAAAATCTTGCTGGTTGTTTCAGCTCTTCAGCAAAGCAGAAAAGAAATGGGCCACTTCAGAAGTGACTCATTGACTGCAGCAGGACCTAAAACGAATTATCCATTCAAACTTACCAAAGCATGAAAACAGGACGTTGTTTGAAGTATTTTGTTGTGGTGGCTGTCACTACGCCTGCAACATTTAATTAGTGTCCTGGAGGACATCCTGCTCTTTTTGTCCAGTTTCAAGTTACTGAAATAAAAACCCAAACTCAAGCAGTCCGCTCAAACACGTGACTTTTATTTGGAGGGGGGGCTTTGCTTCTTTCAGCTTCTAGCTAATGATCTGTTTTTAGCTTTTAGCGTGTGTTCTGCTTCTTTTAGATTGAACAACTCAGTTTCAACTTCTTCAGCAAATTTAAGCAAAGTCGCTCAGTTCTCAGCATTCAGGCAACATTTTTATAGAAAATGAATTTGCTCTCGTTCTGAACAGAGTCACGTCTCTCTGAGGCTTCAGGGATGAACGACGCCTCAGCCTGCGGAGACCTGAAGCTTCGCTGCAGATGTGCCAAACCTAAAAACTGTGGGCGGTTTATTTTGCTTCACTCTTTGTGAGGATCTATTAGGTGCTCGTTTGGGTAGCTGTGTTGTGCTCAGGCTCCAGAAAGCCCCAAAGATCTTCACAGCGCCTCAGCACCCAGAACAAACACACACACCTCCTCCTCCTCTCAGCTGTGAAGCCTGGCTCATCATCCCTCTGCTCCTCACCCTCTGACTCATTCACAGAATATTCCATTTTCCTCGTCTACATTCTTTTTTTTTTTTTTTTCTCCCTCCCTAAGGCTAAAGCTGTTCATTTAATTTTGCAATAGCTCTAAAACAGCTGTGGGGGTAGCCCCTTTTCTGTTTGTTTCAGCAGAAACATCACAACTGCAATTCATCGTCTTTCTACAAACAATGTAAGAAGGAGTGATGGCAGCATTAGTTCTGGTCAAGACTGGGATTCTGTTTGAAATTAAAAAAAGACGGAATAATTCAAATAAAATTCAAGACATGATTGGAAATTGTTAAATAAGTCTAATCAGTGACTGAAAAGAAAGCATCTACAATAAAGGTGGCATTCGATGAAGGAATGCATACTGCACGCTAAAGTTTCAAAAAAGATCTTTTTTGCTTCTAGCTGTGGCGGCCATCTTGAATTAAGTTGGGACCAAACGTTAGTCAGTTGTAGATGTGCATCCTGTGATTCCTTTATGAGATTTTCAATGAAAACCATCCATTAGTTCATGAGATGTTTTGCTAACAGACAGACAATCAAATGGACACACACGCACAGACACAGGCTATTACATTATCGCCTGCTGCCATAAGCGGCAGGCGATAACAATGATCATTATAGAAACTGGCACATCTGTGCCCTTAGTAACAATAAAAGCAACAATTACCTCAGCCAAACTGCAGTATCTCCTCTGTTTCCAACTACAGTGTAGCACGCAACTCCAACCACCTGCGAAACTCATTAGCTCACACCAGATTGGTTCCATATGTAGAGATGCACTCCCACCAGTGGTGTGTCACACAGTATGGAAATCTTGGCATGAAGCTTTGTAAAGAAGGGGGGGTGGGGGGACGACTGTGAGAACCATACAGACAGCAGCTCACGCAGCACTTACACCTTCTTCATTCATTTTCTTGAAAGAACACAGGAACCATGACAAATCCTGACGTATGACATCTCTCAACAAATTAAATTCATAGGGTTAGCGGATCAAAGAACAGCCTTTGGAACGAATGTAAATGTAAAGCTCTATATCCATCTGAAAACACTGTAAAGGTGTCTGAACTGCAGTGTGTTCTTAAAAACTAGATTTTTTTCTACAAAGAAACCTTCAGTTACCACATCAGGACTTTCTTATCTGATACTTCATACATCGCTCAGCTTCTCTTTCTGTTCGTTGTTCATTATTCCCCAGAGATGATTACAGTTTGAACATGAAGTTGCTGAGTGCTTTTGTTGCCTCTGCTCCTGCAGGTTTCTTTTAGGCAGCATTCAAACTAAAAGCTGTCTTGTACAAACATATTATAAAAGCATGAAAAAGGCTGCAGATGTGGGTTAAATGCAGCTCTTTCTTTTTTTACCTTTGCAGAATCGGTTCCCACTGGAACATTATAAGACTTTATAGTGAGCAAAACCCAACTTTATTCAGAAGGTTTTGGGGATTTTGTTTTCCTTGTGAGAAAAGCTCTGAGTCAACTCCCTTCCCCCCTCGTCTTTGTTGGGATTATATCGTATAATTTTTCACACAAACATCCATACAACCCAGAGAAACTGTTGACACGCAGCAATATTTACTTTCCACCTAATGAGGGTTTGGCAGACAGCTGCCTGCACAGATGATGTTAATATGATCACCGTCATCTATGGTAACTGCTCTAGCTCAGGGTGTGACACATCGGCACAGATAAATAATGAGCTTCTTGTGTTTGGAAATTTAATCCAGCAGCTGCAAGAAATTAATCTTTTTTACACAGGCATAAAATTAATATTTAAATAAAAAACTCAACTCCCGATGTTTTCTGTTCATTCATAATGGAGGCGTTTATACCAGATACTGAGTCTCTGTGTGAGCAGTAACTTTAAGTCAAATGGAAACACTTAACAGCAGGGATGCTTGTGTTGAATGTAACCTTTAAAAGCCTTTAAAAGTAAAATAAAAATCACATGGAGTTTGTTTTAAAGAATAACTTTTCTCATCTTGGAACTTGTGTTTTTTTGTAAAGCTTGAGTTCCTGGTGGAAAAACTGGTGAAAGAAAGCTCATAATTTTCATCAGTAATTAATTCCATCCACGTCTTGAGCTTAAAATGATAGTTCAGATCATTTGAAGTGGGGTTCTATGGAAAGGTTATGAACAGTTAATATCTTACCTGTTGCAGATAGCTTTTTGAATGACCTCAGTTTGGATAAACAGAATTTAGTTGCTGTCACCTTAAAACAACTCAAATTGCAAAATATTTCCCTTCAGTGCATGCAAATGCTGTCAGTTTTGCATTACTTGGTTATTTACTAGAATTTAGTAAAATAGCAACAGCAGCAGCTTGCTGTAGCACTTCCGGTGCAGCATGAGGTGCTTTTAGCAGAAATATAAAATTTCTTCCAGTAAAATCTGTGTAAGAATTTATAAAATGAAAATGACTGATGGAACCCTGAGCTCTAGAAGCTCCACAAAAACAATGTAACAGAATAAAAAGCAGTAAAATGTCCAACATTAAGTTAAACATACGTTCAAAAAGCACACTGATGAATGGGAAACCATTAAACATGTCAAATTCTGACATAGTTCAAAAGTTACATTTCTAAACTCAAGCTGTCTTTGCTTTGCTTTTGTGGGTTATTTCTTTTACCTGCGCTCCACCTCTGCACCACATTTCCCCAAAACTCTGCCAAACGGTTTTCCAAAACATGGCAGAGTTAACCGGAGCTGACAGTAATCTGGCAGATTATGAACTCCATTCTGTTAATAAGACCCATTATCCCTCTTAGTTTGAGGTCTCATCCAGAGCACGGCCCAGATGGGAACCGCACTTTGCTCCATTAATCTCAGCTTCCACATCTGAATTTGTCTCTGAATTGTGGCGACACTGACCACAGCTGTAATGAAAACAGCTGCACTGAATGAACTTTTCTTTCTCGCTCTCTCTCTTGGAGATTCTTCCACTGAAGTTAAACCACATCTATAACTGAAATGAATATGAGGATAAATGCAATGTAGGATGCAAAAGGAAACCTGAAATCATCACCATAATGGACAGTAAAGGACTTCTTCCTCTTCTTTCGGCTGTTCCCCTTTCAAGGGTCTCCACAGCGAGTCCTCCTCCATCTAATTCTGTCTTCTGTGTCCTCTGTCCTCACTCCAACTACGTCCACGTCCTCTCTAACTGCATCCATGTATCTCCTCTGTCTTTTTCCTGGCAGCTGCATCTCTAACATCCTTCTACCAATATCCCCACTGTCCCTCCTCTGGACATGTCCAAACCATCTCAGTCTGTCCTCTCTAACTTTATCTCCCAGTCGTTCAACCTGTGCTGTACCTCTGATGACCTCATTTCTAATCCTATCTAAAGGACAATGGGCATTATCCAACTTCATTAATAATGTTTAAACACGATAATAGTGTCTTCACATGAAAAGAGGACTCCGGACATTCTTTTGCTCTTCAGTTTAAAAGCTTCTTCTGAGCAGCGACTGCTGTTTCTTGGCTTATGAGCTCCTATCTCGGTGTTACATGCTCTGAAAATATGGAGCTCTTCCAAAACCTGCTTTGATAAGTCCCAGAGTATAATGGTTAAACCAGGGGGCAGGTTTGAACAGTTTGATGTGTAGCGGCACAGCACCAGCAGGGGGAGGACAAATGACTGGAGATTCCTTTATTCTTGATAACAGCGTTTCAAAAAAGTCTAAATAAATAGCCAAAATGCACATTTACCTAAAGAACAAACGATCTCCAACTCATCTAAACTTCTCAGTTTCTCGAGTAAGTTCCCACAAACCCGTTCAGCTCGTCCAAATGTTGCTTGAAAGGAAATTGTTTTAAAGAATACTTTGTAATCATGATAATTTGTGTATGTTTCCCCCCCTAATTGTGGTTGCCATATGTCCCTCAAAAGTTGGAGGATTTATCGTTTTTGGAAGTATTTACTTCACAAACAGACTTTTTTTACGGGAAAACATTGACACTTAGACAAACAACAGCACGATTTCATGTTCAAACGCCCCAATTACAGTAAAGATGCCAAAGCTAAAAAGGCTGGTGCACGTAAGCAAAATATCTTTGGTGAAAATGTAATTGTTTTTACTTGTAGCAGTTTGTGTTTTATTGCTCTTTTTAAGGGGCATACTTAGCCAACAGTGTCTATATTTCATGAGTCTGAGGCTGGGAGAGCAGAACGAAAGACCTCCAGAGTTCAGAACATCAGTAACAGCAGACATGATGCTGATTAGGATAAAGTTACAGCCTGATGAACTGAGGTGGGTCAGAGAGGGGCTTGTAGAAGAGCAATATCTTACCTGTTGTAGATAGCTCTTTGAAAGACCTTAGTTTGGAGAAATAGAGTTTAATTTTGAGCAGCTTGATGAGCTAACGTGGATTACTGCCATCTTAAAATAAGCCTAATATCAAAAGCTTTATAGGAGATCATTCAAACGCTATTTTATAAATCTTTACATTGCCCTCAGCTTCACATTACATGGTTATTTACATAAACATGTAATGAGAACCATATAGCATAGTATTATGGTTATTTGTGGGCACAAATAGCATCAGCAGCTGCTAGCTGTAGCCTTTTTTTCCAGCAGTAATGTCATGAGATTTCTGCAGGAATAATTATGTAATATAAAACTGACACTGATGAAGATGGCAGCAGTCCACTTTGGTCTTGTCCGTGCTCGTCAGTCCGATCAGACTCAAAGAGGTATCTACAATAGGTAAGATATTAAATGTTCATAACATTTACACAGAACCCACTTCAAAATATCTGAATTATCACAGTAAGCTCATCAGAGTTTGAATTATGGACTCATGCTGAGTTTCTGGTTTGCCTGAACTACAGTATATTGGTCTGAATAGGATGGACACAAGTCATTTTTTAGCTGAAACACTAAAATAAATTACATGAAATCATAGCTGTATTTCTATCCATTTGATAAGTTAATTTGAAGCAAAACCCTTTAACCCTCTCGTGACCTTCAGGTCAAATTGACCCGACGTTACAAGGGCTTCTCTCTTTGTCTCCCTCTCCTTTGAGGGCTTCAGGAGGGTTAAATGTCAGCTCATAAAAATAGGTGTGAGGCCAAATTAGAACATCTGTTTTGAAACAAACAAAGCCACATCACACCATCAGCAGGTGTTCAGACAGACTACACACATGACTGTGACATGTAGCACAGCATGAAGCAATACACTGTAGACAAAACCTAAATAAAGAAGACATAAACAAAATGGTCTGGGCCATGCATGAGAAAAAATGGATCCACAGGAATTGTTTTCAGCTGGTTATGTTCTAAAAATCTAAAACAGAAAGAACAGACTCATTATGTGAAGTAGCCATGCACCTTCCCATGTACTGAAGTGAAAATGTTGTTTATTGTAGTTTTGCCCGTTTACTCCGAGCTCTAAATACAGACACAGGAACAAAATCTGTGTAAAGAACTTCCTGTGCTGACAGACAATCAGCAGCTGCATTCAGCACTGTTATACTGTGTAGTTTACTCCGAACGGATCCAGAGGAAGTTCTGTTCGAGGACACAAAGCTTCATACAGTCCAGATGTGACAGACTGTCCCCATCCAGCTAATGATGCCTGCTGGGATTCAAACGACTAAAATACATTAGAGTCAGGCCGTTGGAAAGTGGACGTTGAGATTTATGGTAGTAAAATATTCCAAGGTTATAAATAAAATGGTATTTGATAATATTTATACCATGAATGTTGTTTTTTATGGTCAGCTTGAAGTAAAATGTGTTGAAATGACCACAGGTGTATACAGCTCTTTCAAAAGATATTTTAGAGATCAATAAGCTAAACTAAGCTAAAGTAAAACTAACCTCAGCTAAACTAAAAATGAACTAAAGTAAAGTAAAACTATGCTAAGATAAAGTAAAACTAGGCTAAATAAGGCTAAACTAATGTCATATATCTTAAATAAATATGTCAAAACAAATTTTACATGACTGATAAAAAACATATATTAGTCAAATATATAGATTATATTATATTAGTTGGTTTGTTTGTTTATTTTAAACTTCTGGACAAACTTGGTTGGATTCTTTGAAAAGACATTTTCGGCTTTTTATTTACACAGATTATAATATTCTCTGTTTTGTCTTTTAAACATAATTTACTTCCCATTAAAATTGTGGAAAAAGAGAAAAGGCTGCATACACAGTGTAACTTTTTAGTCCCGTGAAACTGATATGTTTCATTATGTAAAAGGACTGGTTTGTGGTGTATATAAGGTTCAGTCTTAACATCGTTGCCAGCTGAGGCACAAGCAAAAACATTTGAAAGTCTCCTGAAGAGTCTGATACCAGGATGTTAGGAACTGAGCCATGTGGGTGTTTGAAAGATTGATTTTAGGGAATTTGGATGATTGAGGGCTTGCGTAAGACTGGGTTTCAAGAATGGTTAAGTGGAGGGAAAGTGTCAAAGAAGCATCCTGCAAAAATTCAGGGTTTCTCTGTAGGATTTTGAATTGTAATAAGATTTTCTGTATAAATCACTCTACCTGTCAGTGAGTAATAGACACAGCTACGTAGGGAAGGGAATGTTTGAAATAAAAACAGGATTACACATCTTGAAATAATAAAAAAGTTTCGTATCCTGGACCGAATCTTTTATGATCATATTTTGTTGTCTTAAGACGACAGTATGTTCCCTTTTTCTGAGAAACCGTAACCCTGTTATCAAGGAATTAAAAACCAGAACACTTTGTCACAACGCAGGATGATGAAGAGGCATCATTTAACACTCTTGCTTAGAGGACTTGTGTAACACTTTTCTTGAAGAAGATAAGTTGAATTGCTTCTGCTTTATTAACGCCGCGTGTGAAAGAAAACAAGAGATTAGTCAAAGTGCCACAGTTCACCTCTGAAACATTCTGAGAAACGCCACAGGACTGGAGACCACTGACATCAAGCATGCATGATGCTTAAGTAGAAAGACCTGAAGGTTTTTTTAAAAAAAAAAGGTTTTATGGGTGAGCAGGAGACATAGGGGATCTGTTTACAGAGGAAGAGGAGTAAGGGGTGTGAGCGAAATAAGACGTAGTTTGGCAAGACACAGAATACTGTCGTCAATTTCTCTCAAACATCAGAAACCTCAGTAAGGGACTATTTGCACTATTGTATACCTTCACCTGTATTAACTACATATAAAGATTTCAGACCTCAGGTATTTACAGCCTCTGAACAGGCTCTGACATAAATCGACGTGATGTCCATCTTGAGAGAAGTGTGGCTTTAATTAGAACCAAAAGGCTCAAAAGCTGCCAGTGTTGTAAAGCTCTCATTTGCCAGATCTTGGCGCCTGTGAGCCCAGTGCAGCGTGCAATTTGTATTTCATCTGCACCAGCTGAAAAACACTGCTTCGGGCCTGTTGTAGAAAGAAAATATAAAAGTAAAAACAGGCAAAGAAAAAAAAAAGGCTTGAGGAGATCAGAGAGCGTGCAAATAATCACCAAATGTTGTGGGGATAAAATACTATATGACTATATTTACTTGTCTTTTGTCATTTTGACACTAATAAAAAAGATGCAAAACAATCAAGTGACATTTTAGAGAATTCAAAACCTTCTGAAACAGATGGGGGATGCTGCTCTCATTGTTTCTTCTTACTGTTTTTTTTTTAGAGGTTTATGTTGTTGAAGGTTCCTTGTTCTATTTGGTCTGCAAATACATTTAATTTACATTAACAACAACAATAAAGCGATGCTATATGTATACTAAAAAGTCACATCCTGTACAGCATTACTTATTTGAGTCTAATCGTTGTCTTTTTCAGTTAGACAGTGTGGTTACAACGCAACAAAGGCAGAGTACAACCATCAGACTGTCTTTTTGTGCTGGCACATATTCTGAAGTGAAACGGGAGATGATTTGAGTCAAATTTTCTGTTTTGTTTGTTGCACCTCTTGGAGCAAAAGGTTGACCCTCAAGCCTGTGTTCTGACACGCAGCCCTCAGAATGCTCTGCAGGGTCTGACCCGACCGACCTGCGCTTTTAAATGGCACACAAGTCCAAGTCAGTTTTACGGCTTGGCAGGAAGTCCCTCAGGTGGTGATTTCAGGTGACCGGATGAGGTGAGTGGAGAACTGCTGTGTTGATTCTGTGATGATTGTAACCGTTAAACCTGCCACTCAGTTAATGAAGTGAAAGAAAACGTGGCTCTCTGAAGAGGAAGCTGCACATCGACCACCACACATGCATCCATACTTCTAATTCTGCATGGCTTCAGCCACCAATAGAAATCAGTTTTGCTGTTCAGTAAACCAAACAATTCTGTAAATAGTCTGGCCCTTGGGTTCAGACAAAGTTAAAAATTGCATTGGATTAGTTTTGTTCATGCTAGCATAGCTGGAATCATGACTCTGCTGCCAGCTGCTGCGTGCTGTGAGGATAAATTGATGTACTGTTTGTAGCGGAGCAGCAAGCTTTTCTACTTCCTGTTCATTGTATTTCCTGATGTTTGTTGTCTTGAAAACAGACAAAGTAGCTGAAGAGAGAAAATGATTGCCTGACAAGCAGATGATTGTTAGTTTCCTCCTTGGTTTCCATACTCCACTTGTCAAAGTGGTGTTGGTCAAGACACTGAACTCAACTTTGCTGCTGATTGTGTCGACAGTATGATGAGAGAAAAGCACAGTGTAGCCGGTAACAAACTATAGACTAAGAAGTGAAAACCGTGTAAGATGAATATCTGAGCATCCCTTAGTAGTTCGATCCTGGACTTCCTTTGGGTGGCACATTAAAATATTTTGGCTGTTTAGCTGTCATCACACAGATATACCCTGAGCTCCTACTTGTCCTGTAAAAAGAAAAAAAGGAGTGGAAACACTCAGATGCTAAGAGGATGTGAGGACTCTGACAGGTGTTGACAGACTTCTTTATGTGAAAATTGCAAGAGGGAGGAAAAAATATATTCTCATGCTCCCTAAAAGGACAGAAAACTTTAAATGAGCACATATGGGTCAAACTTTTAATGTAAGACAGCTGAGATTATTACAAAAAACAAAAATATTTTCTTTTTGATATATTACTTCTATATATAATCACATACTTATGAGCGTATTAAGGTTCAGTGTTTGTTTCTCCCCACATTACTTCTGTAGGACTGAAATCCTAATCAGCTTGAAGAAAACAACAATCACCAATCAGACCATGTCTTGTTTCTTAGGCTCAAAGCTATAGTTCAGATTTTTTGAAGTGGGGTTCTGCAGAAACATTATAAACACTTAACATCTTACTTGTTGAAGGACAGCCTCAGTTTATTAAATCTGATCATGTCGATGAGCTAACTGCTGGTTCAGCGCCAAAACCAAACTGGATCTATCCAGTCTCAACAATTTTTGTAAAACTTTACATTGCCATCAAGTTTGCTTTGCTTAAATACTTACGTAGGAGTTTATGGCTATTTGAAAGTGCCAACAGCGGCAGCAGCAGCTAGCTGTAACACGTCTGGTGCAGAATGGGGCCCTTTTAGCTGGAATATCATAATATTTCTGTTGGAATGAGTGTGAAATTAACAGCGATGTAAAGCTTGGATTGTCTGGAATATCAAAGCATTTCTACCAGAAAAACGGTGTAATGTGGAACTGGTGAAACAAAATCATGTTTGAATGAAATTTGTGACACTGGAGTTGTTTTAAGATGCAGGAATCCATATTGGTCTTGGACCCCAATTGGACTAGCCTTTAGCTCATCAAGCTAGTTAGAATTAACATCTATTTCTCCAAAAATATATCTACAGCAGGTAAGATATTACTTGTTCATAACCTTTTCACACTTCAAAATGTCCAAACTAACCCTTTAAAGTCGGCATGTGAGTTATAATAGCCACTACTCAGCTCACACTTCATGCTTTAAAGAAACTTTCAGTTTCTGTTAGAAAATATCAGCGAAAGTCCATCAAATAAAACTTAATATCGACGCTGAGCCCTCCAAATCATGGTTACAAAGAAAAGCCTTGATGTTGGACGTTTTAGTCCAAACATGAACAACATTTTTACAAGTTAGATGATTTGCATAACAAAAGGAGCCAAGCATGTGCACTTCAGATGTTTTCTAACAAACAAATGAACTGGAAACCATCAGCCTGGACAGGAATGACAAAACCCAGAGTGATGATTTGACAAATCGCAGGGACCTCAAACACTGCTTGAGATGCAAATCGTTCATGAGTCACAATTTTGTAAAGTCCAGTAGATTTTATGGGTTTGGAAAAGTAAAATAAAACCTTGTGCCTCTGTTGGCGGAGCAGCTAGAGTGACAGGGAGGACCTTTCAGCGTCGGTGCCAGTTTCAGAAAAGATTCACACCCTCGTTTTAGTAAATATGCTTGAGTGTGAATAAGACAACTGAACGATCTGCCCTTTTTAAGAACCACTTGTCTAAACATAGTTGTTCTTAAGTGGTTCATTTGAGATGCAACTAAGGTCAAATGGTTCAAAGTGACTTTGGAAAATTGACTTGCAAAACTTTATTTTGCAGGGAGAAAATGGGATTATAAAATTTCAGCTTTCTAGCTCAAAAAAAGCAAATAAAATAAACTATAAAAATATTGCTTCAGTTAATCATCCTGAAGACGTGTCATGCTGTTTTTTGTTCTAAAGAGGAACCAGAAGTCCTGCGTCTCCAGCTTTTATTTTTATTATTCTTTCACTTCCCACCCCACATTTGCCTGTCCTGAAGATCTATAGGAGAACTGAGCAAGGGGTGAATGATAATAAAAATAAAATATATGGCCTCTATTTTAACCAAATTATGACCCAGTGACGCTAAAAAAATAACATCTGCAAATTTTGCTGTGTGGTTCTCACTCCAAAAACAGCCAATGTTTGTGTAAGTTTTTGTTTGCATTATTTCTTCATCAGTTTGTTTTAATTTCTAACAAACAGGCAGTGATGATTCTGTTTATTTGGTGTAAGCTGGAAAATGTTTGACAGATGAGCACTCACAATGAAACCTTCACATCTCCAGCCGTCTGAACATACGAGTCTTGTTTTTGTGTGTATATATATATATAAAAAAAAAGCTACGCCACTTACCAAACATTGGCCTAATAAAATCACTATTTGGAGAGAGTTGCAATATTTCCGCCCCCCCACCCTTTTGGGCCCCAAAAATTAGGCACTGAGGGAAATATTTTGTAATCTAACATGTTGTAGTTTGATGAGCCTATTAAATAGCTTAGCCAGATCCAATAAATTCAACATACCGATGATAAAATAAATGTACTTTGCTTGAATCACAGTCTTTAGACTCAACAGAGCACCATGTAAGGAGATGTGAGTCTGCAGCGATTGAGAGCACCTGGCAACGTGTGCAGCAGATA
This sequence comes from Kryptolebias brasiliensis, assembly GCA_028566095.1. Lineage (NCBI taxonomy): Eukaryota > Metazoa > Chordata > Actinopteri > Cyprinodontiformes > Rivulidae > Kryptolebias > Kryptolebias brasiliensis. The sequence continues at coordinate 15,193,699 of JAOXNZ010000030.1, forward strand.
AACTGGCTGTCAGGCTGTTCTGTTCTCAGTGAGGTCTTAACTGGATGTAGAATAAACTGTATTTGTCCTGCAGCACTGAAAGAAATTCACTTTATCCTGCATCTATATACTATTTTAGTCCACCTATCAAAGCAGTGCAATGGTTCAGGAGTCTCAGAAACACTTTTTATTTTCTTCTCGACTTGATTTTATAGAAAAGAGAGAGTTGTGTGGTTTTATTTTGTAGGAAAATGGTAGATGGTGTACCTTTGCTAGGCCAAAAAAAACCAAACAGATTGTGAGCCTACTAGCTGTGGCTTGTATATATTTTTTAAATTGTTTTATTCCATTAGGGATAACTTAGTTAATTAAACAGCAAAAATAACTTCTTCCATTTTTTAATATAAATGTATCCATAGTTTTAGGTGTTCTGCAATAATTATGGCAAAATTATGCTATTGGCAATTATTTTTTTAATTTTCTCAAACTCTCCCACTTTGTGTTTCACAGCCCAAAGTTGGGTCCTGACCCGAATTCTGGGAATTATTGTTTTAAACAAGAATTGCGTGTTTTCATACAATGGTGAGCAGCAGATTCCTGGCAGGAGGCTCAGACAGAAATCACTCCTTCACTTTAAAGTGAAGGCTTTTAGAGGATTTTGTCAGTGAGGTAAGGGAGGGTTAATGAAACCACAGCACCCTGCAGTGATCTACTCAAGACGCTCTGCCGGCTTTCTTACTCACTCAAAATGGAGTCAGCGTCACATCACAGCAGTCCCACCACTCCCCTCGTTCAGCTGTGGCGCATTCTCATGACTTGGCAGAAAAACAACAATTAGAGCAGAAAAACCACATTTGCTCTCTTGAGTGTTCTAGTATCTCTGAAAAACCCCAATTGGAGGTTCCCTTCCCAACCAGAATCTTAGCGGGTAAAAGAAAACCATCTGTTCTTCTAGTATTTTGTTCTGGAGCCAGAAAACCAGTAAACCTTTAAGAAACATGTCGTGTAAGGCACAGTTTAGCATAATTTTTTTAATTCAATAATTTAAACTACAGCAGCTTTCCTGATAGGAAAAGAAAGTCATTTTTTTCATCTGTTTCAATGCAATTAGCCTGGTTCTGTTTATAGTTTCTTATTATTATCATTACTATCTTTTTTTGTTGTGATCAAGGGTGCTTTCAGTTTAAGTCATATCTATTTGACAGATTTTGGTTTGTTAATATGTATGATGTGTCCGCCACATTCACCAGAGTTATGGAGATCCACAGGGTTGTGATCTTAGTCCAGTACTATTCTCCCTTTTCATCTTTCCTTTGGGTAATTTTATCAGGAAGTGACAATAATTTTCCCTGCTACACTGACAACAACCAGCTCTATTTATCAAAGAAGCCAAACGTTACTCATTAGTTACGTAAACTACAGGCTTGTCTTGGACACATGAGACCTGGATAATTAGGAATCTCGATAACCCTCTTTCAGTTCATAGAATAAGTTAGTCTCTGGGATGTCTTTCTTTCATCTGTGCAGCGTCTCAAAAATCTTGTCCCAAAGTGATGCATTCATTTGCAACATATACGACTGACTATTGCAACATCTGAAGTTCAAATAGCTCCCTTAAAAAAATTCCAGTTGATCTATAATACTGGACCAGGCTTCTGACAGGTGCTCTGAAGGGAGCTCATATTTCTCTTGCTATAGCTTTCTGTAAAGTGTATAATTCTAGTCAATAGTCTTCTGATAAAATACAAAGTCTTTTTAAACTGGAGTGTAGATTTGATAATTGCAGAGATGCCCTCAGGTCTTGACTATTTTCCGTTAAAAGGCAACATCTGAACATGAACACAAAGCTGGGTTTGTAACTCAATGTGGCACAAATAACCAGATAACCA
>JAOXNZ010000030.1:15235652-15253350 GCA_028566095.1 Kryptolebias brasiliensis
GGTGAGTGTAAATGAGCACTTTTATAACTGCACATCTGAGAACTGAACAGTCATGACATTGACGTCTGATGCTGTCTCAGATAGGATTAATATCAGTATTTCCACAACAGAGCAAAGAGCATTCTCAAGTGTTTCTTTTTTAAAAGCTAAGATACATTTTAAAAAAAGGCCGGATGGGAGGGAGGACGGCTCTTTTTTTAATTCTTTGAAAAGAGTCAGTGACACTACAAGTGTTGGGGAAAGTTTAGCCAAAGTACAGCTTTAATGTTTTGCAAGATTTCTGTTGAAGATTTTGACATTAACACTTTGGAGTCAACTTGGTGTCTCTGTTAGCAAAATATCTAATCCCTTAACGTAAAACGATCATGCATTACATAAGATTACATGCATAGCTTTAAAGAATGCCAGGCCTTAAATTTCTAAACTTTCTACAAACATTACCAACGCATGAGCTTTCAAACTGATGAATACAGAAAAAATAACGAAAACACTGAGCTGCAGTTTGTATATTGTGTATCATTGCAGGTCTGGTACCAGAAGGGATTCTACCCATCAGAGCCCATGTTTGTGCCGTCGCCCGACGCTGCGGCGGAGGACGATGGCGTCATCCTGTCGGTGGTCCTCACCCCCTCGCAGGTACCATGCTGTCTGTTTTCATGTTGTACAGAAGCTGCCTGAGCCATGATGAGAACAAAAATAACGAAAAGTGGTTAAATCCTTTGTAATCACCTGTGGAGAGGCAGTGTCGTAATCAGGTACCAATATCTACACACGTCAGCGTCTAGGAATAACCCTGCGGGCTGATAAAACCAGAAGTGATGAGATTCAATTATCCTACATCCTGTAATGTTGCATATGTATCCATCCATCCATTTTCTTTACCTGCTTTTTCCATTCCGGGTCGCGGGCAGCCGGTGCCTATCTCCAGCAGTCACTGTGCGAGATGTTGCATATGTATTATATACATATTTGCCAGGACTAGTAGAGCCAGTCCTACACAGCTGAAAGCTGAAACGAAGTAGCGCAGACTGGTTGAATGGATTGATTGTCCGTCTTTTGCATTAATGGTTTTGTTTTGTTTTCAGTTTTCAAGGCTCCAGCTAAGAATTTATAATCAGTTAATTTGTGTTATTAACAGAAAAGTTGAATAATGATCCTTCTTGTAGCCTGAGTGCATGTGTTTAAACAAACGCTGGGTTTAAACAAACCTCAGCGTCCACTCCGAGTGTCGTGCTGTCATCGCTGCAGAGCCGACCTGCAGCGATGAAAACTTGCAACCACTGCAGAGTCCTTTGACATGTGGCCGAACGGTTATTGTTCCGTCTCCTATTGAAGACAAAAGACAGATGCTCGTCGATGTGGGTGTTTTGTTTTTGGTCCAACGTTAGAGGCTTTAGTGAAAGCTTGCAGCTTGTGTTGTGCAGAAAGAAGCTTCTTAACCTTTCCTTTCCAAACCCTGACACTCACATGTTTGTTTCTAAATTATTTCTCTACAGGATAAAGGAACTTTCCTTCTTGTTTTGGACGCCAAAACATTTGAGGAGCTGGGAAGAGCCAATGTGCCCGTTAACATGGCTTACGGTTTCCATGGTGCCTTCACTGCCTCAGAATGATAAACCTGTCTTGCTGATGTCCTCCCAAGAACACATAAATCAGTGTTAAACTACTAACATCAATATCCTTGATCCTCCTAAGTTAGTTTTACATTATACATTTAATACACTTTATGTAGGTTCAGTTCACTATAACTGATTAACTGACTTAAGACAAAACTATTCATATTAATCCCATTAAGGCTGAAATAAGTTGCCAAATTGACTGTTTTAAAAGTTATCATCTTGTACTTTTTTTGGACGCCACTATTTTTATATTTTCAATTACTTTTATATTATCCTTCAATAAAATATTAACACAAATGGACTTCTGTGATCTTTTAATGTCTTTGCAAAGTTATTTGCAAAAATCTAACAGCACAATTTCTTTTATTTTTAACCTATTAGAACATTTTATGGACTTCCACTCGTTTCTGTAGCCTAACCCAGACCCTAACCTTACCTTTAACCTTTAGCAGTACATGTCTACCCCTAAGTGGATTTACATCTTAGCCCTAAGCCAGAAATGAAGTTCCACTGTATTTGGACCAGACTTTGGTTTTGGCCCCATAAGGACAACCATTCCTGAAAATGTTTGTTGATTATACCAGAAACAGACATAAAAAGTTATACAGTACTTTTAAAAACAACTGCCACTGGCCAAAGTGCTGGGCATACAATAATAAAGAAATAATAACACAGCACAAAAAAACATGCAAACTAACAAACTGACACTTCTTGAAGTGCTCATCCGAAAATGGGTTGGAAACGACTTTCATCCATTGCCAGCTCAACATTGGTAAAACTGATTGAGTTGTAGCCTTCTTGAAACAAGCTTACTCCAAAAGTTAACCAGTTGTAGAGGTGCATCCAACGATTACTTTCATTAAAACCCATCCAGTGGTTCATGAGATGTTTTGCTAAAGCAACAGACAAAAACATCCCCTTTTTGCCTTTAGTGGTGGGCAAAAATAACAGTAAAATTGTGAAAAAAGGTCAGCTCACTGAATTAAAGGCCAAGGATTAAAAATAAAATGAGATTTAAACACACTGAGAGCCAGAGCCTGTCTGATTTGTTTAGGAGCTACAACTCCAACAATCACCTCGTGGACCAGCCTGGGTTTCAGAACTACTAGAAGTAAACAATCATCAGATCTAAGGGATCTTTAGAGCACAGGAGGCTACAGGAGGTCAGACAAACACATTGTACATTCAGAGCTGTTTGTCAAACTTTAAAATCAGTTCTAAAACAATCAGGAAGCCAAAGAAGGGAAACAACCACAGGGAGGTACTGTATGTTCCTGCTTTTTGTGTTTGTGTTATGCAGCATTCATGAGCGACTGCAGCTGAGAGAACCGGGTCTGGAGAACACCACACAGAGTTACAGTAATCCAGCTGAGAAATGATTAAAGACCTTGTGAGTCCTCAGTGAGTCAGGCAAACAAGGACCCTAATGAGCCTCTATTGTTAGGAGAGTGAGTTAATCTGCAGGTGAATCCAGCTTACAGAACATCTCAGCTTTAAAAGCTCAAACTCCACACTCTCTGTTTTGTGAATTGAGAAAGGTCCTCTGATGAGAAGCAAAACGTCTTCAACTACAGAAGTCCAGTTGTTTTTGTTAACTGTCTTTGGATTTTTTTCTGCTAAAAGTTTAAATGAACTGTTTATCAGAATCCTTCTCAATAGAAATGTCTAATTCGCCAGAAGTTAATTATGAGAGATTTTTTTTTGTTTAAAGTTTGTTCTGATTGTTTTTAGAGCCGATTGGACCCACTGTGGTCACTGATGTGCTGCATCGACCACAGGACACCAGTCTGAGCAGCAATATATTCACTAACTAAACACAGATTTGATGTAAAAACAGCCGACTGCGTTTCTGTGCTGGATTTTTACAAATTAAAATCTTCCTGTCGAGTTTGGTTAGTGAGGCGAACCCAATACGCAGACTCATGATGAGCTCCAGGAAGAAACTAATTTATTTAAAACAAAAAGAATCAAAAACCAAACATGGCAGCAACAAAAACCTAAATAACAAAACCCGGGGTTGCAAACACACAAGGGCGAGACACGAGGAAAACCAGACAGAGACGGAGAGAAATGACCAGGTTTTAAAGACTGCAGGAAATTAGGAGAAGTGGGCCCAGGTGAGTGATTACAAACTCGGGGCAGATGAAGATGGGCGTGGCAGACAAACAAGTGATAAGCGGAGGACAAGTGAATGATGACAGGAACACAAAAGACACAAGGAGCAAAAACTGAACAAGACAATAAACCCAGTACAAAAGAAACTTAAAGAATAACTCAAACAAAACCCAAATCCTGACACTTCCGGCTTTGCTCTGTAAAGTCACTAATCATATTGTGTCACGTGACTAGACTGATCAAGAGATAACTATAAAAATGCAACTCAGACGACTGAACCGTGTTAATGTGAAAATATTAAAATAGTTCTGATGTTTGAGTGTATTGTAATTCTTAAAGAACCATCAGCTGACCTGCTGTGTGTGTGTGTCTGCATACAGAGGTGAAAACTGACATCTGATTACAAAAAAATGCTAATACCAGGTGTGAACGCTCTCAGCTGTCCACTTGCAATCAAATCACCCAAGATGGACGCAAAGTGGCAGGTCCGAACGGAGCCTAAATGAGAGTTTTTGCAGATTTAACTCACATTTCTTTTTGAACAACTGCATGAATACTCTATTCAAATAATATTTCAAAAACTGAATTTGCTAAAGTTGTTTTTTCCATCCATCCATCCATCTATCTTCTACCACTTATCTGTGGTCAGGTCGTGGAGGCAACAGGTCCAGAGAAGCTCAAACCTCCCTCTCCCCAGCAACACATTCCAGCTCCTGGGGGATCCCGAGGTGTTCCCAGGCCAGAGAGGATACATCATCCTTCCAGACAGTTCTCGGTCTGCATCGAGGTCTCTTCCCAGTGGGACGTGCCCAAAAAACCTCCAAACAAGCCTCAACAAGTAGTTTATTTTTATTTTATTTTTTAGTGATAGTCATAGTTTAAAAAACGAAATACTTTAAAAGCAGTGAATACAGAAGGAGCTGTATAGATTTCAGCAGTACGATGTTAAAGGTGTTTAAATGACTGATATGACTGATAAAATGCAGCCTTACGACAGATTGTTCATTCAGTTCAGTGAAATATTTTTTATCTGCAGTCAGAAATCCAAACTTTCTCCACTAGAGGTCAGCATGTGATCCTGTTTAGGAGCCTCCAGAGAAGAAGGCCTGAAATAATTTCCTTCTGACCACGATCAGTTCACTGTAAACCAAAAAAGAAAAGGGAAAAGCTTTGCGGGAGCTGTTTGTTTGCTGGTTGGCAGTAAGACATGAAGTTTCTGTACAGGATCAGTACAATGTGACTAAATCAAACTGTCCGTACGGTAAAACCTTCATCAGCTCTTGTGTTTGTAGCTGAATCTGACTGAACCCACTTTGATCCAAGAGTCCGAACAAAGAGCCGAGGCTCTGAAGTCTCCCTCTGAAGGAGGCGGGCTGGCCATGAGGGGGATCAAATTGGACCCTTTGACAAAAGAACGAGCTCCGAATACCAGTCCACTCTGCTTCTACAGAAAAAAGAAAAAGAAAAAAGAACCCCACAAAGCAAACACTGAAGGAGCCCGGCACTGAAACTCTGAATGGTTCATTTCTAATCTCAGATCTTAAGAACTGCACAAAGCAGTAAACTTCCAACAGGAAGAGAAGTAATAATATTATTAAAATTTAAGATGGTGGGAAAAATGATACCTTAGGTAAAAATAAATACATCAAAATAAACAAGGAAACTACCTGCAGATCTTGTTTTTGGGGCCTTGTGTGTGGCCGGAGGGCAGATGCTAATTTCCACAGAGGACTGAACAAAAGGAGGAAAGGGACAAAAAAAAAAATCTTTCCTGACAACCTGTTAAAGCGGCACAAACCAAACTTTTCAGAGGACACCTTCAAATGTGACAGCTCTCTTCTGGGATGATTTGGGATTGCAGAGTATGAATTATAGATGCTTTCGGCTGGGTCCGCAGATTGGACTTTATCTTTTAGATTTGATTAAAATCTTAAAGAATTTCAATCCACAGTGTGTGGACAGAAAAGCTCTGTAATTAGTACATCGGTATCTAAAAAATATTCATTAAAAAAAACCCTCTGGAAACAATAAAAGAGAGGCAGCATGAGAACAAACTAAACCTGTAATTTCACCAGTGACTTGTAAGAAATTTTACAATCATCCTGCTCGCTCAGCAGGACGTCACCGGGTGCTTTTCTGTCTTATTCTGCAAAACAATGACAGACATCTTAACCAACTGGTCTTTAAAAAAAAACAAATGAACTATAAGTCAGTCAGTACCATGGATACTGAGCTAAACGTGGATGTAGTGGGAGCAGAGAGTCATACACCAATCATACTCTGAACGTAAGATCACGCGATGTCTCACGAGATTGTGTGAAATGTTTTCCAAGGTTGGACCAAAGTGGCTAAAACTGTCGTTTCTCTAAATAAGATGAGACCTTTATTTGTATTGAGACACACTGCTGGGTAATTCAGCACACACACAACTGAAGCTGAACCTGGACGTGTATCCTTTTGATTCCTGGTAACTACTCTGGTAGCCCCTCCACACCGATGGCTCAGAGCTGGTTGGATTTTTTGGGGTTTTTAGCTCGGACTGATTTCGTAACAGGGAGTTCTCTAGAATCCTGAAGTGTCTCACAGAGACTTGGGTCAGGACTTGTGCTTTTCTGGCAGTTCGTAATCAGCCGTGGCACAAGAAGCACGTTTTATTTTTAGCTCCTCTTCTCGGCGATATGAATAACTCTAAAAGCTGCTGCCTTCTGTGAAAATGCAGGACACGTTTGAAGCCCAGGCGCTCTGAGATCAGCGCCGCAGCCATCACACTTCAGAGGAGCGCGTTGGGAAGAAACAGAGGGAACCGTTTGATTTGGGTGTGTCTCTTACAGTTTCTGCTGCAAAACCAAGCCAATCAGCTGAGGTGACGCCTCAGTTCAGCTCCAGAGGAGAGTGAGGTCAATACTTTACAAAAACTGGGGGAGGACAAGCATTTAAACACAACATAAAAGATGAGCATGTTTGCAAAAATACGGCGTGACTGCTGAGAGCTGATTGAAGCTAAAACTGAGAGGTCAAAGGTCAAAGGTAAAACAAGCAGAACAGAACCTAAAACCAGCAAAACAGGAGCTAAACGCTAAAGCCACCAAGAGAAGCTAAAACCAAAAGTTAGCACAAAGGTTAAAAGCTAAGATTAGCAAATTAGTAGCTAAAATATAAAATTAGAAAAATACTAGCTAAAAGCTGAAATTAGCTAAACTAAAAAAACAGCACAACAGTATCTCAACTCTAAAACTATCAAAACAAAAACCTAAAGCTTAAAGTAGCAAGAATCATTTAAATGAAACCAAAAACGTTAAATAGTTTTAAAAGTATAACAGTTACATAAACCAAAAGTCACAGCACCGATATCCGTAATAAGATGAACGTTTTGATACGGTATGAAGAAACTATAAACAGGAAAACAAAAGTGTGAACATTAACACACTAATTCTGCAACCAGCGTGGCAGCAGCCTGTTCGATGAATGACAAAACCTGGGAAATAATCCCAGTTTAAAGTCGAAATGAGAAGTTGCTTTTTTTTTCTGCACATATGGAAGAAATTCAGCTGATTTGTTCAGTTTCTCGTTTTAGCTCCAGTTTGTAGAGCTTTGTTTGTTTCTGTTGCTGCGTGATGAGAGCATCGTGTACAGCTATCATCTGAAACAAACAAACAAACAAACCCCCATGAGGATTAAAGGGACAGTTCAGATCTTTAGAGGTGGGGTTCTGCTAAACCTTTCTGAACATGTATTATCTTACCTGTTGTGGATCAGAATCAGGTTTACACAACAAACAGTGTTAAAAACAACTGACCCTTATTAAAACATGCAAATAGATGCTTAAAGTATGCAAACACACTAAATATCCAGGAGTAAAAGTAGCTAAGAATAGCTGAATCTCAAAAAATAAAAATGTGCAAAAGCATAGAAACAGGTTTTTACAGGTTGGTGGTTTTGGGAGGTGTTCAGATGACCCCGCTGCAGCCTCCTCTTGTCCTTGGTGGTAGCAGCAGACTGTGAGGATGACCTCCATGATGGATGAGTGGAAATGTGGCAGGTTGAGTTTCTTCAGCCGCCACAGGAAGCGCATGGCTGCCCTGGAATTGCTACAGCTAGCCGCTGCTGCTATTTGCGACCGCATCAAGTTATGTGTGTATAAGAACATAATGCAGAACTGATGGAGTTTAAAGGCTTATAATTTAGCATCTACATGAGTCAGGCATAATAGCTTTGAGTTTAAAGTTGTTTTATGGCGACTGTACTCGGTCTCGCCTCAGCTGAGGTTCTTCAAAGAGCCATCTACAACAGGTAAGATATTAACTGTTTCACGGCATTTCCACAGAGCCCCACTTTAAAACACCTGAACCATCTCTTTAACTTGAGCAGAGACGTTTCCGGCTGAGAAAAGTCTGAACAGCTGAGCTTAAAGATAAAGCTGCGAAGTTGTGAGGAACTGATGAAGAACAATACATTTCTGGCTAACCGTTAATTCACTCGCAGGAAGCGTTTCCCTCTTAAAATAAGCAGAACATGTAACAAGTTTCCAAGTGTCAGAAAACAGCAGGCTGTGCGTCATGTTCTAATACTGAACCTTGTGCTGTAATTTGATATGTTTCCTCACCGAGCTGCTGTACATCACATCTTAATTGGCCCTGCCCTCCCACACAAGGGGTTTCAGCTGCTCTGATTAGACCTTTGCTCAGACCCAGTAGGTGGAAACAGAGATTACATGAACTTCCCAAATCCTATTACTCAACAAGATAAAAAGATAACTGCACAATAAAAAAAAAAAAAGAAAAGAAAAAACAAGTCAGGAATCCAAAGTCTGGATTCTCTGCCAATTTGACTAAAGCTTATTACGTCTGAAAGTAAAACAGAGACGATCTAAGAGCCGATCGGTGACGGTTAAAGGATCCGAGTGGCTTTAAACACAGAGGAGTCCAAACTCCATGGCTGTGGTTGTAGATGGTACAGATGGTACACAAAAGGAAGTGAACAAAGGATGTGCATACTATGGTCTACATATAAATCACATGAGGCTTATTACTCATGGTTCTGCCCCTGGTTAGTTAACTGTAGATATTACATTATATAATATATATACTGTATATATAGGTAAGATTTGTGAACGTGCACTTTATGTTTTTTGTTTTTACATAATGTAACTTATAGCTTCTTTAACTCTTAAATAATGTCACTTTTATTTACCATTTGCCTGCCTTAGTGATGGTTGAATGTTTTTATATCTGATTTTAAATGGTATGTGATCTGAATGTGTTTGTTTTCTCTGTTAACGTGGTCCTCTGCACTTCATTGTATTATACAGTGATGGTAAAGGCATCTATCTATTCAAGGTTTTACAGATTTGACTTTTCTCTTTTGATCAAAGAAACAGTTTATTCTGATCTGACTGACGGGTCAGGACCAGAGGCTTGCTGCTCTAGAACTGCAATTTCTTGCACTTACAAATAATCATAAACTTCTATGTAACTAACTGTGTAAATGTCTTTTTACTAATAAGGTTTTATCCATCCATTTTGTTTATTTTTCTTATCTGTGGTTGGGTCAACAGGTCCACGAGGAAAACCCAGATTTCCCTCTTACCCAGAGACACTCTCCAGCCCCTCCTGGGGGATTACAAGGTCTTCCTAGGCCTATATCACCCCTCCAGCAAGTTCTGAGTCTGCCCTGGGTCTCCTCTCTGGAAAACCCTAAGAGGTATCCTAATCAGATGCCCAAACCTCCTCAAATGACTCCTTTCGATGAGGAGGAACAGCAGCTGTACTCCGATCTGCCCCTGGATGACGGAGATCCTCACCGTATCTCTGCACCCGACAGAGGAAGCTCAGTTCAGCCACTTGTATTCAGGATCTCACTCTTTTGGTTATGATCCACTCTTCATGACTATAGGTGAGGGTTTGGAACGTGAACGGATCAGTAAATCAAGACCTTTGCCTTTTGACTCAGCTCCTTCTTCACTAGACGGACCGTAACAACATCCTCATTACTGTGAACCAGGCACTGACCTGTTGATTTATCTCCATCCTACCGTCTCTTGTGAACAAGACTCTCAGGTACTTGAACTCCTCCACAGGAGGCAGACTCATCCCTGACCCTCCTAGTTCTGGTTGAGAACTATGACCTCAGACTTGGAGGAGCTGAACTGCCCCAGTGCACGCTGAAGGTCATGGTTTAAAGACGCCAGCAGAACCACATCATCTGCAAAAAGCAGAGACGAGACCCTGAGGTTCTTAAACCTGACACCGTGGCTGCACCTTTAGATCCTGTCCATGAGCACTGCAAACAGGATCAGAGACAAGGGACCGTCCTGGTGGAGTCCAACCCTCACCAGGAACGGGCTCCACTACGGACACAGCCTTAAAAGCAGCCCTGGCTGTAAAAACACACTAAATAGAAAACACAGGTTTTTGTCTGGTTAAAAAGAACAAAAAGTCCTAAATCTGCTGACAGATGGGATGTGAGATCCACAGCAGGTTATCCATACAGCGGGCTGTAAAAGAGCTCTGTTCTTTAAGCAACCTCAGTGCACTGAAACAGAGGTAAATATTTCACTCCCGCCTCGTGTGTGTGTGTGGGTGGGTGTGTATGTGTGGGGGTGTGGGTGTGTGTGTGTGTGGGTGTGTATGGGTGTGTGTGTGCGGGGGTGTGTGTGCACCGCTCTAATCACGTACATGTGAGGAATCCTATTGCTTATTTCCACTCCTCTTTACTCTGTTTTGAGCTAATGGCATTCCAGTGAGTGCTGTGTATTTGAACATTTTTTTCAATCAAGAGCATCACTTTACCTCTGCACTGTGTGTGTATATGCTGCCCCCCCCACCCCATCTTCATGTTGTAGAGTCTTACACACACACTCTGCTGCTGCAGTCTTTTCAATACACCAGCCTGATTCAAGTTAACCCATAAAACATGTCTGACATATTAATCAGGTCTGCATGTGGGGGTAGCTTTACTACTGCTCTGCTGTTCGAGTGTGGGGGGGAGGGCTCTCATTGGGCCATCTTACGCATGCAAGTGACCAATAAGAGAGGACCGAATCTCTCCTCTCCTAGCAACAAGACTCCTTTTTTTCCCTGCGCAGCGCAATCAGCAAACTGACACCCGTAATTTTACATTATGAATAATTGCAGCTTTACAGCTTTGCAGCAGAAGCAGCGAAACAAGTTTATCCTTTTTCTTTCCCACCTCAGTAGGAACATCTTTTTCTTCCAACCCTCCCTCCGTCTCCACCGTGGCAGCAGCGAACGCATTCAGGCAGCTCCAAGTCCTCCCATCTTAAAGGAACAGCTCTGCATATTTAGGTTTTTGTGTCCGTGTGTTGGCAGGCGGCGGGGTAATGGTCTGTACTTGTTGACCTCACTGTGCTGAGAGCTGAGGGGCCTCTCTCAGGAGCGAGCAGGAATACCTTGGCACAGAACTATCATTTCTCCAGACGCCACCAGCCTCTTTTGAGCTGAGAGCTTCTCTTTTTGTGCAGACTTTCCCAGATGCACTTTCCCCCCTTTTTTTTATTCGAAGCAAAAAGGGATCTGCAGAACCCTGAGTAATTTAGGATTACCTGTAACAGGTCACAACAACTGCAAATGACAGGCGATAAAGACAACGTGTCCGGGTAAATGGAGCAGAAGAAAATTCAGATTGAAGGTTTATGGTAATTATCGCCCACTGCCAAAAGGCAAAAGGTGGATGATGATAGAGCTGTCCTTAAAAAAGACAAACATGGCTACAACTTAGTCAGTTTTACAGATACGGACCTCAAATCTGCTGTAGTAGTAGCTGAGACTCTTCCCCATCACACGTTCTGAGCACTAACAGATGGAGCAAAATCTTTGTTTAAACTTTTGCCATTAACTGCATGTAGTTAACTCTGTCCGCCTGTTAGCAAAATATCTAATGAACCATTTTATTGAAACTTTCTGGAAACAATCATTGGGTGTACATCTACAAACTGATTAATGTTTGGAGCCATTCCCATACAAGATGGCCGCCACAGCTAACTGACCTTAGAAAACATAAAAATGGTTCTAACTCAGTCAATTTTACAGAGATTGTTCTAAACTTTGGTGTGATAGTACCTGAGAATCATTCACAACACATATTTTAAGTGCTACTCATTGGTCAACTTCTTTGCTGAAAACTTGAGTAATAACGATTGGAGTCAACCCTGTTTGTCTGTTAGCACAAGGGTTAGCACATGACCCATTGGAGAGATTTTACGGAAACTCTCAGAAAGTAATCACTGGATGTTCATCTATAACTGATTAACTAAGGGAGACAATCCCATTGAAGATGGCAACCACAGCTATCCAACACTAGCCAACACAAAAGTGGTTTTAACTCAGTCAGTTTTACAGATGTTAAGCTTATATTTGCTGTGGTAGAAGCTGAGAGTCGTTCACAACACATACTCTGACAGTGACACTCTGTGATATAATATGAGATTATTATTGACACAATATGTTATTTTCAACATTTGACCAAAATGGCTACAACTCTGTCATTTCCTAACAAGATGATTTTAGTCTAAAACTCTTGCATGAAAGGAGGCAGGCGATATGCATTCCTTCAAGGAATGTGAAGGCTTGAATTTATTTGTTTTTAACCTGGCTGTAACTCTTGTGCAGCACCTGTTGCCACGCCACAGCGCTGCACGTGTACACGGCTGTCTGACCTCTGACCCTGAATGCATTCCTGTCCGTTCCCTTTGGGAGTCGCAGAAAGAGCTCTGCATATGCTGCGTGTCTGCACATCAGCCTCAGATGAATGGAAATCTTTTAGTCTTTTCTTCTTTCTACGTTGCTATTTTAAGGAACTCCGGTACCGATTAAGGTTTGTTTGTTTCTCCTTCCAGTCTGCTGAACAAACTATAGTCTTGTTGCTCTTCATGCCTTTACACTGAAACTGGAGCGTTTTAGTGTTGGATATCTGAAGAGAAACGTCTGCGCTCGAGTAGTCTCCGTCTCACAGCTCCGTGAAATTCGACATGTGGCTTTTTGTGGTGCCAGGCCGAACTTACACTTACTGCACTTCTCAAATTTAGCCGAACAATATCTCATGGTCATAAGAGGTCAATTAAGGCGACATGCAGAGAGCATCTGGCAGGTTTAGACGCAGATAATTACCTGCTCATATGACCTCCTGTCCTTTCCAGCATCCTCCGTCGAGTTTCTGAATTGTCTAACAGCGGGAACAAAATCCCCCCACAAAGCTCATTTAGCCCACTTTCAATGAAGACAGACAAGGAGAAGGCTGCCTTCCTTTGAAGTGTGTTCCCTCCGTCCCCCCATCTCCTGTCCGGTAGATCAAACCGTTACAGTAGAAGCTGCTCACACACACACACCCAGCGTTCGACCTCAGGTGACCCTTGCACCCATCAGAGCCGCTCTCCTCTGGAAGAATGCTGCCGATGGAAGGTTTTAATATTCCCCGGCCCGGCCTGCCCTCAGATTTGGTGGTGCGGCGTTAACACAAGCTGACACTGCAGATTAGCCACAGACATCAGGAATGCCGCGGCCTTTTTGTGCCACGTGGACTTCGGCCAAAACGCCGCTTTGGACGCAGCGGCCACAGAGACCCGAGATAAACGGCTCCATGACAGGAAGCCGGAGAGCGTAGCTGTCCAGATGTTTGATAACCAGGAAACCACAGTTAGAGACAGTTTATGTCTGATAATTATTGGGTGAAAAGAGGGTGATAATGTTGCCTGTATGTATGTGTGTTTGTCTGTCAGCAAAATATCTTATGAACCAGTGAAGGAGATTTAATGAAACTTTCAGAACGAAATCCCTGGATGTACATCTAAAACTGATTAATTTTTGGAGTCAACACAATTTAAGATGGTCGCCAAGGCTACTCAACGTTAGCTAATACAAAAAATGGCTACAACTCAATCAGTTTTACAGATACTGAGCTAAAACTTGGTGTGGTAGTAGCTGAGAGTTATTCACAACTCACACTTTGGCCGCTAAAAGATTGCATTATTTTCAAGACTATATTACTCAACATTAAACTCTGGCATCAAAGATGGAGGACAACATGCATTCCTTAAAGGAATGCTAAGCCTTTCATTCCAAATGACGGAAGCTATGTCTTTCAGAAAATCAACATGGGACACAAAACACTCATTATTTCACAAATCAAACACGTATGTGCAGCAGTTTAAAAGTGAACCTCCAGCAGAAAAGGTGATCCCATCCTTTGAAGCTCACTGAAACAAAAGCAGGATTTGGTGTTAAAGGACACTTAAAGACAAAATAACTGAATTCTTCTACTTAAATATTTAGCTTGATCAATAAAATACAACCGATCGTCTGCATGTATCACATTACAAGAAGAATTTTGTCTATAAAAGATGNNNNAAAAAAAAAAAAAAAGCTCCAAGAACCAGATGAACGCACTCAAGAACAATAAGTTCGGTTTGATTCAGTTTCTTCCTTTAAAAGAAAGAATTTTAAAAGCTGTATCAAATTTTCATGATTTTGCATCCAAGGTGCTTTAAGAACAAAAGCGACTTTTTTTATATAAAAACCATCACCTGGATGACTGTCTGAGTGCTATTTCAACCTTGACAAACTCTGAATGAGGGAATTGTGCCATTTTCTTTGTTTGAATCTGTTCATTAGAAAAACAAACTACTGATGCGTTTTTGGTTTATTTAAATGTAAAGACGAGGTCTTTTGAAGGAAGACTTCACAAGTCGATTACATGGTGAACTTGTGCAGAGTTTAAGGAATCAGCTGCAGCAATTGAACAGATTTCTATATATTTACCTGCTGTTTGAGTTCAAAAACATGCGTGTTAAATTTCCAAGGGCCGGTCAAGAGAATTGTCACGGCATCATGTTTCGTTTCTGCGTATCCCACCTGATTATCAACAACAATAAAACGTATGAACCATTCATCCATTGCAGATAAAGTCGCTGGTTCATTGTGGCACAATGTTTTTATGAGCAAATGTTTAATAAGCTGAGTGTTGACACCCACTCATGGTTAAAGATGAGGCCAGAAATCAGGCCTGTGTTCAGCCATACAATGTCACAATGATTGAAATTAATAATAGGGAATCATAAAAGGTAAATAAAAGAGCTTTTAAATAGGCATGTCAAAGTAGAGTGTATTGCTTTAAGAAAATGCAGTAAACAGTGTTGTTTAACCTTTTCATTTCTCCTGTTTTTCATGTGTAAATCATTTCAACAAACATATAAAGCTGCAGTCATGCAGTCTTTAACACCCCCCGAGTTAGTGAAAATGTTCATGTACTGGGACTATCCTGTTCTTCCTTCAGGCTTCAACTTCCTGGATCCCGAATGGGGTCCAGGATTATAATACTTGTTCATAACTGATCTGGGTCCAGATAAGACTTCATTTGGCTCCAGAGTCGGACGGGAGTCAACCTGGGGTGAAGAGTTTAGTTTTTCCCTCACTGATACAGAATGTTATGACCAAACTGAGCTTTTTGGCTCGATTCAGAGACCAAGTTATGTCTTTACGGGAAGTCTGTGAATTTTGAAGTCAGAACTTTGGAGTTTCAAGTGTGAAAAATCAACTTGTGTACCCCTTTGTACACAGTGTGTGTGCTTGTTTGTTTTGTGTGTGGGGGGGGGGTGTTGCACTCGCTTTAGGTGACTGCAACAAAACAAATACATTTTCAAATTTTTTTAAACAAAATTATATCCTTTGTGCTCTATTTCATATGAGCTCCTTGCGTTTCTTCACACAGTAAGTAATGCATATGTAAAAGAGAATATAATGAGTAATTGGTGGTAATGTGATGGCGGTTAACAAGCCGTCACTTTCCCACCAATCTGCACTTCGACACCCCCAACATGACACAAACACGTCAGAGATCATCTCCACCTACCTACACAAGCAAAGTGTGAAAACGACAGCCTGGATCGATACTTTGTTTAACCGGAGAGCAGCTGCTGATGGAGAATGGAGGTCACAGGGGCTCAGTTTCAAAGACCACATGAGCATCTGGAAGGAACCCGAGTTGGGCCGATGCCTTGTGTCGTGAAAAAGCTCCATCTGCTTCCTCGAGTCTCGGGTCGTTCTTCAGCATCGCGCCGCTTTTTGAAAAGCGCTTTGGGTGTTCCTTCTATATGTTTCTTTAGGTGTTCTTTATGTTAATGCCGACGAGCCACAGATCACCTTAGATCTGCAGGCACAGCGCATGAAACCCGTCTGGTACATGGCGCAGGTGGAGAAGCTTCAAAGGTGGCGTCAGACTGGAGGATGGGAGGATGAAATGTTGCTGTTTGAACGACAAAACAGGAGCAAAAGTGATGAATGGGTGTAAAAGAAAAAGCAACATTCTGCAGCAAAGAGCTAGAAACTTTACTCACGTTTACAAGAGTTTGTGAGTACAAACAGGGGCGCCACCAAGGGGGGGACAGGCACCCATTAAATTTGTTGCCCCCTAGTGGCCCGCCAGTCAGCCAGCTTTAATCTGTTAGCAACATCTCTCATAAACCGCTGGATGGAGTTTAATGAAACTTTCAGAAAGTAATGATCTACCACCTTTTTAACTGTTAGAGATCAAAATGCTAATCAGTCTCAGCAAACACACAAACGGCTGTAACTAAGTCCCTTTTACAGATATTGAAGTAAAATTTGATGAGGTAGTAGCTGAGGGTCATGCCTTACACATACACTGAGTTCGAACAGATCACATAAGAGCTTTGCTTTAAACTTTGGCATGCAAGGCAGCGGGCGACATGCATTCTTTCAAAAGATGCTAGTTTCAATCATGAATATGAAGTTAAAGCAGAAGAGGAGTGACCGGGCTGATCTAAATCAGTAATATGAACTGTAGAGCAAGAAACAATGTTGTCCAATATCAAAAGGAAGTTCCTTAACTCCCATTTTTAAGTATTTTCCCAACTAGCCTATGTATGACAACAGTATAAAACTCCCGAAATTCTGTTATGGCTTTTGGTTTTGGTGTGCCACCCTAAGACTAACAGAGGTCCACAACTGTCCTCTGAATGCAGAGGACTTTCTGTTGTCTAATAAAGACTGGGCAAGAATTAGAAAAGTACTGCATCAGTAAACAAGTTGGATGATTGTCGAGAATATAAAAAAAAAAGATTCAAAACTATTTGTGTACATTTTTAAAAGGTAACACTTTTACTTGTTATCTAAGGGATAAACCTGGGAAACAGCTCTGTCCTGTTGTGCTTCATGGACTGGAATCTGGAAACGTTTTGTCCCAATCGGTGCAGTCCTCGCTCCTCAAGGAAAGGAACAAAACTTGGACCAAACATTGTGCGATCCAGGTCTGTTCTGCAAACACGTCTAAACTCTGGTTAAACTTCTAACTTGAGCTGATTCTAACTGTACAATAAATTGCATGAAATAAGATCTTTTTTCAAACTGTTTTAAAGTGATATTAAGTCTTGTTTTGCAGCCTTGATGCTGCTTTTATTGTCTAATTATGAAATATAGTTTAAAAATCTTGTTGGGAACTGGAAAAGATGGTGATTGTGTGTTGCTTTACATAAATAAATCTCAACAGGCCGTACAGAACTCAGAGACTACACAAAACAAAGCAGTAAATCAAAAATAAGAAAAAAAAAATTACAGATTCTTTCTCTGACGCACACAAGTAGATAAATGTGTGGAGTGTTTTGCAAAATTGTGAAGCTGCTCTCCTGTATTTAAAGACACTCTTTTTGGTTTACCTTTAAACCTCCTGTTACAGTAAAAGTACCAAATATCTGCAAGTATGTGTCTCAGGCTGTATTAATACTTGTCACTGTGTCCAAAAGGACAGTTCAGTGATGTTCTGAAGCACAGCAGAGAGGGAGGGGAGCTGCAGGCTGGGAGCCGAGACAGAGAGAGGAGCAGGTGATGGTGGATAGAAAAAAGAAAGATGGTGCCTTTATCTACCAACTTCAACATACAGCCTTTTAAAATCACAAAATAAAATCTGAATATTTTTCTAGAAAAACCTTGGTGCTT
>JAOXNZ010000030.1:15326650-15339574 GCA_028566095.1 Kryptolebias brasiliensis
AAATAAAAAATACTATTTTTTTTTGTCTTTCTGAATATTGAAGAAACCACCCAGGTGTTTTCAGGTTTTTCCGTGACCACCCCGGATGCGTGGCGTCCGCTGAGGTTCAGCAGTTCATCAGTGAGTGGATGAATATCGGTACAATATAGTTCAGTTCATTGAAATTAGTTGTTTGAACCGGCCAGAAAATAACACTGTAAATTAATTTTTTGCCTTCCCGAAAGATAAAAACCTTCCTCAGATTTTGGATCCATAAACTCTGATGTGTGAATTACTATCAGAACTCGGGTTCGGTTCACTTCAAAGAGAAGCACCGCTCCGACCCTCGTTACTGCAGTGATCTGGCTTCACAACAAAAAAAACAGGCCCTTTTGCCAGCAGCAGTCCTAACCAGTTTTAATTTTTAAAGAGAGTCAAATGTGGAGGAGGACATCTCCACAGAGAAGTAAAGGAGAAACAGGAAGTTTTCCTTCAAACGTGACGTGAACGCTCGCTGTCATTAAAAGGTCTGAGCTGCTTCCAGGCCGACAGCCTGAGATCAGTTTGTGATTCAGAGCAGAGCAGTTATTGATGAAATAAATCAGCTTAAATACATTAATAAATGGGTTATAGGTTTTTATTATGGATCAAAGGGTGCTTGATGTGTCCTTTCTCTTCAATACATGAGGATAAGTTCATTATTTTGAAGCTTATCTGTTTAAATGTTCGATACTGGTGAGGTTTTGTATTGCGAATGCAAAACTAGCCTTGTACGCACTTTGACAACTGTAAATGCGACACTATCTGACACGGCTGCCCTCTCTTTGTGAAGGAAACAGGGCAGCAGATTGCTCCTCATTGTCAGTTTCTACCGAGACGTTGTTACCACCAGCTTCCACGAGACGATGAACAGTTCACGCTGAATGCGTGTTGCGGCGCTCGTCTTTGAGAACGAAATGCTTTTAGCCTCGACAGTTATGGATCGGAGCTCCTCTGGATGCACAAATCAATTGCGCCGGCGAGGAAAGACGCCGTTTGGTCAGCGACGCAGTTCGAGACGCACGTCGCCCTTTTTCAAGGGCTTTTGACAGTTAGATTGTCGTGCAAAACCGATTTTCCTCCTGATCAGTTCTTGCAAAACCTGCATGACCGTTTGGTAAATCAAGCGCTTAGCTTTGATTTTTCCCCAACAAGTGAAACGTCCGGTTTTGCAGGTCGTAGCCTTCCTGTGCTGAGAATAAATTCTGATACGTTATTGAGAATAAAAAAAAAACATCAGATGATACAAATGCAAGTGAATCTACTTTGGCCACACCCAAGGTACCACAACAGAGCTCTGCTAAAGGTCACAACCCACTTCCGGAAATGAGCAACTTCCTCTTGGCTGTCTTGAATACAAGCTGAGTGTGCGGTTGCTGCATGCGTTAGTACCGGAGCGTCACACGAACTTCGACGTTAGTTAGCGTTGTGTCAAAGCTTTGCATACATTAAAACAACTTTTTTGCGTGTTATACAGAAGGAAGCACTCTGGTTGAGGAAAAGGCGCGTGCTGTAGACGGAGGAACAATGTACCACAGTCAGCGTGCACGTCGACTTCCTCCTAAACTCACAAAAGGCTTCACAGGCAGCCGAAGGGGTGGGAAAAAAAAAAATAATAATAATTATGAGCTTTGCATTTTAATCTCATCTCAGCGAGATGCCTTACAGCTCAGTAAACACAAGGGCCCCAATGTCTTTGATAGTGATGCGTGTTGGAAAACATGACAAGCTGGGGACAGCTTCATCTGAAGATTTAAAAACATCTAAAAGCTAGAACTGGAGGTTTTGCAGATGCAACATCACCGGGAGCTCCATCTATACGTCATCAAGTGGTCCTAGTACTCGCAATATAAAAACACACACGTTAAAATGCAGTTAAATAATCATTTCAGTGTCTTTCACTTTTAAACCTTGAATGGCACTAACCTAAACATCTCAGAGCAAATAAGCAGACGGCAGTCATCTCGTACAAAAACATTGTGTTTATAAGCAGCACCTGTCTTTCTTCGTCTCCATCAGACAATCTTGAGCCCATTCACTGAGGGAGAATCTATATTCCAGTTTCTACAATGAAATGTCAGATTCTCGTGGACAAGATGGAGGACAGGCCCTTTGAACTGTATACACAGTGCTGTAAATCTAAGAGCAGGACTCGGCCAGCCCCTGGTTGGTTGAGATCTTGTTAGTGCCACGGGGGGCTTCAACCGAACCTTTAAGTCGTCTCGGTGGGGTTTTATCGCTGTGGTCATCATTACGTTTTGGTTAGCTCCTTCCTGCTTCATTAACTCGCGCTTCTCTCTCACTGCAGCTAAAAATAATAAACATGCAAACTAGTGTTGATGTCCTGCATCACACTCAGCTACATTTGGCCGCAGCTCCGCACCTGCGCCAATGAAAATTCACGCTTTACGCACGACTGGCGTGACTAAAAAGCCGCAGACGCCCGTTTGTTTCGGCGTTCCTCGCAGTGTCTGCATAATCATTTGTTTATTTTTTTTATTTATTTATTATTTTAAAAAGGTTTATTTCAACTTTTCACTTCTTTAAAAACACCACCTTGTGTGTTCCAGTATTCAAGCATCCACCAGGTTGCACGTGGTGAATTTCAGCCTCCCGATACTCATTTCCTACAACCTAGTTTTGAATGGAAGCGAGACGTTTAAACCCTGAACACATCCACGGGTTTTTACACCGGCGCCGTCCGCGCACTCTGATGCGTTTACAGTAGGACAGCAGATTCTGGAAGGACGTGCTCTCTGCGTCAAAATGAAATGTTTTCGACCTCGCGAAGATCCTTCCTGGGCCTTCCATACACACAGACGACAGAAGAGCCAAAGGCTGAAATAGTTGGGGAGGGAAATTACAACATTTAGTTCAAATTAAGCAGGCCTTTGGATAGTCAGTGACCGTCTTATCGGGCAACTTTGATAATTCCCTTTGTTGTGTCGAATGCTCCTTGTGAGTTTTAGCAGGTTCACAGTAGCTTCAGACCACGGCGCTGATCTGGCGTCGAGTCTCTCCTTGCCCCGCCACTCGGATATCTCTGCATCTCTGCTTCATTACAGAGGCAGAAACCAGTGTCCACCCAGCCGCTATCTGATTACTCAGCTCGCTTCCTGGATGAGTCAGCAGGGGGAAAAAAAAATTGTATATTTAAAAAAAAAAAAAAAAGAAGGTGTTTCTCTCTCTTTCTACGTGTGCGTGTCCATGATTCATGTTCGCTAACGCTAAAAAAAAAATAAAAATACACACTCAAACACAATGAAGCCTTTGTTCCCTGACGTAATGATGGATGACTGATTTCCTGTTAATTCCTTAGTTCTCTCTCAACAGTGCCTGAGAAGGGGTGTCATAACAAGACCTGAGAACGTTTTTGTTTAGATAGTCCGAGTTCACACTGTGCGGTCTGGAAGGACCCGAACAGAGTGACGGTATCAGCGATGGATGTCTGTCAGGATGGATTAATAACGGACCATCCGCAACGTTGACAACTTCAGTTTTGAATTTCGTTTTAGGAAAATCAGGGTAGATCAGCTTCTACATCAGCCCAAAGCAGAGCAAAAGGACTTCTGATCCGTTTTCTGTCTGTTAATCAACAAACAGAAACCGAGCAGAGTCGGACGCCTCACCCGATTCTGGTTCCACGGCCATTCAAACGTACGGGTTAACCTTTAACGACAAGCGGTTACGGACACAATGCAAAGCTATCGCACTAAGTGAAGCAGGTTCTCAGTCTCCAAACAAATCAGTCTCGGCCACTCAGTTGTTCTCCCTCCCTCTCTCTCTAATTTTTCAGGAAAGCTCAAAACAATCAAAGCCTCTGACAAATTTTAAAAAGAGCATTAAAAGGTTTAATTTAGGAGCTTCTTGCATCGGTCTGAAAACCAAGTTGTTGTTCTTTGTCAGAAGCTAGACTCAAACATAGCAAAGGACTCCAATCATTGAGTTTTAAGGATATTTTTTGTTTTTCTTTGATACCTGGGAGACATTTTGGGCACCACGAACACACAAAAAGGCCTTTGTGTTTAAATAGTTTGGTTTAATATTTGATGCAGGAGCTGCTGACAGCACCAACAATGAGAAGGGGACATTATGATTATACCTTATGTGATCGGAACGATTGCAGCAAGAAGAGGCTGGGAAATACAAGAAAGCTTATAATTTAATACCCATTTATTGCTTAGCTATAGAAACCCCATTAATAACTGTATTAAGAGCTCAAATGTTTTAGTTCTGATAAAACAGCATTGCTGCTCATCAGGGTGAGCTCATGTGTAAAACAAAGATATGTGTAATAGGGCACCCTTTAAAGCTGCGTACTCTTTCGAAGTAGTTTCGTTGAAAACGCATGAACAGTTACCGTCTCACCTGTTGTAGCTCTTTGAACCACCCATTAATTATTAATAAACCTTTCCACCACACTGTTAGCGCTTGAAACTAACCAAAGAATTTAGGAGCTAGATGCCGTAGAAACAAGTTGCAGTAAAGTTGGGCGTTTTCACGTCGTTTTCCCATCTCGTTTTAACTGAACCCTGACAAATATATGTCTGTAAATAACTGAAGTCATCATAACACCACCCTTTTTTTTAGTAATGACTTTGAAACGTTTGATCCGTGTATAAATACGCAGTGACAAACACGAGGCTAATCGCGTTACCTTTCCTATGGCGTTTTCAGTGTTAAGTTAGCATCTGTGCTAATTGTTGGTCAGCAGCCGGTGATTTCAAAGGCTTTCGGACATAACCAATGGTGCACTCTTTGTTAGGCATGAAAATATATAAAACAGGTTTTTTTTTTTGTGAAATAAGCCACAGTCATTTAAGTCTCAAGATCATCAAAAAGCATCAATAATCATTTTGTGTTGTTGGTACTGAATTGTAATCCAATCGGATCGTGAGGTGCGTAAAAACTGCCACCCCTATAAATAACCACGCAATGCAAAATTGACAGCAAAGCAAAGGTGTGTGAAATGTTTGAGATTAGAGCCGTTTTGGAATGGCAGCAATCCACTTTGGTCTCGACCTCGTGCAAACTAGCCGGTGGCTCGTCAGTCCCGTCAGAACTATTTTATCCAAAATGGTGTCGGTTTAAGAGTCAATTACAACAAGTAAGGTATCGATCGTTTCCAAAGATCTGAACTATCCCTTCAATTCATGATTTCCAAAAAAAGAAAAATCCTAATTTCCTTCCAAAAAGCTGCACCGCAATTCTCAGCCTCACCCAAATAATTCCCGCTGTCTCTCGGCTATGACGGCGTCTGGTCATTAATGGCCGCTGAAGCACAAACACAAGGAGCAGCCGCACTACGCACGTTTCTCGTGTCATGAAACAACATCATTCTCAGACTATTGTCGGGGGCCAGCGCCGCCTGTTTCCTAGGAACGTCTCCGCTCGAGAATGAATGAAAAAGGAGTATTGAGAGGCACAACCAGGAAATGCCCACGAGCTCAGGTTTTCATTGAAAAATTCGAAGACGTGCCGAAGACTGAGCATGTTAGGCTGAGGTCAAGGTAGGGCCTAAGTGTCTAGTTATTGTGTTTACAGTGCATTATTTTAAGAAACGTCAAAACAATTTTAATCGGCGTACGTCCTCCACCGATACAGTAGTGTTTAAAAATGCAACAACCACAAAGCGGCTCAAAAAAAAAAAAAAAAACGCTATAAACTATTATGGTTTAATTTTGCTCATGAGGAAACCAAACCTCTACAATAAAGAGGCAACCAAAGAATAAGGAAGCCACACAAAGTCAGTTTGTTCACTTTAACCCTGCTGTAAAAACCCAGCTGTGGATTCATAGGAGCGCGCACGCACACACACACACACACCCACACACACACACTTCGATTTAAACGGGGTCATCTGAAAAGACCCCAGGGGCCTGAGGTAACAGAGCGGACAGCGGAGCAGATGATGCTGCCACCAAGAGAGGAAACTTTGGACTAGGAGGCTAAATATGGTGTTATACCAGTGTGTGTGTGTGTGTGTGTGTGTGTGTGTACACCTGGGTTTGTTACCTTTTTCTGATATACACACCTACCTTGTCAGGACCACCAGTCCTTTTGGGGTTCTAAAATGGTGGAACACAACTTTAGGGTTAAGGGTTAGGAATGTAATGGTTAGGTTTAGGCATAAGGGTCAGGCTGCAGAAATGGACGGAAGTCAATGCAGGGTCCTAATAAGGCTAGAAATACAAACTTGTGTGTGTGTGTGTCTGTGTTGGGACAGCTGTGCACTCACGCCCTGGTCCTGGGGAAGCCCATGGACAGAAGTACGTCCAGAGTGGAGCCATGTTTGATGGTGTTCGGCCGGTTCTGGCGCTGCCTCCGCGGTGTCACTTTGGCATACAGGTCGTCTTTGGCTGCCATAACTCACTGCCCCATCGGTATGTCAGGTCCACAGCTCCTCTGACGCGCGTTCATTTATCAGCAGATACAAAAAAAAAAACAAAAAAAAAACGAGAGGGGGGGGGGCAGGACGGAAGTGAAAGGCTATTTCGACCAGGGTGATTTGTTATGAACGGAAGCGCGTAAATATAACCAAACCCTGCGAGGAAACGAGCATGTTTTTAGGGGTCAGAGCCGAAACGACCTGCCTCCTGCTCCTCCTGACGGCTCGGAGGGACAACCATCAGCGGGGGGCTCAGCCATGGGCAGTCGCTCCTGCTGCCTGAGCCGTGTCCTCGACGGAGGCGGACATACTGGGCTCCCAAGAGTCCACGGAGCTGAATTCAAATAAATCCGAGGTCTCTCCTCCAAACGACGTCCCGTTTATGAATGGACCCGCGTGCGAGTCGCAGGTTTAGCTTTTAAAGGGGTTGCGGCTCCAGATGCGCGCGCGACCCCTTCAGTTAAAGGGACAGCGCAGCGTTTCGCGAGAGGACAGGAAATCTGTTCGACCTTTTAAACCGAACGGGAGCGAAACTGCGAGCGAAACACGCGCTCCTTCCGGTGAGACGTGTTGTTGTGACACGAGGGCGGCGAAGTGCTCGGTTTATTTTGGGGCGTCGTGGAGAGAGGAGTCCCGAGTTAGGGCTGAATGGGTGGAAAATGTTGGTCACACTTCCTGTCTAAAAAATAGGATGTCGGTGCTCCGCGCATGCGCACTGCCCGAAGAGGAAGCTGCACGCCATTATCAGTTGCCCCAGCAACCCAGTGGCGCTATCCTTTTATACCTCTTTATTTATTTAAAAATCTTTATCATGTGAGCATCCACGCTGTTGTTATTACTTCGTATGTTTTATATATGTTTACTTCTGCACACTTTGTGCTATTTTAACCAATAAAACGCCCTGTTCATTCAGGAAATGGGTGCTAGGACGTGTTTTTTGTAACTTTTATACTTTTCAAAATGTTTAACTTTATTTACAAATCTTTCAACCATTGAAATATAATAAAACACTGTTCTTTAAAATCTGCTTTGGCATATTTGTTCTGTTTTTGTCTTTGTATGATACTTTTAGCCTCTAGCCAACCTTTTGCTACTTTTAGCTTCAAGTCTCAGCTTATACAGCAAAATGCAGCAGTGACTCAGAACTCGAGGCGTTTTCACAAAAAATGCTTTTTCTCCAGTTTGTTCCTGCATTTATAATTTTATTTTGAAATTTTCCCCGCTATGCTGCGCAGTTTGACTCTAAAATGATTAACTTTTTATAAGACGAGTGTAAGAAGCACCATAGAGAGGAGAGAGTAAATAATGAAACGTAAACGTCTCGACTCCTTCTTTTCATGTACACTGTGGACGTGAATATTATGAACATACGCAGCAGGCGGCCTGTTTCTTCCCCCCCTGCAACTTTTGCAAATGTAAAAGTGTTCGTGATGAACTGCTGCAGATCAATGGTGGGCTTGGCAACATTGAAAAATCTTTTTAAAACTATAAAGTGGTGTCAGAAATCAGTGAACATTATTTGTTTGGGATATTCTAAATATAATCCACACTAAGCTGCATACAGAACCCTCTGCAACAGTCTCTAAAGACACAAACAGGAAGTAAAACTGAATTAAAAGGTTACCAAAACATCAGAACTCCAAAAACGTAACTTATCCTGTTGACACAAGACGCTACAGAACCCATTTTCAAGAATGTTTATTATATTTATATACACAGCAATTACACGCAGTAGCTCTAGAAATCCTTCAACCACGCAGAGCAGAGAATGTTTCCCTATATTTAAATCTCACACATAAATTCAAATGTACTGATTTCATTAAACTACCAACCAAAGCGACCTGAGTTTTTGTACATAAAGATGTTAAAGGAAGCAGAGGTAGAAGAAAAGACGAAGTTCACGCCTCATTAGCAGTTCTATTTACAGGCTTAGCGTCAGGAAGCTCGGAAACGACTCCTTAATGTAAAAACTGTTCAGTTCTTTCCTGAAAACGGCGAGCTACAATTTTCTGTTTGCAGCGGCGTTTCAGTCGAACCTCATCTGATAAGAGAAACGGATTAAAGAACAGCTGACTGACGAGAGAGAGATCTTTAATCAGTTTCCACTCCCTTTCTCCTTCTATGCTAAATCACTTTCTGTATATATTAAAAAAAAAAAAAAAAAGTCTCTCTGGAGACACAAAATGGAGGGCACACAAACACACACTTCAAAGAGCAGAAACAAGATGGGAGCCAACGCGGGCGACTACAAACTCCAACTACAAACGTACAAAAACAAGCTTCCTTTTTATGTTTGTTTTGTTTTTTTCTTAAAAAAAAAAGTTTCTCTAAAGCTGCTGTTTAAATGTCACGCTTGTCTAAAACCAAAACGCACTCGAAATCTCAACGGGATATAAAAACAGAGGGGCGTGTGGGCCGGAGCGGGTCGACCGCCGCTCGCCGTTTACACCACGAAGGACGACTTCTGTTTGAAATCCCCCTGAGAAAATAAAACAGACCTTAGTCCACATGTTCATCTGGTTCATTTTTAAATATGAAAAACACTCCGAACTGTATTTGGTTTCATAAAGTCTGAACATTGAAGCAAACACACATCTATACGTACATCATCCTTATCGTAGCTTGTTGTGGGCTGGTAGACGGCGTGGGAGTTCGTTTTGCTGCAGGGAAAAAAAAAGAAAATTTAGTCGGGATAATTAAAAAAAAAATAAAAAAGGAAGAATTTAGTTGATCCCACAGAAGTCGTCTGATCCAGTGAATCCAGTGAAGAGTTACTTCAGCCGGACTTGTAGTGTTTGGATCCATAAAAATCCGGTTCTCTGAACGTTTCACTTCCTGGCTGCATATTTTAACCCCAATGAGCCAGAGGTGCTTAGAAAACAGGGACTGTCTTCAAATATTTGCAAAACAAACAAAAAAAAAAACTCACCTCTTGCTCTTTGCTGTAACGAGAGGAAAAGGAAATGATGTCAGTAGAGTAAAACACATGGTGCCTAACACAAGGAAACTACATAACTTCTGTTTGATCTATTGGAATAAAGGGAAGTGACAACTTCCTGAAGGAGGAAAACCTTTTGGGATTCCGGTCAACTTTCTATTTCTCCCTTTATTACAACTGTTCAGATTACGTTCTTGTCTTTTCTTTTTTTTTTTATGCAAAATACTTATCAAAAGACAAATATTACAATACCGACGAATGCTTCCAACTTACGCGGCAGGTATCCTTTCTTGTAGGCAAACCAAACTCCGAATATGAGAAGGCCCAGGAGCACCAGGAAAATGAGCACCCCGGCAACGATTCCTCCGGTGTTCAGGTCACCTTAAAGGATCGCATCAGATTAGTTAGATGAACAATAAAAAAACAAAACACAACAGACGCTTCCGCTCCTTTCGGTTCACTCCGACACGGAGATGCGAGGGGGCACTTACGGACTTCCATTTTCACGGCCTGGCAGCGCTGAGGAGGCCCGGCTTCGTTGACGGCCTCGCACAAGTACTGACCTGAATCCATCTTGGTAGCAGTGGAGAACTCCTGCAGCGACACGCGTTTTAAAGACAAGTTTTAAAGACATGTACAACACCAAAGCTTGGGGGGAGGGGGGAGGGGGTATTCATACTGAGCCGTCACGGTACGGAGGTCAGGGTTCGTCACACAAAATATACGCAGGTCACGCCCCTTTTTGTTGTGTGTTTGTTCGCTCACAGAAAAGGAGCAGAGGTCGACATTATCTAAAGCTACACACCAAAAAAATAAATAAAAAGTTTTGCACTCCTGCTGAGAGGTTGTTTGTACGGAAGGCCAAATGGGTCATAATTCACACTCTTTAAAGCAGCAGTAGGTAACTTTTTTTTTTACATATTTGATAAAACTGTCACTATGTCTTGACAGAGACAGTATGAGACAGATAAAAAAAAAAAATAAAAAAAATCAAGCTCCTCTGGCTCCTCCCAGTGGTCCTGCTGCCATTTGCAGAAATACACCCGCTCCCGGTCAGAAACAACCAATCAGAGCCAGGAGGAGGGTCTTAGCTGTGTCAATCACGCTCGTGCGCGCGCAACTCACACACTAACCCCCCCCCCGCGCATACCGCCGTTCAAGCTCAAGATTTGCCGGTGGTGCTGCAGCTGTGCTAACGGCGGAGAAACGACCTGACGTTACAGGAAAAGCTGCTAATGTCTCTGGTGGCGCCTGCTCAGAAAACAAAGACAGGGAAACAGAAGAAGACCCGTGACGTCATCGGAGGCTTGCGCGTTCACGGCTGTGGGGGAGGAGCTGTAACGCCACAGAGAGCAAAGGGGGAGGGGCTCTAGGGTAAAAAAAAAACACCACCTTTTTGCACCATTTTCTTATAAATTGAGTTTTGGATCCACCGCATTTGTTTTTTTTTGCTCTTGTACTGAACCAAACCGAGGCACGTACGAACCGTGACACACCCTACCGTAAAGACAAACACACGTAAAGTTACGGAGCTAAAGCTGACCAGTTTCCCGCTGCTTGGGTCCAGCTTGTAGGTGGCGTTCTGGAAGCCAGCGATCTTGCTGGGGTCAGTAGGAAGGAGGGTGTTGTCTTTGTACCACTTGTATGTTGGGGGGGGTGAACCGTCGCCATCGCTGCACGACAGGACAGCTACCGTACCCGTGGTCACCGTCTGAGGGATGTAACACTTGGGTGCAGATGGCGGCACTGGAAAACATGACGGACAGTCTCAATGTCAGAACGAAACAAAACAACTTAGGTTTTAGCAAATTTGTGATTGTGAGTCTGGCTCAGGGGTCTGCAGCCTTTAGGACTGAAAGAGCCATTTTTACCAGAATCTGCTTGAGTCTTAAAATTCATATAAAAGATGAAACTTTTAAGTTCCGTTTATTAGGTTTGGTTCATCAGGTTGCTGGTTGTTTAGCACTTAAATGTTTTCAAAAGGCCAAACATCTTAAAAGTACTTAACTTACCAGTTTTTTTTTGTTTGTTTTTTTAAATCAAAGTCAGATACACGTGTCAGCTTTTCTCTTCATTATAAGAATAACTTGCTTCATGCTAGAAAAAATGTCCTATTTTGATCTCCAAATCCCAAATCTCCAGTCCCGTTCACACTTATTGCAAACATTTCGACTGGAAGATTGCTAAAAGTCACCCTGTCTTGTTGCTCCACACCAGGAGGTTGCAGACTCCTGGTCTAGGGGGGGAATTTTTCAGTGATATTTACCCAGAACAGTCAGCGACACAGTGACTTCCTTGGGTTGGCTGATGGAGCTGGACACCTCGCAGATGTAATCTCCGTTGTCTTCACGGGTCACTTTGGAGAATCTCAAATTGCTGTTGTACAAAGACACGCGGCTGGAGTAGGGCTCTGTGGGAGAATTGCGTGTCGGTTTCATTGGTAGTTTAATACAAACGTTTCCCAATTTTAAAAAAACCTTAATTCGGTTTTTCAAAGAAAAAAAAAGGACAACAAAGAAATGGCCGGTTACTAACCTGTTAGTTTTCCGTTATAAACCACATACGACACCGAGCCTTGTTTGTTCCTCAGCTTCCACTCGATCCTGGGATTTGAACCGAAGTCTGCTGTGTACGAGCACGTCATGTCCACCCCTGGAAAGACACGCCCCACAACCGTTCTGTCACAGAGCTCAGCTTCGTCACTCTAACAAGCCTCTGCCTGATTAAAAAGTGTTGTTATGATGGCCATGCAGCAGCGCCATATGGTTCCATTCCCCGCAGAAAAACTGGTTAAAATGGCTTTTCCACCATGGCACGTGCAGTGTCCACTTTCAGTGGCGTTTCAGCCAGATGTTCTGCTCAGATCCAGAGGCAAGAGCAGAATAACCCTTTACCTTAAACCCAACATGTCTGCGTTGACGCCAAGCTCAGAATATAGTCCTGAATTACCCAATAACTCTGATGGTTTAAGGTCCCGCCTCCTGCGTGTGAACCCAGTCAGGTTAGCGCGGCGTTAGCCTCCACCTGGAAGCAGAAGCCGCTTCGACAACACGGACGTGGTTTGGATGCTCTTTAACGTAACAACAATACCGTCAAAAATAAAATTTAAAAAATACGCACAGGGATCGTCGCCATTCGGGATGGAAACGCCACCCATGTTTTATCTACTAGAAGCAAAAGAACCACACCGTGATGAACAACAAGGCAGCAGAGCTGCACGTGTGGTTTTAAAGATAAACAAACGAGTCCGACCAGGAGTGCTTTAATCACTTGGAATGATGTGGGAAGACTGGGCAGCTTATGGAAATCACCGACGCTCTCACATCATTTCTTTATAGCCACGGTGTTGATGCCCGTCCAAACCAAGGTTTGTTCTCTCCTCCCAGTTGGTTTGTAGTCGTTTCCATTTTAAAAAAAATGAGGTCAATTTTGTGACGTTTCGAAGAATCCTGAAACACAACCTAAACTGCTTTAGTGCTGCTGCTGGACTCAGGAACGAGTCCTTAAAGCAGGGGTCCTCAATCCTGGTCCTGGAGGGCCACTATCCTGCATGTTTTAGTTGT
Source organism: Kryptolebias brasiliensis (assembly GCA_028566095.1). NCBI lineage: Eukaryota > Metazoa > Chordata > Actinopteri > Cyprinodontiformes > Rivulidae > Kryptolebias > Kryptolebias brasiliensis. The sequence continues at coordinate 15,339,558 of JAOXNZ010000030.1, forward strand.
TTCCCTGCTCTTCAGCA
>JAOXNZ010000030.1:15381611-15392983 GCA_028566095.1 Kryptolebias brasiliensis
GGGGGGGGGGGGGGGGGGGGGGGGGGCGGTTCTGGGGGCTGGGAGAGACGAGGAGTGTGGTGATTGGCGAACACCCGCACGGGAGAGGAGGGAGGCTTGCCCGCCTGGCTGGTCGGATCGGACTTTCTGATGACATGTTGGCGTTCACGTCAATAAAAACGAGTTTGGGTTTTTTTTTCGGTGCACGGAAAAACCAAAACTATCATATATTTGGGCGTTTTAAAAGCTAATTTTTCGTATAGGTACAGACACTAAAACTACAGTATAAATGCGATGATTATCGTATACCTGGCAACCCTGGCAGGTAGTAAAGCTGCCGTTGCTGCCTTCACGGCCAGCTCATAGGCTCGGGCTTTAGAGCACCACAACTCGCTGCGTTCAAGGACTCATTAGTGAAACATCATACCACAGTAGACCGTTTTTAAAAATAAATAACTTCAGGCTTTATAATAAAGCGCACTTCTATGAAACCTACAAATTACCCGTGGTTTGACTAATTAATAGTTAATTATCTTAAGTGTAGTAACACGTTTACAGAGCTACTTCTAAAGGTACTTCAGAGACGGAGGGAAATGTTTGAGTTGTTTCTTTTTTTTGGCCAAGAATTATTATAGAATTTATTTAATTAATATGTTCTCATTGTTGCAGTACATATTTTAGATAATGACTTAATAAAATAAAAGTATGCTCAATATGGCAGGTATAAATTCAAGAGTTTTAGACTAATATAATCTTATATCAAGAAAAGGCAGAGCTGTAAAATAGATGTCATGCTTAGTATGTCTTGGGGATGACTCTCGGCTACTACTAGGTGATAATAAAGAAAAGCTACTAAAATTTAGATGTATACAGTGTTCGATGGCACCAGGTTTGTAACTATTTAATAAACACTGCTTTGTGTTTTGCATCCTGCTCCTTGCAAGCATATTGTAATATGAAGTTTCAGACTTCAGGACTCAAATGTAACAAACGGACAGAAAAAATGGCACCTGGACTGGAAATAGTGACTGAAAAGAGGAGAAGATTGCAGTTTTTTGTCTCTTTCCTCCCCCTGATTATCTGGTTTTGTCCCTTGTGGATTTCATAAATAAACCTTTTTACAGTTGCACTATTTTTAGGAGAGAGGTATGCTCACACTGAGGGGTATAGCTGGGTATTCCCCTCACATGACTATTTCAAATTTCAGCCCAAACGTTCAACAATTATTTCTAGGCACATTTTTACGTCTATGACTTAAAATGAAAAGTTCATTACATCTCTTTAACTCTAAGCTGGCTGACATGTTCTAATATCCTGATCTTGAATGAATAAATCCTGTTTTTGTTTGAAATACACAACCAGTTGTCAGTGCTGCCATCTAGAGGACAAAATAAATACAGCAACTTCTTTCCACCCAAATACACGTTTTTCTTCGAGCAGTGTTGTAAACATCTTATCATGCCAATCCCCCTGTTTGAGGAAAAGTGAACAAAATGTGGAAATGGGTTCACTTTCAAACATCAACCTGTCACTTAGTCAGACAATAGCCTGAGGGGGGGAAGTTTTTACTCCAGAAGGAATCCCTGTGGCACATTGTTAAGAGGTTGTTTAACTTTAAAAGCACTTCCTTTCGCAAAGCGTACAGGGTTCAAGGTCTGATTACGCTCTTACTGTAAACCGGAGCGGCGCGCTGGCTACGCACAGGTTTCTACTTTCTGCTCGGCGCATTTGGGAAAACACCGTTAATCACCCTTCCAGGAGTTTGCGTGCCCGAGGTCACTTACTGGGACGCAAAAACATTTTCCTCAGCTCATTCTTTCATGTGGCTCTGATGAGCCATCGAGTTTAACCATCCACTGGTGTGTTTTTATTCACACTTTGCAAATGTGCTGATGGAAAAGCATCACGCCGACACAGAATCTGTTTCCTGCGTTTTTATGCAGTTGCGTCACCACATTAGCTGCATGTTGTGGCCAGATGATGTTCTACAGAGGCTTCAGACTTAAGAGAAAACAGTCAAAGACAACCAGTGCGCCTTTACATTGAAATTTGATGGTACAGTAACAGTTCACTTTCTCCTCTGGACATCTTTAGAATCCCTCCTAACTGCTTCAACAGATTTTCATTAAAGCCTGTGAATCTGTGTCTGCAGGGATGGTGATGGGAACGAAGCCCCAGGAAGAAACCTGTCCCGTTTTTGAGTGTTCACATCCAGAAAAAAAAAAGGGAAACACTTTCAACCATCTTGAGTTTAGCTGAGGTACACGTCGGCATCGTTGAGAACTTCCTCCTTTTGGTGGAAGTAGTCTCTGAACCAGGAGATGTGCTCCTTCTTCTCCTGCACGGTCATGTAGGGGTTTTTGGACAGCCCGGCCACCACCAGCTCCATGAAGTGACGAACCGGGCCCTGAGGAGGAAAACCCTCCTCCAAGTGTTTCTCTAGGAAGACGTGCTCATGGAACGGGACGCTGGCTTCCTCCTCGAGGCCTAACACGCAGAGAGCACATCGGCACCATGTCAACGAGCTCAACTTTTTTACGTTAAAACTAAAACTCTGCACTTATGACTCACCGATCTCATTGTCAATCGGGTACTTCCACAGTTTCCCCTCTTTGGTCCACTGGATCATCTCCTCAAACCTGTTGCGTGGCAACTGGTTGGTCACCAGAGACAATATGTTTGCAAATTCCACGTCCCATAAAGTTGGTTTAGCTGAAAATATGACATCAGTGTTATTAGCCCTATCCCAATAAAGTTAAATTCCACAGACATCAAAATTATTAAGGTTTTTACTAAAGCACAGGTCTCTAAAACCCACATTTCATCAATTTGGACAAAGCCAAGTCAACAAAACTGTCGTCTATCGCTTTTATACTACTTGAGTATTTTAAATGAGGATGAAGATTGCTCTAAAAAGCCTGTTTTACCGACTGCTGATTCAGCCTGGTCTTTATCGGTAGCCGGTGAGAAGATATTAAGTCTTTTTACTGGGAATACATTCCTCCTAGAAACAAAAATACACATTAAACACAAGCTCCTTTATGAGAATTTCCAGACTGAAGATGTCATAAAACTCCTCACCTTTTCCGGATGTTGGCCAGCTCGCCGGTGATTCCTCTAACATCCGTGTATCCCTGTCCGTCGTCGTCATACTGGATCTGATTGGCAGACCACGCTTTCTGGCGACTAGTACGCTTTCTTACCTTCATGTCAGCAATAATTACTCTGAGGAAATACGGTTGGGTAACGTTTGAATGAACCCGTTTTATCCCGTTCATTACATCACAAAAGCAAAGCAAACATGAATGTCGCATAATAACGTGTGTACATACAGAGTACGTGGCAAACATACCCGATGGTGTTCGTGTCGTCTTTTCTCTGAGCCTCAGTGAGGGATTTGCGCTGCCTCAGCTGCTTCAGCAGCTCGGACTCTGCCTGGCTGCTGTTAGGAAGAGTGGAGGCGGCTGCAGACGCCGCTGCAATCAAATCCGGATCCAAAGTCTCACTAAAAACACAAAGCAAGGAAGAGAGCTTCAGATACGCTCTGGGAACTGGAGCTGCGTTTCCCTGGGTGAAACAAATTTCCTACAGAATCAGCTGCTGTTCTGAGGCGAAATGCAGCGCAAATGAACTAAAACAGAAGAAACACAAACTTTAACAACTTAAACTCTTCCTCGTTCTCTCACCTCTGTGACGAAGGATCCACTGTCGCCCTTTGAAACATACTGATGGTGCTCCCCATCGCCGCTGGCTTGGATTGATATTGTATAGCTGACTCAAAACTTTGCTTCAGCTTCAGGTTCAGGTTTTTCAGCTTTCTTTTACTGGTAACTTCAACTTTCATGGCTCCAAGCAGGTTCAGGAGGCCCTCCTTCCCATTTTTAGCATCCTTGACTTGTTCGGCTCCGACACCCGCCTTCTGATGCGTGGTGCCTCCATCGTCTGCCTTCAGCACCGCCGGCTCCTCTTGTTGTTCGGCCTTCTCTGTTTGGCTACTTTCTTTCTCTGCCTTTGTCGTCTCACCTTGATCAGAAGGGCCTTTCTTGTCACAGAGCCTGAGTGAACTTGTGCAGAAAGCGTTTACTCCAACTCCATTACAGGCCCTGTGTTAGGTGGAAAACAAAATTACTCATCTTATATGGCTAAATCAGCAGGGGGTACAGAGTGTAAATATTTAAATTATTCTAATATTGAGAAATGAAACCAAATAAATAAACGAATATGGTGCCTGGTGGACATGCACCACTAAACATATGTCTAATGAAACTGAATGGGACAATCTCTACAGCTACAATTCCCTTCATATGGCAGTTGCCATGGAAACGATAACGTGAAGCGTCAATCAAGAGGTCGCGCCCCCATAATACTGTTTAAGTAACATAACGCCCCAACTAACCTTTAGTCCTTTAATAAAAGTTAGTAAAGCCTGAACTGTTTGAAATATCCCACTTCTACCTGGCTGTTGTGCAACACACCGAAGCAGCCATGTTTCTGAAGGTCCTAATTTCCTCTCACTGCCTCTCGGTTTTGTCCCCGGACTCACCTGGACACCTTCTCGCTTTTAGCGGGACACGGCTCATACACGCACAGCGAAGGGGTCCGTGCGCCACACACGGCCCGGGATAGAAACCGGTACATTTTCGCCTTTTGCGATGCCCTTTCACGTTCCGGTCTCCTTCGTTGCAACAATTAAAGCCATCCCTTCGGAAACCTTGACTGTAACAATAGTTCCGCGGTTGTGCCGCGAGGAGTGTCCCGGTTGAACGAAGGTTGTTTATCTACTAATAAATGTAGTGATTTTTCAAACTTAACAACACAGATGTCAAAATTATTTTATTTTTTATACGTATATCTATCTATACGGGGTGCTTTCTTAGTCAGAAGTGTCAATTCTAGCGGCTATTCTGTCATTAAAAGCACCCTGTGTACACAGAAATTAGAAAAAATAATTGTATATAATGTTTTCTTACAGGCACTAAAACAATGAAGCGTTTGTCACCTGTGGCTTTTAATTTATTAGTGAATAAACTGTTTTTTTATAGACGGAAGCGCTTTTCTCAGCAGGGGTACATTAATGAGCACATCTGTCAGAGGACGGGATCGTTATGAAACGATTTTAATGGTGGTCTCCAGGGAGAAACTGACATTTAACGTTGTAATTTGTGATGTGATGCTATTTCCCGACTTCAATTCAAGCATTTTTTTCCTCAAAGGTTTCCGTGTTCAATGAATACAAAAAAAAAGCGGTTGCTTAGCGGTGGAAGGTGCCGCTCTAGCTGTCAACGTAATCTCGCGATATCACGACCGGAACGTGACTCAAAATGGCGACAGAGCGTAAGCGCTAATTCATGAACGGATGTTTCAGCTGCAGTCCGCGATCAAGTTAGCCTTTAACGTTGAGAGATGGACATTAACACGGGAGAGATAGCTCTGCGGCATCAGTATTGTTGTAAACATTAATGTTTTGTGTTCGTTTGATTCCCTGCTTCAACTGAGAAGGAAAAACACAACTTCACTCAGGTAAAAAAAAAGAAAAACGTCAACGGAAGCTACATTATTAGCATAGAAGCTAACAGGTCTCAAATGTAGCGCAAACGTTACTTAGTATTAAAGATATGTGCAGGCTACATGAGCTTTAAAATAAGGGTAACCTTTATTTGTTGGAAAGGTTTGGCGTTTTTGTGCACTAGTTCGCTTGGTGCTGCGTGTTGTGAGTTACTTGTTCTGTCAAAAAAGTGCTTTACCCGCTCATGCAGCTCCGTGTGTTTACATGGAAGAAGTGTTTTTAAGTAGCCTGAAATAAGTGTAATCCTTTTTGCTCTTTTCGTGCTGCCTTATCAAACAAAACTGCGTCCGGAAGGAGGTTCAATCGAGCTTTGTTTGATCATTTTAAAGAAAGTCCGTTTCACGCTAAGTTTTGTCGAGTTGATCTAATTTTACACTCGGGAGAGATTCAGGTGTTTTCGTGATTTAGATCATTATCTGGGCTGCTCTTTGAGAAATATGTCCTTTCTTGTTGTGATGGACACGTTTGTCATATTTGGATACTTCTGCAGGGTCGGATACCGAAAATACAGCTACCTACTGTGAGAGCAACCTTCAACAATGCAGAACATTGTGATTTTAATTATTTACTGCATTTATTTGGTCTTGTGCTTTTAGTTTTCTCGTATTTATGTTACAATGCACCTTCCTAGCAGTATCCAACAGGACTGTGTTGTTTCCACAAGTCTCCAGTGTGGAAACATTGTTTTGTTTAATGTCTTATCATCAACAGTTGTTGGTGCCATTTAGAGGTGTTTTGCTGATGTGGTCACGTTTCACCATACTTCCTCTTTGTTTGGGCTGTCTTTCTAACCCAAATGGGAATGTTATACATGCGTCTGTGATGTGATTTAGCCTCCTTAGTTTCTCAGTAGTACCTTTTTTTTATTCACAGACACAATATGCCACCCAAGCAGATATAAAGCTGTGCCATATTTTGGACAAATAAAGAAGTGAGCTTTAATAAGATCTGGTCTTTAACACAAATAAACTGGAGTTGGTAGGTTAAGGTTTAGCAGAATGGTGTAAGAAGTAAACACGTGCTAGATACACGCACAGGTAGTACAGCGTAGTGCTCTGTCTTTTCAGAGCTCAGTATGTTGCGTTAAAATAACAAATGCGAGTTAAAAAAGTAGCGTCCCGCTGCTCTGTTTTTGTCACGCCAGCCATGGCGGAGGAACGCCGGCAGAAGCAGTGTTCTGTCGTCCTGCCCACGGAGTCGATGAAAGCCATGGCGGAGTCTGTGGGGGTCGGGCAGCTACAGGAGGACAGCTGCGTGGCCCTCAGCGAGGAGGTCAGCTACAGAATAAAAGAAATTGCACAGGTAAATTATGTACAATTATTTGAGTTTTATGAAGTATAAATGCTGTTATCTTTCAATGCCGTTTGATGTCTTTCTCCCCCCCCCCACACACACAGGATGCGCTGAAATTTATGCATCACGGGAAAAGACGGAAACTGACCACCAGTGACATAGACAACGCTCTCAAACTAAAAAATGTGGAGGTAAGGGTCAATGTGTGCATTTTACCTGAAAGTTGACAGTTGTTGCTGTTTGTCATTTGATGAATTTTATCAGTACTGGGTGGAAATACTCTTAAATTCTTTTCTTTATTCTTGTAATTGTTTTAGCCCCTGTATGGGTTCCAGTCGCAAGAGTTTATCCCGTTTCGCTTTGCAAGTGGCGGTGGGAGGGAGCTTCACTTCTACGAGGAAAAGGAGGTCGACCTCAGCGACATTATAAACACGCCTCTTCCAAGAGTTCCTCTAGATGTTTCTCTTAAAGGTACCCTGATTACCCTTCGATTGCGTGGCCTTTTGAGTGGCTCATTTGTAAACTAATCATTTTTTTTATCAACCCGCAGCTCACTGGTTAAGTATTGAAGGGATGCAGCCTTCAATTCCAGAAAATCCACCACCAGGTAAGCTTTATTTAAAAAAAAAAAAATAATAATAATAATGATCTTGAAACAGAAGATGTCTAAATGTAAAAGACACTTAGGAAATAATTTTGTTTACAACTTTTCAGCATCAAAAGAACAACAAAAGACTGAATCCACGGAGCCCCTTAAGGTTGTCAAACCTGGCCAGGAGGAGAAAGGTACGATCCAGGGCAAAGGTCAGAGCACAACAACCCCTGATGGCAAAGGTCAGTATTTTGAGATATTTTTTACCTTTTTTGTTTTGGTTCAGCCTCCTAACCTGTTTTTAGTTTGCCACAAACCTTCACATTAGCATGTGTTACTGGTATTAAAGCTAGTCTCGTCTTTGTGTTCTTCTCTTTCAGGGAAGGAGAAGGGTCTCATCAGGTTGAAACCACGCAGCACTCACGAGCTTTCTGTAGAACAGCAGCTCTACTACAAGGAAATCACAGAAGCGTGTGTTGGCTCCTGTGAAGCCAAGAGAGCAGTGAGTCTTTGTCTTACCGAGACACGTTAAACATATAGTTCTTCAGGCGGTATCTCACTGGGCTGCGGCTAGTTGAACCACATCCTCAAGGGAGTCACCAGAAGCTCCTGCAACATTTGTGGAAGTTTCTTGCTCAAGAAGTTCTCAGTCTTGTGGCTTGAGTTTTGAACATATTTAAAAAAAAAAAATTGGGTGCCAAATTTTCTCTCCGAAGTAGTCACAGAGTTGTTGTGGGCTCGGTTTTATCACCGGCATCCGAAGAGCTGTACTTTAACTCCTGCACAGGAGCTCTCCTATAACAGAAACCATGTCCAGATCTAAAACCCCTACAGATTATAACTAATAACTATTAAAAAAAACCCCCAAAAAACAGTCTAGATCAGCCGAGGTGGGCAATAAGATAATGTGCACAACCTTGAGTACATTTTTGCAAGCCGTGCTCACAAAAATATAGTGATTTTCACTGGATCACAAACACACTGAAAATGTGCGTATTTTCTCACAATTTTGAGTCACTAACTAGTCTCCAACAGTCGCAGTGATACTCCACCTTTATTGTGTTTTGGTTGACAATTAACCAGGTGGCGTAGTTCATACTGTTGCTTTGTAGCTGAGAGGAAGTAGTCAGCACGAACCGAATTCTGTCTTTTTAGTAACAAACATCAGAGCTCGCTGCTTCTGGGGCTTTTGGCTAAATGAATGTTTTCTGTTTCACGCAGGAAGCTCTGCAGAGTATCGCCACCGATCCCGGATTATATCAAATGCTTCCAAGATTCAGCACGTTTATTTCCGAAGGAGTAAGACTGTTTCCGACTTCTTCTAATCTTCTGAAAAGTCTCTCGCATGGCGTTACAGCGCTGACTCTGTGCTCTCCTTGAAGGTCCGCGTAAACGTGGTGCAAAACAACCTGGCTCTACTGATTTATCTCATGCGGATGGTCAAAGCTCTCATGGACAATCCCACCCTGTATTTGGAAAAATATGTGAGTAAAGACGGGTAGCAAAAAGGAACGGCTACGACCTCTTACCGATATGATTCTAATAGAGCGATGTTTTTATTTGTAGCTGCATGAGCTCATCCCAGCTGTGGTCACCTGTATTGTGAGTAAACAGCTGTGTTTACGGCCAGATGTTGACAACCACTGGGCTTTACGAGACTTCGCTGCTCGCCTGATGGCCCAGAGTTGCAAAACCTTCAGCACTACGACCAACAACATCCAGTCACGTATCACCAAAACTCTTACTAAGGTGGGTTGTTTGGGTGGTGAAGTGTGCTGTGAGAAACTTTAAAGTTGCTGCTTTTTGACTTTTAGAGGGAAAATATACTTCATATTGTATGTGCTGTGACATTATGTTTTTGGAAATTAATTCTTTTTGGTCATGGGAGATTTGTTGACCCACAAAACCCGAACGGCTCCGCTTTTGTTTTATCTGGCATAATCGATTTTGTTTGTTAATTTATGTAGAGTTAAACCAAACCCTGGCATTAGGCGGGCACACCTGCAGGGACATGTGGCATTCTTTGCTTTTATGTCCAGAATATTTAGATAATTTCACTTTTTTTTTTACACAGAATACTTATCCTGGTCTCTGATGTAGTAAATGTGCAGTAATTTCTCTTTTCTCTTGTTTTGTTTACCTTTTAAAACAGGGGCTTTGTTACTTCACCTGCTAAACCAAATTAGTTATATTTAATTTAATATACTCGTTTACATTTCAGAGTTTGTTGGATGAAAAAACCCAGTGGACGACACGATACGGCTGCATCGCTGGGCTTGCTGAGCTCGGAGCTGATGTGAGTGGAGGGGTTTTTTTTGGTCTTTTTTTAAAGTTCTTTGCAAATTCATAGAAAGCTTTCTACTAACTTTAGGAGTTTTAGAAGAGGTATAAAAGTCTAATTTGTAAAGATTATGTTCACATGGGGGGGATTTTGTCAAATAAGACTTGATGCATTTGTGGTAAAAGAAATGACTTGTGGGTTGTTTCTGTCCTGGGAAAGAGTGCTCTTTACTTTTTATTTTTATATTTCTAGTTGTGTTTTTATTGTTTGTTTTCTTCTGGATTTGCTTTTCAAATAAAAGGACTCCTCTTCCTCCTTGATCATAAAGGCAACTGGACTTTTTTTTACTGTGACGCTCTGAGCTTTCTCTCATCTTTATTACCATGTCCTGGATGACACAAGCAAAATCTGCGCTGCCAAGTTTATTTGCCTCGCGTTAGTTGTTTGAAAATGATCTCATTCAGCGACGGAAGCTCAACTCAAGGCACTAACTTCTTCTTTTTGTCGTCTGTAGGTGATAAAGACGCTGATCCTTCCTCGGCTTTCTGTAGAGGGCGCTCGCATTAAAGCAGTGATGGAAGGACCTGTAGTCTCCAATATTGACAAGATCGGAGCAGAACACGTTCAAAGTCTCTTACTGGTAATAAAAGTTGATCTCATGCTTTTGGATGAACATGTAAACTGAAGCCTCTTTTCACAAACTGTTTCTTGACGTGGCCGCAAAGACAGGTCCCTCCGATCGTTCATAAATCATTTAAACCAGCCACTTCTTGCAACGGTGTGAGCGTTTGTTAATGCAGCCAGAGACCGCAGACCCATAGGAGGCGTGGAGTGTAACTCAGCGAGGCTGATGTGGAGCATCGCTACATCACACCCTCGAGTCCCAAATCCAGCTTGTCTTTTCAAACATTGACCATTACAGCGCTGTTACTGCCTCGCATGGCCACTCAGAGACATGCCAGCATGGGGCTGACTTCAAACCGTACCCCGTTCTGCCTCGGCCATTTTAGAACTCCGCCTGAGGAGAGCCTGCGGGCGTCTCAGGCTCAGCTCGAAGTGTTTTCTGACGGGCGCTTGTAATACTTTGAGAGTCACGCAGTTGCTGCTTTTAAAGTTGTCGTAACTGGCTTGTTGCGTTTTCACAGAAACACTGCGCGAGTGTTATTGCCAAGATCCGCCCTCAGCCTGACAATGTGGAGCAGTACCGGGTGGAGTACGGCTACCTTGGGCCCATGCTCTGCTCCCATGTGATAAAGGCCAGGACTCAAGCAGCGCTGCAGGCCCAACAAGTCAACAGAACCACATTAACAATCACACAGGTACGCCGTGTTCTGCTTCAATACAAATAAATCAATAGTTTTTGCTATAATTAGTAAGTAAAGTTTCTATTAAGCGTACTATTTTATGTGGATTTGAAATCACAAATAAGACTTTGTTTCCTTGCAGCCTCGTCCCACCCTTTCAGTCTCACAAAGTGGACTAAGTGGTTCGGGGGGACCTCGGACTCCTAGCATCATTAAGGTTCCAAGCTCCCTCACCCTCATGTCCCCAAGACCGGGTACTCCATCACAGCCGTCTCCCCCGGCAACCAAGTACATCGTAATGGGAACCAGCGCAGGAGCCGCCTCAACGCAGCAGGTAGTTTTCACAGGCCCTTTTTT
>JAOXNZ010000030.1:15410151-15421280 GCA_028566095.1 Kryptolebias brasiliensis
CAGCTTGAAGAAAAAAAAACTTTAAATTAAAAAAATAAATAAATCTACATTTTCATAATTATCACTAAACTTAGATGCGGTGTAATAGTTTAATCATTTATAATTGACATAACTCCTAAAAACTGAGAACGTTTACATAAATAGGCGTTATCTGAATTTATTTTGCTGATCTAATTTTGATGTTCTTGTGCAACGATTGCATCAGGGATGAAAATCCCATCAAAGGGATTCTTTTGTTTCCACAATGAGGAAGTAAACTATAAAAGCTGTGTTTTTATTTGTCTGTAAAGAGCAGACATTTCCGCTCACGGCCTTTAAAAAATGGACTTGAGTTGAAGTACTTTTATAGAAACGAAGAATTTATGATCAGCGTATTCCGCATCGCATGTTTATGTTCGTATTTAACCAGAAAGAGTTGATAACAGGACACGTGTCCTTCCCGTTCACATTCACTGACAGCCCAACACCTAAATGACAAAACAAGTTCCTGCCAAAATTACAGATGTGTATTTATTCTGTTTTGTTCTCATTTCAAACGTCCGTCAGACTGAGCACATTAGCTGACACGTGTCTGGATTAAAGCCAAGGGAACGCTCCTACATGCTGGAATACACACAGGTTATTAGTCTGCTGTCTGCACGGTAGTGTCTACTGGATTAATACAGTCCATTCAAGATTATAGTTTATGACTAATGCAACTGCCTTTTAATGGGAATTTAGTTGCACTTTACTGCTGCTGTCTTACAGATGTGCTTCAAGTTCACTCTCTGTTGCGCTTGATCTAAGTGTGTTCCACGTATTACTGTTCTTTTTCTAATATTTCTCACTATCAGTGTTAATAATTGATGCATAGAGTTTCACGGAAATTGAGATCCGTATCCGTTTTCTAGCAACGAACTGGACAATTAACTTCTAAAACTCATAACAAGCATCATTAACCAAACCCGAGGTGTGTGTCGAATTGAGGTTCGTGACTCGGTGAAACGAGAAATATCCAGAAGTGCGTTTGGAAAATGGCTCGCAGCCGTGAGCCGGCGGGCAAAGTGTCTTTGTTTAACCTTTTCCCAAACTTTATTCCAATGTTTAAAAAGCATACAATGGCATTTGTTCACTATTTAACTGTACTCCTGCTCCTTGGGCAGCACTGCCCTGCGTGTTTGACACGTTTCAATGCTTCAACACACAAACCAGGTTATTCCGATTCATATTATCGGACAAAAGGACAAATTAGAGAAATATTTTAACAACTGGGACGTCAACATTTTGGATTGATCCTATCCTGTAAAATATGAATAAATTCAAAAAGTTTTTTGCATTTGATTGAGTGTTTTGTTTTCAATGTGAATGGTCTTTATATATATATGTTTTAATAAAATACAAACATATATACTGAGAACTTTTGCAAATGACTCTTCCCCCATCAGCCTCCCTTGTCAGGTCTATTCAGAGGTGCTGGAGAAGAGAGTCCAGTCGATAACTGAACCTCAGATTCGGGAGGAACAATGCAGGTTCCGTCCCAGTCCAGGAACACTGGACCAGCTCTTTACCCTCACTAGGGTCCTCGAGGGGGCATGGGAGTTTGCCCAACAAGTCTACATGTGTTTTGTGGACTTGGAGAAGACATATAACCATGTTCCCTGGGGTACTTTATGGAGGGTGCTCTGTGAGTATGGGATTGGGGGTCCGTTACTACAGCCCTGATACAAACAGTGCCAAAGTCTGGTTCACATTGCTGACAGTAAGTCGAACCTCTTCAGAGTGAGAGTTGGACTTCACCAGGGCTGCCCGTTGTCACTGATTCTGTTCATGATTTTTATGAACAGAATGTCTCGGTGTGGCCAGGGGGCGGAGGGGGTCCAGTTCGGAGGCCTCGGGATTCATCCTTCATCGTGCCGTGATCTCCAGCTCTCACTGGAGAGGTTCACAGCCGAGTGTGAAGCGGCTGGGATGAGGATCAGCACCTCCAAATCTGAGGCCGTGGTCCTCAGTTGAAGAGGGGTGCACTGCTCTCTCAAGTGGACTTTAAGTATCTTGGGGTCTTGTTCATGAGTGAGGAAAGAATGGAGCTTGAGATGGATTTGAATGAAACTCTGATCAAGAAATCATTGGATGAACGTCTACAACTGATTCGCGTTTGGACTCACCCAAACAGCCATTCGCTTTTAGAAAATAATAAAATGGCTATAATGCAGTCGATTGTACAGTTCTTGAGCTAAAGTTTGGTGTGGTAGTAGCTGAGAGTCATTTCCAACTCTTGCTGTACTCCAAGCACTAAGAGCCCACATGAAGATATTTTCAAGATTATGACCAAAAAAGGCTAAAACGCTTTCGTTTCTCATCATCAGATGACCTTAGTTTAAAGCTACTGCATGAAAGTTGGCAGGTGTTGTGCATTCCTTTAAAGAATGCTAGGTCTGTAATTAATTAATGAATTAATTTATTATCAAAGGTCTATGGCACCCTGTTGCAGCCTAACTAAAGCGCAAGAGAACACACTGTGATGACAAGAATATCTACATTTTAGGATGTAAACATATGACTGAAACACATCATTTCATGGGCTGTGTTGAGCTTTGCTGATTACCTCTGTCTAATCCTAGCAGATGTCTTTGTGGGAGACTCAAGACCAGCCTTCATCAGTGCTTTTTCAGTAAACCTGAGCGTTTTCCTCACTGTCGCACCCTAACAGCTGTGAATGGGGGAGTAAGCAAGTCATGAGAAAATATTTCAAACATCTCTGCTGGTGACTGCGTTGTCATCCACTCCCTCGAGCCTTAACCGGAGGTCAGGCAAACAAAGGTTACCGGCATGACTCAGAGGTGCAGTATTGTCCCAATCAGCACAAAATATGACCGTAATCTCTGACACTTGATTTAAGGGAAATGCTGCTTTATGGTAACTTGCGCAATGTCACTGCAACAATGTGCTCAAGGTTTACTCTTAAAAACACTGTAGATTGTTAACAATTGGCTCGATTCGCAAATAAGTTGTAATGCAACCGTCCATCCATTCATTTTCTTTACCCGCTTTTTCCTTTTTGAGTCGCGGGTTGGTGCCTATCTCCAGAAGTCACTGTGTGAGAGGCAGGGGACACCCTGGACAGGGGACACAGAGACAAACGAGATAAAGAACCATTCATGCTCTCACTCCCTTGTAGGGACGTTAGATTAGAGAGCAAACCATAGATCCTAAAGCAGTGAGACACTGGGTGAAAGAGGTAAAAAAAAAATGCTGCATCTGCTGTATGAACTGGTAAAGAAGTGTAAAATTTGTGGGAGTAAAAAGAGTTTGTTTTCAAAATTTTTGGAAGACAGGTCAAAGGTCAGTGAGTGACATTATACTAAGACTGGACATTTTGTGGTTAAGTCTTCGAAAAATATACAACTTCAACTGCGAATCTTAAAAAAGTAAAAAATAAAAAATGCCAGTTCTGTCACGTAAGGTTCATTTTTCTGCGACCTGTTTAAACTTTGAATGATGCTCTACTGTGAAGTATGTCTGAGATCAGACGTACCACGTAGTTTTCTCACTTGTTTAGTCTAAATCCCCTTGTTGTCCATGGGGGAAACTTATTGCAGCTCTTTGGCAATTTTAACGCACTGCTCCCAACTGAGCCGCACGTTTTGAGAATCAAAAAGTGGGACAGAAATGGAAGAACACCAGTCGATTAGTAATAAGGGTGCCAATGCATCAGCTTGTTATTTAGCTTGTAAATATTTGAAATCAATATCTTCTGTTCCTTTTCCGTTCCACCATTGAAACTTGTACTACAGTTTGAGAACCATGAGTGTATTTTACTTAAAGAGAACACAGTCACACTGTAGACTCTCCATTGAAGAAGTTTTCTTTAAGGCTATAAAGAATTGCAACGACAGCGTACTGTTGCTATGTAAGATTTTATTAATTATTTTAAAACATTTTTTATCTACAATAACAGGTAATTACAGTTTAAATGTATTAATAATAAAGACTTACAGGATAACATACAACAACATAATCATCTTTGCTGCAAATACTGAAGAAAAGCTAGGATAAACTGCAACTGCATTTACATTTGCTTTGTGACAGTTGCCAATGTTTCAACAATCATAACTGATATGAAACATAACTCAAGATTAGTGCTTAATATGTAAATATTAACAAAAAGCAAATCTAAACCTATAAGTTTTTGCTCCTTTTGCCGTTCCCGTCACAGCAGCACACACGCTCCAGATTTGACTTCCACGTAGTTGGGATCGAGGTCGTTGGGCAGCTTGCCCTTTTCTCCCCAGATGTTCAGCTCTCCAAACACGCCTGTCTCAATCATCTCCTCCTGCCAGGGGATCGGGATGTTGCCAGAAGCGAAATCCTTGTAGAACTCCGTGTCCTTGTCGTCCAGAACCACGCCTTTGATCGTGCTGAAGGCGCCCACATCACCGATATCTTTGGCGTAGACCATCTTTGGGTCGGGGACAAATGGTGGAGGTAGCATACCTGGAGGTGAGACACAAAGACAATTTGAAGTTTTTCCCCCATGTCATCCATCTCTTTTTGAGGAATTTTGTTGGGCTTTTTCGATTTTGTGCACCACCTGCTTCCAGACGGCCCCAGTTAATCTCCTTGAAGAACGGCTGCTGTTTGAGCTCTGAGCACTCGTTGTTTTTGAACCCCAGCCGTTTCGCCGGGTCCTTCTCCATCAGGCCTTCACAGAGGTCCTTGCATTCCTTGCTGAAGCTTGGTGAGTAGGAAGCTGGATCGTTCAAGATTCTTCGAGCCACCTCGTCATTCTCCACCTAAAAATGGGGAGGACATTACAACAGGATATGACCTCGTGAGAACAGAGGACCGGGGAACCTGGACAAGAGCTAACAGAATAAGTAAGAATCCTACCTTTTCTCCTCGAACCCTAAAGGGTCCTTTGGCAGCGATCATCTCATATACAGTGACCCCCAGAGTGAAGTAGTCCACTGTGTAGTCATACTCCTTCTTCTGTATGAGCTCCGGCGCCATAAAACCTTTAGTTGATAACAAGATATTGTACTTAAAAGACAGGAACAGACTTCTGTCTGTGTGGTTATTTTGCAGAACAAGGTTCACCTGGGGCAGAGGTGGGCAACATTTTAGTTCCAAAAAGCAACACTGAATTAGTTAATCCTTATGCAGCTGGATCCAAGCTTTCGGAGACTACAAATCCTTCTGCTGTATTTTTCAGTAGGAAAATCAGTAAATGTTAGCGCTCTTGTTTATTCCTTGGCTGTTGTTTGAAGCCAATTTTGGACCACAACTTGTGGCGGGGATATTCAAGAGTCATCGAAGCCTAGCTATGAGGTGGGGAGTACTATTCTCAATGAAAAGTACACCAGGAGGAAATATCATTTCCGAGTACCTCAGTTTGAACCTACTGTACTGAAGGGCCACACACTGAATGGGAAAAGCAGCTGTGTTTGAAAACACTTTCAGGACTTTTTTCTTCTTTTTCTGATGAAGATACGTTTGTGGCATCATTAGCTTCCTCTCTTAAAGTCTGGGTTATTAAACTTAAAGGAAACTTGTGGTGGAATACATAAATATCAGCTCATGGTTTTAAAAAAAAATGCAACTTTAAGTTATTTTTTTCTCTTTAGAGCATACGTCTTTAAACTGGTTGTGCCAGTTTACTTCAAAAGACTCTCAGATGGTTCTTTCAATCAATTCAAGGTTTAATAATAAAATACTGCTTTTTATTAATTAATATCAAGCTGTTTTGTCTTTATTTGCTGTAAAGGGTCAGTAAGAACTGTTCTAAGGTCTGCTTCTGGCCCTTTCTCATGGGTGACTTGGATTATAGCATTGTTGTTGTTTTGTCCCATTTCACTCTGTTTTTGACCAGTTTATGTATGGCTTCATTACCTGGAGTTCCAGCATATCCTGTAGTTTTGTCTTGTCCTGGTGGAAGTTCAACAGCCAGACCCAAGTCTGACAGGCGGACGTGTCCTGAGGGGAAAAAAGGTTTAATTACAACGATTGCTACTTGCTTTGTGAATAAAGCCACAGCTTTGCATAACCAGCTTGTATTTGCAGCTGCTGTAGAGATACAGACCCACACCCACTGTAACCTATTACCTGTTTACTGTCCATGGTTGAAAAACCAAAGGTGGCTGCGTTAGGATGGAACTCTGACTTTGAAGCTAAAAGCCAAAAAAACAAACCATTCAGCGGCTGCAGAAAGAGTTCACCTGCATCGTCCAGCAGCACGTTCTCCGGCTTCAGATCTCTGTAGATGATCCTGTGCTGATGAAGGTGCTCCAGCCCACAGATGATCTGAGCTGTGTAGAATCCAGCTCTCTTCTCATCAAAACCAGGATTTTTCTCATCCACATCATACATATGAAACCTGAGGAACGCCAGGCAGGTTTAGTATTTTATAGCAAGTATAAAGGAGATTATTTAAGAGTGCTTCGATTGTCCTATAACTTGGAGTGCAACACGATGTTTTTATAACCTAAACTCTGTAATTTCTCAACATAAGATGGTTACAGTAGGTGGTGGATGAATGCTAGTTCTTGTGTGTAAGGTGTGAGGAGAGGAGATCATTTGAAAAAAGATGAGGGTTTATAATGAGCACCTGAGATCTCCACCGTTCATGATGGTCATGACCAGGCAGAGGTCAGTCTTGGTCTGGAAGGCGTAAGCCAGCGTCACGATGAAGCGGCTGTGAACTTTTGCAAGGATTCGCTTCTCCACGATTGCTCCCTGAACAGAAATCAAACATCAGCATTAAATCAGCTGGAATAGACAGTTTCACTAAACTGCTCACCTCCTTCACCTTATGTTCAGCCTAACAGGCTTTTCTTTCCCCTCAACAAACCTTTTAAAAAAACTTTTATGAATGGCTTGTCAAATGTAGGTCCTTCTTATCAGCAGGTGGCAGGTTTATGAGCTCCTTTCTTAGACATTTTGCAATCAATTCCCAAGCTGCAGTTTAACACCACATACACACATAATTTTAACTTTTGTCAACCTCTGACATGAGTACAAGGTGTAGTTTTGTGTAGTTGCTGTGATACACTTTATGCATTTTTGAATAAAATCCATATTTGAAAAATGAGAAATAAAGTAAAGTGTTGGTGCAATAAGTCACTGGGTCTTTGCTCTAATCCATGCCTTTATCTATTTTTTGTGTGCTTTTGAGGTTTGGCTCTCAGTCTTTGGTTGATTTTAGCCACAGGAACCACATGTTTGGGGTTAGGAAAGAGAAAAACAAGGTTTGCTGCATATGTTACATAAAGCATAAATGATGAGTTCAAAGTCTGGGAGAATTTTTTTTTTAAAGATAACTGAAGAATGCCAATCAGCGGACGGAAGTGTTTTTTTTTTTACAATTTGTATGTAGAGATAAATAAAATTATGTGCCATCATCTCAAAACTGTAGTAGTGAGTAAAATGTCCCTAATTTGCTACAGTGAGACATTTTCTACTTTCAGACAACTCCGTTTGACTGATTTCCAAACAGAAGTCACAAAGACAACTCAGAGAGCCTTCTCTGTGTGTAAAACCATCATTCTTCACATTAAGCTGTTGTGGTCAGTGTTTAACCTCTTTAATAGATACATTCAACTGATGGCCACATATGGTCGACAAGCTCATTTCATCTGTACCTTGATGATAATAAATCACATCTAATCCAATATAGGAGTGGCAGCTAGGAAAGGGTTCGTGATGGCAGCGCCTTAGCCAATCAGAGCTCTGGCTCACAGCATGTGATCAGGCCCTCAGAAACTCAGGGGTCGTTTACATGAAGCTGTTTTTCAGTGAAACTGTAACATTTATGTTGCAATTCAGCCGTTCGATTACACAACAGCAGTGGTCAGATTATCTGACACAGAAACCTTTTGAACCCGGGTCTCAGAGTGGAACTTTTTGGAACCCCCCCCCCTTGCATTTCAAAGAAAGCCGCAAAGTGCCCCAAAATCATCGTATCTAGTTAGCTCGCTATCTATTTAGAAAAAAATTGGCCCTTAAGTTAAGGTAGTGTCTCACTGGACTGCAACTATGTAGATTAGTTGACCAGTCTAAATTGTGAGAAAACAGGCAAATTTCTTGTGGCAGTCTCACTGAATGTGTGACCAGCGAGCCACGAGGCCCTTGTTTGAGCAGCTGATCATTAAAAATCACAACCTAAATTGTTGTGCACTTGTAAAACTGTGCACTTTATTTTATTGCCCACATTTTACCCGCCTTGGGTCCCATTGTGCCCACCTCAGCAGCCGTCCCCACGTTTACGATTTACTCTGCTGGAGGACACATCTGAAATGAAGATATGAAGATTGGCTTTTAGACCTGGACTTTCGGAGCTGTAGCCTCGGATGTTTTCTGCGCCCCGTGCAGGTATCAGAGTACAGCGTGCACTCCAGAATTACAGAAACTAAACTGAGACTGGTTTGTGACTGTTTTGAGAGATGTGGTTGCACGCGGTTTTGAACACGTTCAAAATTCAAACGCCAAGACTGCAAGCTTCTGCGACTCACTTGAGGAATGTGTGAACCCTGCGAACGTTTTGAAACATTTTGGAGATTCCTTTGCGAATGCTGTTGAGTCCCCAACAGTCTCAGCCCAGTGAGACGCGACCTTTATTATTGTTGATCATCTGTGCTCTGGGCTATTTCAGGTTTTCTGTTGTTTTTTTGTATGTTTTTCAGGTCATTCCGAGGATGCGAGAAGAACCATCTTTTTTGACAGTATTAACTAATGGATACACTGAGTGTTTTACCTCGTAGCCTTTGCGTTTCTTCAGCCTCTTCTTTTCCAGCTTCTTGTTGGCGTACATTTTCCCCGTAGCTTTCGCCTGACAGGCAAACACTTCCCCAAACCCTCCTTTGCCCAAGACCCTGAACTCCATGAACCACTCCTCATCAACAGGCTGACTCTCCAGCCATTTGAACTGAACAAAACGCAGAAAGTACATGCTATTCTTGAAGCCATCTAAGGCCTCCTTCTCCAGGTGCTTGAGCAGCTGCTGCTCGCTCTCCTTAAACAGATCGCCACGCACATTTTTTAGGTCTTCTTTAACTCGAATGATGGCCTTCTCCTCGAGGAAACTGCAAAAACCCTTCGAAGCGGACTCATAGTACGTGTTCATCATTTTTCGGGCCTTTTGCAGTCGGTCGTTTTCCGGACATATGACGTAGTCTTCGATGTCCTTCCACAGCTCTCCTGCACTTTTAAGGCTAGCATGATTCTGCAGGAACTGCTGGAACAGAAGCTTGCCGATGGGCTGTTTGATACACATGCTGTCAAAGGTCGAGCCTACAGTCGCCTTCATGTGTTCGCAGTCTCTGATGTTTGGGAGTTTCAGCCTGGCGCGCATCTTCTTGTCACGCATGGCGGCCGCTGCAGAGCCATCCATGCTGCCGCGGGCTGAGACGTAGGCCGAGTTTGCCACAACAGTTTCCAAACCGCCGATATCCATGATGACACCTTTGTCTGGATCGAACGAAACAAGGAGAGTTTGGTTATATTTACCACTTCCAGCTTTGATTGGTTCTCCTGTTTAATGGGTGGTCTTTAATTCTGTCTAACTGTTCTGATTAACTGATACAATAACCAATAATAGAAACATTTTGCTTATAATTAAGCCTTTTGTGCCAGAGATTTAAACTAAGATAATTTTATGTTAAGAACTGATGGAGTTGTAGCTGTTTCGGTCAAAACAAAATAAGGTTATGCACAATCTCACTTGATATAACAAGATTGCAAACAATCTCAGAGTATGGATTGTGTTGGGGATGATGCTCAGCTATTACCACAACAACTTTTAGCTCAATATCTGTACAGGACCAGCTTCCCTGTCCGCTGGTTCCAGTACAAGTTTTAAGCCAACCCTAGTTGTAATTAGTTTAAAAGAAAGGTCGTGTAACACCATTTTTTGTGTTTGCTAAGGTCAATTAGCTGTGGTGGCCTTGAATTATGTTGACTCTATGTATGTTGAAGATGTACATCCAGTGATTAATTCCTGAAGGTTTCATTAAAGTTCATCCTCTGGTTCATGAGGTATTTGCTAGCAGGCAGACACAGAGAAAAACATTTGTCTTTCTGACAGTGAGTAATAGTGATTTCTTTTCTCAGTTATCCATTTTGAGTGGAATCATAGCATTATGAAAGAATGGCCCAATCCACACTGACTGTCACATGGTAATTAATAATGAGTTTTCCTCCAGATAATCCATTGCAGCCATGGAAGGCACAAGAAGGTACCATTGCTTCTTGCAACAGAATTACCATACTGTTAAGTTAAATCAGTAAATTCCCCTTAGGTTTATAACATCAGCTAAAATGTAATCTATAAAATAGTACTTTCAGCACAGGTTTCAATACATTTTCTTGTTAAATCAGGTTGGTATTTAAAATATGCCTTTCTAAATACCAACAAACTCCTATTTGAACATGTTCTGTCAACACAGAGGGATATTAAGAATGTCTTAGGCTACACCAGTAGTTTGAGCCTCCTTTGTGAACTCATGAGGTGACGGACCTTGAACAGCCAATATAAATCAGTTTGGAACTCGTCAGGTAAAAAGTAAAGATGCCGTACTCAAGAGTTAAGGTTAAATATAGCGTGGCTGCACATAAGGACGCTCTGTTTGGAAATGAGATAAGAAAGTGCTTTGCTTTTCACGCGGACTTCCTTTATCTGCGTCTTAATTTATCACAGACTGATGAATCAGTTCTTGTCTCTCTCTGTCTCATGTTTACCTGACCTCTCTTTCCAAGTTTTTTTATCCCCCACTTTTCATGGTGCTGTATGTATAGTTAAAAAAAAAAAGTTTACCCTGGCAGGATGATGAAAATAATTCCTTTTCGTGTTAAGCATCATTTAATCTCTGACACATCTCTGCACAATGTTCTACAGAGATACTTTGGTTGAGGTTTAAGAGAAAAACAAACAAACAAAAGAAAAAAAAACAACCTCTGTGCAGCAAATTAGGACAGGAAATGTAAAGTGGTTCAGTGGATCAAGTCTTTCAGGTTGTATATTGTTTATAATCTGCTTCATTCCTGACCTATTACAGCATGTCGTGCAGAAAGTGACACTGCTGGCTCCACAGATGCTTTCCTGGCTTCACATAATCCATTTAACACTAACTGTTAATGCCACAGATCTACATCCGACC
>JAOXNZ010000030.1:15423035-15434380 GCA_028566095.1 Kryptolebias brasiliensis
CCACCCAGAAAGGCCCCAGGCCGGGAAGCAATCCTGCAACCTTCTTGCTGGGAGGCGACAGCTCTAACCACTACGCCACTGTGCCACCCCCCAGATTTCCATGTAATGTGAAATTAACAACCTAATGGTTAATAAAACAGCATTTATGTCAACCGCTATGAAATGTTTTCAGATGACAGCAACTCACTTTTTCTTGGCCCTTCTTGAACGGGTGCTTGTATTTGTGCTGTTTTTGTATTTTTGCAATTTTGGTCACTTCGTACCCTTTGTTGGGAGCGAAAAGAGCTGACTTCCATGGATCTGTTTGGACTTGCCTTGACTGCTGATGATTTAAAGTGATTTATATAAATATAATCTACTAATCTGGTTAGAATTGAGTTAAGATTAGGGTTACGATCCCGGTATAAAATGAAAGAATAATTAGAAATTAAAATAAAAAAAGGTTGTATATTTAACATTAATTTTAAGGTGCCTGATTATATTTTGTTAGAATTTGGGCTTGGGTTCCTGGGTAAGCAACTAGATAAACAAATCTGTAATGGTTAGTACAAAATACTAATGTCTGGGTACAATGTGGGGAGTAGGAAGTAACAAAAGTACTAAGTGACCCAGAGCCCACTTGAACTAGCTGCTACCTTATAACCTGTTAGCTCAAACTAGCTGTTAGCTCAGACTAATCGTTAGCTCAGATTAGCCATTATCTCTAACTAGCCATTAACTCACACTCATTTGCTCAGACTAGGCCTTAGCTCAAGATAATAAGGCAATGCAAACCAAAAAAGGCTCAAATGAGAAGAAATGGCTCCAGAAAATGTCTCCGTGTTTAGTTGTGAAAGTCCATCTTCTGTCTCCTCACATCAGGTTTGGGTTTTTATAAATGGTGGCGAGCACAAATCCTATTTGGAAGGGGTGGAAGTAAAACAGACGTTACTTTTGAGTCTAATCCAGATCAGTGACAGAGAACAAACCCACCCACCCAGACAAGGAGGTTTGTGGGCTCCTATGTTTTAAAAACCTCTAACATTCATCTGGGAGGTCAAAGGTGAGGTCACAGAAAGTGTTGGCTATTATCTGAAGACATGTTGGGGCTAAATGGTCTGTTCCCTTGAGTCGATTCACTACAACACATGTAGTATAGGATATCACGCCCCCACGTGTCCTGGCTGAAGCACCTCTAATCACGCCTTTAGGCAAATGATGTGATGACGACAAGTGACAGGCCCCGCCTGCGCCATGTAAACGTCTGTCATCACTGTCATTCCTCAGTTCTTACGTTCTTCACTTCGCTAAGAACACCTCTTCAAATCAGACTAGCTAGCTGCTGCTAGTTAGATCTGTGTTTCACAAGGCTGCTCGGAGTTAGTTTAACTGCTTTTGTTGGAGTTAGCCACCGCTGCCTGCTGGTAAGCGTGTCTGCTCACAAAGCGCTAGTTTCGAGCATTCCTGTGCAGTTTGGCGTTTGTGGTTCGCGATGAGCACAAAGCTGACACAACCAAAGAAGTCTTCACCCCACACTTTCACAAAATGTGTGGAGGCGGCGTTAGCTCCCTTAAGAGAAAAAGGAGTCCATATTTTAGCTTATCTTGACGACTGGGCTCTGATAGCCAGCTCCAGAGAGCAGCCGACAGAGCAGTTGTCTCAGGTCCTGTCACACATTCTAGCTCTAGGCTTTTCGGTGAATTTTCAGAAAAGCTGTGCTCGTTTCAGCGCTGGACTCGTTCCCACAGGCTGTGTGTGTCACGTCACCTCCACAGGAAGCTAACAATAACCGCCTCTTGTATGTTGGCTCTCAGACCTTGGAGGGAGCCCGGCCTGTTGTGCCAAGGTTCACCAATAGGGAGAGTGTCCTTTCGCAAAGTGGTGTCCACAGATGCCTCCCTGATGGGGTGGGGGGCTCTGTGCGATGGTGTGGTGGTGAGAGGGGTTTGGCACAGTCCAAGCTCCACATAAACTACCTAGAGCTATTAGCAGTCTTGCTGGCTTCAGCAAGACTTTGCCGAGTTCTGATGGACCACTATGTTCTGATCAGAACAGACAACACGACTGTGAGTTCACACATAAACAGACAGGGAGGGACACGTTCACTTCCCCTGTTAAAACTGTCTCATACTCTCTTGCAGTGGTGCAGTATACATTTTCTGTCCATCAGGGCCACTCATGTCCCTGGATGGCTGAACTTGGATGCAGATTTGTGTGAGAGAATGGAGGCTTCACCCCTCAGTGGTGGCTCAGATATGGTGTCTGTTTGGCGAAGCAATGGTGGATCTCTTTGCCACCAGAGCCAACACCCACTGCCCTCTGTTCTTTTCCATAACGGATCAGAACGCTCCGCTGAGGGTGGATGCTCTAGCCCACTCATGGCTTAATGTACTTCTGAATACATTTCCCCCAGTGGAAAAGATACTGCCTGTACTAGAGAGGGTACGCAGACAGGGTTTGTCTCTGATTTTGGTGGCACCCCAATGGCCGGCAAAGTCATGGTATGCCGAGATAATCAGCCTCCTGGCAGCAGAGCCCTGGCAACTCCCTGTCTGTCATCCACATCCAGAGCTGTTGAACCTGCATGCCTACCTGCTGAGAGGCCCAGCTTGTTAGCTAAAGGCCTTCCCCCCATTGTGGTGGCGACAATCCAGAGTGCAAGGGCATCCTCCACTAAAGGTTTATATGCCTACAAGTGGCGAGCCTTTGAGGAGTGGTGTGAAGTCAAGCACATTGTCCCATTTCAGTGCTCAGTGGTGGATGTTTTAACATTTCTGCAGGAGTTGTTGGATAAAGATCTCTCTTTTTCCACAAATAAAGTTTACCAGGCAGCTTTTTCTGCCTGCCACGTTGGTTTCAATGGAGACACGCCAGGTGCTCATCCCCTGGCTGTGCGTTTTTTTAAAAGGGGTCCATAGACTGAGACCC
Organism: Kryptolebias brasiliensis; assembly: GCA_028566095.1. Lineage (NCBI taxonomy): Eukaryota > Metazoa > Chordata > Actinopteri > Cyprinodontiformes > Rivulidae > Kryptolebias > Kryptolebias brasiliensis. Next base: position 15,425,943 of record JAOXNZ010000030.1, read on the forward strand.
ATGATTAAACCCAATATCCCTCCCTGGGACCTTGCTGTGGTTCTTCAGGCTCTCTGAACCCTAACCCTCCATTTGAACCCTTGGAGTCAGTGGATATGAAGTTTCTTTCATATAAGGTTGCTCTGCTTCTTGCTCTGACAACTGCTAACCCAGGCAAGGGCAAGGCTCTGTCCAGACAGAGACTCTCCCACTGGATTGTGGAAGCTATTTCTCTAGCTTACAACAGCAGGGGGCTCCCAATCCCACATGGTGTGAGAGCACACTCCACCAGGGGTGTAGCAACATCCTGGGCTCTATTTAGAGGCGTACCCGTGAGTGATATCTGTGCTGCGGCCAGCTGGTCCTCACCGCACACATTAGTTTGGTTTTATTGTTTGGATGTGACAGCCCCTTCTGTGGCTCACTCTGTTCTTTCTGCTGGGTCTAAGGTGCCGCACTAATGTGCTGTATTAACCCAGGTTTGATTGCTGCTCTGTGGGGCGTTTATATATGTCCCATACTACATGTGTTGTACCGAGTGAATCAACTGAAAGGGAACGTAATGTTATGCATATAACTACTGTTCCCTGAAGGAGAGGAACGAGGTACAACACATGGCTGCCCCGCTGCTCAGCTGGGCTCAGTGAAGAGCGGCTATCAAACTGAGGAATGACAGTGATGACAGACGGTTACATAGTGCAGGCGGGGCCTGTCACTTGTCATCACGTCATTTGCCTAAAGGCGTGATAAGAGGTGTCTTCAGCCAGGACATGCAGGGGCGTGATGTCCCATACTACATGTGTTGTACCTCGTTCCTCTCCTTCAGGGAACAGTAGTTATATGCATAACATTACATTTTCTGCTCAGAGTACAATCATGTCTACATTCTAAAGCAAAATGTTTTCCAGTTTGATGAGTTCAGTCTGAAGAAAATCAGTTGATTACAAACTGCTCTCATGCTGTAGTTGTTAACGTGTGTGTAGCTCTTCCTCAGCTGATTAAATAAATGTAATTAAAATGGCTGAGGATGTCACTGTCCTCTACCTAAGACAATAATCTCTAATTAAGATCAGTGAGCCCGCCCTGATAACCTCCACTGAACTTACGTTCCCTTAACCTAGAAAGTTTAGACAGAAGTGTCACAGAGTTTGCTTAGGTTTGAGGTCATTTCTCACCAGGAAGTTCACATTTGTTTCCAGTGTAAATATTCTGAGGGTTTTATGATGCTGTCGCTGCTTGGAGACAGGCTGAACAAAGGAAATGAAGTACTAACCTGCGTTGATTTTTTTGTTTGAAGGTACAATAAACCAAGATCATCTTGAGCTGTTTTTCTTTGGAAGACCTTCATCAGAGCAACAAGCTGCTCTGCTGTGAGGTTATGTTTGACCTTCATCTTTGTTATTAACACTTTATTACTGCTTCTATGCAGTTTAAATGGAAGTTAAACATGTAGTTCCAAACTTTGTTTCGCTTGGATACCAGCGAATGATGTTGGGTATTATTATTATTAATATCATTACCTTTGCTTTTACTTCTATCTTTTGCTCTGAGCCGGTCCAGTTTGGACTACAGTCAGCTTCTGCCCCCTGGTGTTATTAGATCAGGGTCAAAATTTAATTTCTATTTCAACTTGTTGATGATTCTTTGTTAGCTTTATTCATCTTGCTGTATTTTATTTAGTTTTCCTTGTGTTCTTGTTTTGTTTTTGTTTTTTTAAATAAGTCTTACCTGTATTTCTCCTCCTGTTTTCCTAGAGATCTTATTTTACTTTGATTAATCCGGATTACTCCAGGGTGGGAGAGGTCCAGACTGTATTGTAAGATTTAGGTAGATAAGTGTGTGAAGAGCAATATGTTTGTTTTTCTTTTACAAGCGGACATTAGAAATGAGAGGACGACACCTTACAAATCCCAACAAGTTTATGAATATTTAGGTTTTTATTCAATCTGAAAATACAAAAAACATCCAAAGCACAAACAGTAAGTCTCTATAAATGATGATAATTCCCTTTATTGATAAAGCCTTAATAAAACACAATTCCCCAAATGTTAGTGTGAAACTTTATTTTTGTTAATTAATACGTGATTACGTGAGACAAACCCGATAATCATTCGCTGAGAGGAAACGGGTTTTCAGTTTGTGACGTCATGATGTGTTCAAGAGACACAATTTTCTCCGACGGCCGCCGCTTGTGAAAAAAAAATTCCTACAATACTACAAGTTTTACTCTTTTTCTGCGGGGTTTATGAGTTTTAAAGAAACGCCTCAACCTTTATTTTAATAAAACAATGTCACCACGACTACGGATAATATCAGAAGAAGGAGCTAAGATAAGATTTAACGCGATTTGCATTTGGGCATCGGAATTCCGACGCTCGTGAAGCAGCCACGTCTGCGCTCTGCGCTCGCGCGCCGCTGCTGTCTCGGTGGCAGTTAGTATGATGGCGCTCGATATGCGGGCTTCAGCTCGGCTGTGTTTAAATCCGCGAACGTGACGGGCGGGACGCGCTGACCGCGGGCCCGAGCGCCACACCTGTCCTCCCCGGACCGACGGACCGACGGTCGGACCGCAGTGATGGATTTCGTTTTGGGCGGAGTGGCGGCGTGCGGCGCCTGCCTCTTCACCAACCCGCTGGAGGTGGTGAAAACTCGCATGCAGCTCCAGGGAGAGCTCCGGAGCCGCGGCACGTATCGCGTCTACTACCGCAACGTCTTCCACGCTTTCTACACCATCGGGAAGGTGGACGGGCTGGCCGGCTTGCAGAAGGGCCTGGTCCCCGGGCTCCTCTATCAGTTCTGCATGAACGGAGTCAGGCTCGGCTCGTACGCCATCGTCGAGTCCGCCGGCTACATCCACACCGACGGGAGGGTCAGCGCTGTCAAAACCACGCTGGCGGGCGCCGCGGCTGGCGTGGTGGGGGCCATCATGGGCAGCCCCGTCTACCTGGTGGGCGACTTCACTGCACCTCCACCTGCTTTTAAAAGTTTAACTGATCCGATAATCCTAATCTGTCTCTGCAGGTGAAGACTCACCTCCAGAGTCAGTCTGCTTCCTCCATCGCAGTGGGCCATCAGTATAAACACGAGGTAACGTAATAAGCAGCTGTGGGACGAGATTTGACTGTTTTTAGTGGGGGGGTGAGGGGGGGGGGTTGCAACAAACTGAACTCAGTGGCATCTGTGGCCACAGAAGGGAGTCAACCTCTTTGTCAATATTTTCTTAAAACAGATTTCCAGATGTCTTATGTCACAATATTCATGCACAAATATTAAAATACCGAAATAACTTTTCTCAGTGTTTAACAGTCAGAACAAACAGTTTACTGGAAGTGTTTGAAATTAAAACACTTGTATTGATTTTTTTTACGCCTTCCATTTTTATTTACTGGTTTCTAACGCAGACTGTAAATAAACTGGACCTCTTTATTTCCCTGTATGAATGAACGGGACATTGCCCTTATAGAAACAGAGAAACACCCCTCAGGTAATTGTTTTTCAGGAGTCGACTGCTGCTGTATGCTCGAATATTCATTTTTTTTAAAACACGTTCAGCTGTAATTGTTTATTTCATGCTTAAATTAAAGGTCATGTACCACCACGATTGTGTGTGGGGGTAGAGTAGGCGGGACTTAAAGCCCCACAATCCCAGTGCACAGACTCTGGTTCCAAAAATACAAGATGTTAGTTTCAGTAAAACAGTTCCTGCTTGCTTTAGTTCCCAGGTTTGATCAACTATTTTCTTCTCAACTCAAACAGAGGTTTTAAATTTCATTTTCTCAGCTCCAAAGTCGACAAATTATCGTGGAACCTCGACACCAAGCCTGTCATCGGAGGCTGCCTCTCAGCACGTAGCTGCAGAGGCCGCGGAAAAGCGGGACGGAAGCGCCGCCTTCCCTGCGTGAAGCCGAGTGAGTCAGATGAGGCGTCAGCGGTTTCCTCACGCTCCTCCTCTTCTTCCTCCCGACAGGGGATGATCCACGCTCTGAGAGTCATCTACAGGCAGCACGGAATTCTGGGACTGTGGAGGGGGTCGAGCGCTGCTGTGCCGAGGGTCAGCGTGGGGTCGGCCACTCAGCTCTCCACCTTCTCCTCCTCCAAGGAGCTGGTCGTGGACCTGCAGGTTGGAATACGCCTCGCTGAAGTTTGGCCTTTACGTTAGTGGCGGGGAGGTGACAGTCAGCCAACAGTCAACCGTCCACGTCTTCCACGTGACCAAACAATTCAAGAACAAACACGACAATTCTGTGGCTCCACTCAGAGTCTAACTGTAGCAGAACGTCTGTGGTATGTGACGTGTGTTCGGATTTAGGGTTATTTGGATAGAACAAAAAATATTTAGGCTCTCATATCTTGCTGATACTCTTAGACGAACTAATCATAAATAAAACAAAACGTTTTTGCACACAGATTCAGGCTTGAGTAAAGGTCATTAGTAGTCAGCAGCTGTACATAGCTTACATAATCAGTCATTGTAGCCATAACAAAACGCTCTGCGTTGCACTCCACTGGAATAGAAATACTCCACCTCTCTCTGCCCGTATCCCCACCCCCACCCCGACGGGAAACATTTGGCTTTCGCAACAGGCGCATCGGGGCGGATGTGTCCGGCTCTGGTTGACAAAAAGTCAACCAAAAAAGAGGAATAATTAGCTTACTTTGTAAAGCATTTAAAGATCCAAACACTCATTTATCAGAATTGCTGTAGATTTGTTGTAACTGTTCAGTGGGTGGCTGAGGGTGGAGGTGGGACTGACTGCTACTCTCCCCCTAAATGTCCCACTCAACACTGCCTCATTTGTAACTCTGTCATCCAGTGGAGCACAGCTGTGTGTTTTACATAATCAATTTACTGTTTTATTACTTTATAAAAAGGATAAAAGGTTTTAGTCATTGCTTGTACATGTTGAGAAGGATCATATAGAAAAACCAGCCACAGCAGCACGTGTGTATGAGCTAATAATAGAGCCGCGTTTCGCTATGTTTCAAAATTAGAAGCCGCTGTTGACGTGCTGGTACCCTAACGATGACCCGGCGTCTACTACCGTTGCACTCGCTGAGAACTGAGCCTCAAATAGTCCTCTGAACCCTCCAACCCTGCGTCAGAAATGTCTCCTTCTTCCTTCAGGTGTTCCCGGACGGCAGCTGGTTGGTGGCTCTGATTGCCGGCATGATCAGCAGCGTGGTGGTGGTGCTGGCCATGACGCCCTTCGACGTGGTCAGCACGCGGCTCTACAACCAGCCCGTTGACCACCAGGGCAAGGCGAGTGGAACATCTCCCTCCTTCTTTTCTATACGTGAGGCGTTACGGTGGTTTCGCTTCAGTCAGGGGTAAAAGACAAGGATATGTATCCGTGAACAGCGCTCATTCCTTTATCATTTTGCCATGAACTCCAATAAGACCTTCCTTTCTGTTAGCTGCTGGTTAGTATTTTAACGTATTGAGCTATTCAAGCAAACTGTTTGCACAGATTTGAAAAGAAAGTGTCTAAATATGTGAAGATTGAAACCAAAAACGGACCGATTCCCCCTCCAAGAGGGCACATTTAAATATTTGAAATGTTCAGATCACGTTTTTTCCTTTATAGATCACAAGTTAAGGTGTAGAACAATTTAATAATAATGTTTTGTTGTATTTAAACCTCAAATTGGACAGTTTGAGTGTAGCCTAATTGTCATTGTAAATCGTAAGGCAGATAAATAAACCCAGCTGGTATCATTTTAACTACTGCTTTGTTTTACTCCTAATTTTTTATTTTTTTTTCACTTGACGCATTTGATGCCCCGACATTAAACGTAGCTGCTGTGCAGCCAGTGTATCAGTGCAGAAGCTGTATGAAAGTGAAGACAGATTCTTTTCCTTTCTACACAGACGGGTGGTGTTTAATTTTTTAGGTCTTGTTTTCATTTTAGCTGATTGACTGTCGCCGGCTGCTATGAAAAGCAGGCAACACTGGATGACTATAACTCTCAGAAAGTAATCACTGGAGGTACTGCACACCTTTGACGACCCCAAAAATGGCAACAACTCAGTCAGTTTTACAGATATTGAGCTTAAACTTGGTGTGGTAGTAGCTGAGGGTTATGCCCAACACCTGCTCCGAGTGCTGACAGATCAAACTTTGACTTGCAAGGCAGCGGGCGATATGCATTTCTTTAAGGTCATTGTGAGGTGATTTCAGAACAGCAAAGTGGCTCACGGTCACCAAAGTGTACTAAATGTAACATCGTCCTGCGTTGAAGTGTCGTAATCGATGCAACATTTAATTAAGAGTCCTCTAAATTTGTCCTGCATTGAACGTTTACTGACAACAGAAAATGACAATAACCTTCTTAATCCTAACGCCTCCTCCTCCGCTGGTTTTTGTATTTTATACGTTCTAACCTGACTGGTTTGAGCTGCTAACGGTTTGGTTGTCTTCTAAATAAAAGTCGGAGGTTTGATCAGTCATTTGATGAAGTGCCTTCAGATGAAAACACTGAACCCCCTCCTCTAGGATTAATTTGTATGTCACTTTGGATAGAAGTGTCTCCTGACCGACAAAATGTAAATGTTTATTTTATTACTTATTGACCAGGCAAATCCCATTGAGATCTCAGATCTCTTTTTCAAGGAATGCCTGGGGCTGAAGGCAGCCTAACATGCGTGTTTTTAGACTGTGGGAGGAAACCGGAGTAAACCCACGCAAACACGAGGAGAACACGCAAACTCCACACAGAAAGACCCCAGGTCCGGCCCGGGTGCTCGAAACCAGTACCTTCTTGCTGTGAGGCAACAGTGCTGACCACTAAACCATTGTGCTGCCCATGAAATTCAAATGAAGCTGACGTTTCTTACATTTCGTAACAGGAAATGCATCAGTGACGTCTGCATTCCACTAATGGGAAAGTCCTGCCTTTGTCCATCCCGGTTCGTTGCTGCGGTTTAATGAAAAGTAGTCTTTTGTGTTACTTTGGTCTGCTTCTGAAAATGGTGCCAGCCTTCTGAGTCTTGTAGGCGCCAGAGTTCATAAAGACACATTTGTTCTAGCTGAAAATTGGGTTTCTCGAATGGTTTTTCTGCTCTTTCTCTCACAGGGACATCTCTATAAAGGATTCACCGACTGCTTTTCCAGGACGCTAAAGAAAGAAGGTCTGACGGGGCTCTACAAAGGCCTGGGAGCCTCCTATTTCCGACTTGGCCCGCACACCATTCTGTCCCTGTTCTTCTGGGATGAGCTGCGCAAGCTGTACCACAAATTCAGATAGCACCGGGGACGAGGAAACCTGGGAAATGGGTAACTCATTAAGGCTAAATGAGTCCTCATTCACTCATTTCACAGCTAAAAAAAAAAAAGGGAGAGAGCAAAGGTTACATTTTAAACTGTACAGGAAACAAAAAAAAAACAAAACACTTTAAAATGTACGAGGAAGGAAGTTGGAAGCTCAATCATTAATCTGACAAATTTAAAGTGTGCGGAAACATAACCATGCCGTAAATACATCAACCATCACAGCTCTTTAAAAGCCCTTAAACTCTTTAAACATGTCATTCCGAAGCATTTAAAAGAATCTGCACTTTAAACCTGGCGGAGCAAGCGTCAGACGGGGCCCTGGGGAGGTTTGACCCCACCTGGCAGCCAGAACATTTTAATATGAACTTGTCGGGCGGGTTTTAAGATGTGACAGAAAAGCGGCGCTCTTAGGTTTTATGGGAAGCGACACGGAGGGAAGCGTAGAAGCAGAAGGGCCTGAGCTGACTTGTCGGGCGGCCCGGCGCAAATGTCAAAAGCAGAACTTTCGTTTTAAATCGAATGTGGAGATTTCGAAAGTTTCTCAAGAAGCCGTGGCATTAAGGTGACGAGGCCGAATATTTTAAATAACGCAGATTACAGCCGTGAAAGGGTTTTAAATAAGGCGAAGAAGCTCTGAAGTGGAGGAAGAGGCAGCTTGGTTGAAGACGTCTATCCATAAAGGAGCAACATTCGCAGGTCGAACAAATGAATCTTAAAACGTCCTTTTCAGTCGTCCACAGTGGGAGAAGTCCAGAAAAACCGAGTTTCACCCAGTGAAACTGTTTAAACTAGGATGTGAAAGTAAAGGAAATTTTAGAAGTTCATCATTTGTTTTCATCCTCAGGCTGGTGTTACCCCTCCAGTTTGCTTCCTTTTTAAAATTAAGACAAAATTTGTTAAAAAGTTTCCTCAGTTGACTGACGACATGCTGCAGCATCAGCATCGTCATTCTAATCACTACTAAGCTCGTATAACTGCCTGCGTCTGTTTGTATCTCGTGGAGCAGGGAGCGGATTTAAGTCAGACTCTCAGAACGTCGCAGCTTCTTAAACGTCGTCACTTCGGAAAGAGAAACAGGTGACCGACGCGAGGAGGAGCTTTACATGTTGATCTCAGTTCTACCGCAGGGATGTCTTGGGCCAAAAACGTTCAGTGCTTACAAACTAAAATGTAAAAATTGTAAAAGAC
>JAOXNZ010000030.1:15479482-15503090 GCA_028566095.1 Kryptolebias brasiliensis
AATTGATTATAAATCTAAAAAAAAAAAAAAAAAAAAAAAAAGGAAGTAGTGATTAGCCATTTTGTTCTTTAGATACCCAGTCAGTGACAGGAACCTGCGTCATACCGCTTTCCTCCTGTTGCTCTTCATAATTCAGGACCATGCATGTCCTCTTGGTCATGGGTTTCTTTATGCTCAAAGAGCCAGAACTGCTAAACAGTTAATCGTGTGAAAGAATACACCACAAGCAACCTGACGTTCAAGTCATCAGACGTCCATTTTTTGTTTTTCTTTTTCTTTTTTTATGTCTATGCGCTCAGCTACGGTCTGGACAGGTTGTAAGTGATCAGCAGCAAGCTGCCAAGTTAAAAAACAGAAATAAAATAAAAAAAAACAGGTCTGCAGCCTGTTTTTCGAGTAAAATCCCACCCTGACATCATCTGCCTTTCAGTTGCTTCAACGTGAGTCCTGCGGCAGACGTTTAGTGAGCCAACGACGCCACTGCTGGCTTTTAAAACACAACGGTGCTGAACTCCTGTGTTTTGTTGATATCTCCATTTCTGGTAGAGAAACCCAAGCGGAAAGTGAAAACTAAAAAAGACAACCAAAAAAAGTGTCTAAAAACGCGGGACACAATGTACACATTTTACAGTATATACAAAAAAAAAAAAAAAATCCCTCAAGCTCAACTCAGACGAACGGACACTTCCCTCCGAAAGATGGTGGTTTGCATGAAAAAGGCTCAGTCCGCTGAAGCACGATATTAGGGACGATTATTTCAGCCAGTTGACTCTAAAACTCTGTGCGTCGGTGCAGAACAGACGTATTATATCAGATAAGTTACGGGACGGTGTTGAACAAGCAGCACGTTCAGCCATGCATGCCGAACCCTGGAGGCTGCTGACATACTGTCAACAAAACCTACAGAGAAAACAGCTGAACAGTCGTTTGGGTTTTGTTTCTATGTTTTCTCATTTGTGATTAAAAAAAGAAATATATATATATATACGCAGTTCTTAAAGGAATACACACGAAACAAAGACAATACATACTTGTCGGTTTACAGCATCATTAGAAGCAGTGCTTATCCGCAACTAAGTGGTTGTTCAGACTCACCGAACAAATGATATTTTACCTGTTGGAGGTGGAAAAACAGGGTTTGATTCTGACCGGACTGACGAGCTAACGGCTAGTCTGAGCGGGGCCCAGACCATAGTGGGAAATCAAACGACTGCAGCAGCTCCTGCGAACACCATTTTATAAAACTCTTCCATTGCCGTCGCGTTTGCATGACAGGGTTGTTTACGTGAAATTCTGTGGTTACTTGCGACACATAGCAGCGGCAGCCACCTGTAGCACTTCTGGCGCAACCTGGCGCCCGCCCTGCAAGCATATCATAATGTTTCTGTTGGTATAACTGTAAAATGCAAAACTTAGAGCAATGTAAAGGTTTAGAAAACGGTGTTCACTTAAACTGCCGTAAAATTGTTGATTTTATTTTGAGGCGGCGGCACATTGGTCTTGGCCCGGCAAGAACAAGCCATCAGCTCATGAATCCGTTCAGAATTAAACTCCATTTCTCCAAACTGAGGCTGTTCAAATGGAAATCTAAGACAGGTAAGATATTAATTGCTCATAAACTCTCCACAGAACCCCGCCTTAAAAAAATCCAAATGATCGCTTTAAACCTGTTTGACTCAACGGGCAAATCATAATTGGGTTGATTTCTTCACATGTTTTTTGTTTTTTTTAATAATACATAAATCATTCTCTAATTAAACAAACAGTAGTTTTCCTAACATTTCATGACAACGTTTCAGCACAGAATCTGGTGTGTTTGCAAGAATTACATGAAGCGCAGCAGCAGTTCTCACGGCACGAAGACCACTTTAGCCGAGCCAAACGAACACACCTTTAAATGCCCCTTCGACAGGCACATTATTCCGTTTTTATGCATTTTAGTATAAAACCAACTAATGTTCAAACACAGTACGGACGGTGGCTAATTACTGGTCCATTTTTGTCCGCAGACGTCAAAGTTTAGTCTGGCTTTGAAACATAAATAAAATTGAAAAAAAACCATAACATACAGGAAGAAAAATGTTTGGGCAATATACTTTTGACAAATCCAAAGAGTGTGAAATCATCGTCACTGGTTCTGAACTTAGTGTTTGAGTGTTGTGTATATTGTGTTGCTTCCTATCACACACAGAGCTCCTAATTATCGGCCCCCAGTGACAAACCACAGGCTAGTTCGTCTTCTTCTGTCGATCCAGGAATTTTTGTCTTCTGTCAGCTGGGATCTCCTCCAAAGCGATACCATGATTCACGCCTCTGTAACAGGAAATGAAGCTTAAATAAGTCACTCAGTTCCATTACATTGCGGTGAAGTCATCAGAACATATAGAGGGTGGGTATAGTTCAGTGTTTAAATCAGGTAAACTCCATTTGAGGAAAAACGTTCTTACTCTTTAACTTCTATTGGGACTGGTAGAGCCTTGTTGAAATCCTCCCTCCCGACCAACCAGTATGTGGTCTCAATCCCTTTTCCCTGAAATCAGATCATCATTTGCGTTCATTCATTTTACAGAGGCCATGTTTTCTGTGCAGAGCGCTTTGGTTCTAGCTACCTTTAACTCCGTCATGCCTCTGACTTGGATCTTGTATCCCATCTGCAAGCTGTTCAGGAGCTTAACTGTGGTTGCATTGACATGGATTCTGTAAGCTGTGCAAATAAAAAAATAAAAAATAAAATAGCCACATTTCACCGGCTTATTGTCAGGTGAACATAAAACACAGTCTGGCTCGTTGATCGTTCTGAGGCTTTCAGTAGGTGTGCTGATGAACCTGACAGGAGCCTGGGTGTAATGTGATCTTTCACCACCTGGAGGCAGCAGATGATCCACCACGGCTCTGCTCTTGGCAGGAAGAATTTATACACAATAACAGCGTCATCATGTATGAGCAAATGACTGCAAATAGAGTCAAATAAGCTAAAAGAGACCGAGAATACAAGAACACCTTTATCTAATAAAGTGTAAGAAATGGCAGGTTTGATTCAAACCACTGAGGAAGACTTTACGTGGTGATTATTCCTTAAATTTGGCAGGAGACGGCTAAAAGAAAATTGACAATTAATGTCATTTATTCTAAAACTTCAACTCGGTCTTTAATTCTAATGATGGTGTTAAGGGATTAGTGAGCGCTGCTCTTTTAAAACCCTGTTTAACCTCCAGCAGCACACAGTCAGACTGCAGTACACCTGTCCTCCAGCCCACTCTACAGAAACACACACACACATGATAAAACTATAACAGAAAGAGCAAAAGACACTCACGCAACCCCGTGGACTCCATTCGAGATGTCGTGTTGACAGTGTCTCCAAACAGACAGTATCGAGGCATTGTTAGGCCGACTACACCTGCTACGACTGGGCCTGAAATCACAGACACACACACACACACACACACACACAGGAGCTTTGAATTAACCACCTCTTCTTGCATAAAACACATCATTAACACCAAATAAACAGATTGGTTTTGACTTCATCTCTCTCAGGTAGGCAGGTTTGCTGCAAATGTTTTAATAGATGTTAGTTTTCTTCTACTCAGGCTAACGTGCTAACATCAGTGTGTGCATTAAGAAACTCATCGGACAGAGTTAGAAGTCCAGAGTGTGCAGTGTCCTAATAGGATGACAGCACTCTAAGTGGATAGTGTTTCACTGTTCCAGGAATAAGTTTCAGACAAGGATAAAGGAGGTAAAAATATCTCCTTGACTTAGCAGCTTGTGCACCTGTATTCTGCTTTACCTCCTACTCACTCTGAAATGAAGATACTGCAAATATATTTGTCTTTTCAGGAACGGCTCGGTGCGTAAAGTTTGTGACACCTCTCATTTTTTTTGTACACTGGTTGAAAAACAGAGGTAAATTTCCCACTGAAATTTAGTTCGATTCTTGTCTCCTTTGGCAAACTTTAGCCCTTTCTCCATCTTTCCTTCTGTAAAAATGGCTTCCTGTCTGCCGTACTTCTATTGAGACCATTTTTGGTCCAGCTTTAACAAACACTAGGTGATCAATCAGAGGATGAATCATTGCTCAGGTCCCGTGTCAAGGTTTTGGACATTTTCTCCTATTTCTCAAGGAAATGATTTTTCGTGCCATTCTTGTATTGTAAATACTTAATATGCCTCCCATCTTGTGCTCTACTTATGCAGTTTCCTACATTTATTAACACGTTGCACAGCGTGCTGAGAAATTCCATGTTTTCAACCAACACCTCTTTGGGAATCACGTTGTTGGTGTCAAAACATCAAAGCATGAAGATAAAATTTAACACTGATTCGTTATTAGGTTGTCTGTTATATGTCGGCACAACGCTGGTTCACCGGAGTGTTTAGGGTCCTAAATTAAGAGGCACGTTCCTCTAAAAAATAGCAAAGATGATAATTAGACTGAGATTGAGTGAAAAAGCAGCAGATGTTCAATTAGAGTCAAAAGATCTCAAGAAAACTTGAATAAATATTGCTTGAGACCAATTTTCTGAAACTACAGGAATGTTTGGCTCATCTGAAACTGAAGGTAAAGTAGCTATGGTTTGTTTGAAGACTTTTGCACAGTCCTGTAATTATTTAAAACTTAGTAAAGTTTTTTTAATGTACTATCATGAAGAGTGGGGGTTACTGTATATTACTGAGCACTAAGGAGGAGCACGTTGCTCACCAGAGTGCAGGCCGATGCGGATCCTGATCTTCAGGTCAGGCATGTGTCTCGCCTTGAAGGTTCCAATGCAGTGGAGAATATCCAGGGACATGTTGGCCATCTCAGCTGCATGACGATTCCCATTCCTGGTGGGAACTCCGGAGGCAACCATGTAAGCGTCTCCAATGGTTTCCACCTGAATACCACAAAAATAAAGAGCTGAACGAACGCTGACTGTCTAAACAGGCTGCGTTTTTTTCTTTTCTCGGTAGCTCAGCATGCTTTAGAAGAAAAAAAAATTGAGCTAATAAAAACTTAAGTGTGATAAAAAGCAGGTATAAATTAATTCAAAATAGAGACTCATTTGTTTACATCAAATTCTGTAGAAAACCAAGCATTTGATTTATTTGTAGCAACTATTTTAAACTGCAGCCACTCTTTATTTTTTCTTCCCTTCACGTTTTTATGGTTAACTCAACGCTATCACTTCGTTGCTCTCAAAACAATTATAGGAAAAAACAAAGAGACTTTCAGACAGAAATTGAAACAGGAAATACAGACAGAAAAAAAATGGTTGAAGGTTTTGTTTTAAAACTGACTCAGAACTCAAAAAAGACTAAATACCTTTCGCTCCATGTAAGGCTTCTTTTACTATTTGCATGTTACATAATTTACCTGTATATGACATATACATTGTAGAATACTAAAATAAATAAAGGTTAAAAACAGATCAGTCATGCAGGATTTGATTTAAGCTCTTGTAAAAAAAAAAAAAGAAAAAAATATTTCAATTTGACTAAAGATATGAACATGAAAAACATCAGTTAAAATTTATTTCAATTGCAGTAGATTTACAGAATATTCAAAACTATTTGTGATATTGTGTGTAAGTTACAGAAACAGACAGTAATCGATTACCTTGTAGACGTCGTGCAGATGAATAATGGCGTCAAAGAGGCTGTAGAGGTCGTTGAGTAAGTCGACCACCTCGATGGGCTCGCTGAGAGCCGAGATGGTGGTGAAACCCACAATGTCACTGAAGTACAGTGTGACCTCAGTAAAATGCTCCGGCTCCACAGGTTTGCCTAACTTCAGCGACTGAGCCACAGTCCTGAAGAGGGAGGATGACGAGAGAGGAAGAGTGTGTGATGCTGACGTTCATATGAGAAGAACGCTTCGTTTCTCCCATCATGGCAATAATTATAGCATAATTTGGGCAAACTTGCTTCTCTACATGACAATGTAATACGTGACAGTGACTGGAAGTGTGAAAGTGTTTGAGCAGTTAAAGGCCGACAATTAAATCAGTCCAGTCCAGTATTTTTTACTGTCTTTGATTTACGAAGACATAAAAAATACAGAAAAAAACTCTTCTCTTCGCAGCAAATAAGTGTTTTTAAAGGTCACATTTTATATGATCTAGCGTAACTGTGATTCAGTAGTATCTCACTAAACTCATTCCAGTGATAAACAGAGGTACATTTCAGGTTGATTTAAGGATGAAGAGGGTTGTGACTGTTGCATCTGTCAGTGACAAGCACATTTTGTGATGATCAGCTGCATAACATACAAAATAAATGAGCAAACATAAGGTTGTTTATCTGCCAAATGCATCACCGATTTTGAGACAAAATATATGTTTTTCTAGAGAAAGAAGCTGGAGGAAAAAAATAACAAAGAAATGCATTTTGTCTACTGAACTTCAACATTTATTTGGCATTTTTACTACTGCAGGGACAGTTTCTACATCTGGCCTGCTCTGTTCCAAGTCTAAGAAAGGGTTGTTTTTTTTTTAAGTCTGTTCCTGTAAATCACTGAGAGCTGAAACATTACCAGCTTTCATGATGCTGCTTCTGAACTTTGACCTTTGCCAGAAGGCAAAAGGAGCAATATTTGTTTCTTTTCATTGGAAAAAAATGGAAACTTGCACGTTTCTGGAGCTTAGTGCCGTTTGTTAAAGTCAGAAGCTCTAATTTAGACCACAGTTTCATCACTCCTCTCATGCATCGGTAGAAGCTGCTGGAGACTTACTTGGGCAACATCTGAGCCACCAACCGGTCTGTTTTCTGTCTCTCCACTTCGAGCTCCTCCGTCCTCTCTCTGATCAGATCCTCCAGGTTGGAGGAGTACTGTTCCAACATCTTCAGCATAGAGTCTATGAGGTTGATCTTCTTTCCCTTTGAGATGCTCTTGAACTGTCGTTTGAAACAGAGCAATTAGTAAGGGTCATCTTACCGCAAAATTATGTTTTTAGCGATTCTACCTGTTTGAAAATCTCCTCAAAGTTTGGCCTCTTGTCTGGCTCTTCACTCCAGGCCTGTCTCATTAACTGTATCACGTCTACAGGGGCCTCTTCCACTGTCACAATAGGCCGACAGAGAGGAGGGGGCTTTTTCACCTTGTTGATAATCTCTGTCAACACAAGCAAAACACACAGGACTGAAGAAACAAAAGAGGAATGTTTTGTTCGGCTGGTTCGATCTGTTTACTGTGACTGTAACTGCCTCTAATGAGCATCTGTGCTGCTAGTCTTTAGGCACTCACCCTTTGGAGGCATGTCCAGCATGCAGAAAGGTGCAGAGCGAGAGATGACCTCCTGCACCACGATGGAGAAACTGTAGACATCCCCGAAGAAAGTTCCTCTCCTCCTCAGACTTGAGCTCCGCAGCAGCTCCGGAGCCGTCCAAAGAAGGTCTATTCATCAAAACAGTTGCACAATTGTGAGTTTGAGTCTTTGACCTACAGAAGCAAGCTCAGAAGAATTATCATCCTAAAGACGCACGTGTTCTCACCCTCAGGCTTTTCCCCATCAACATCAACGCCTTGTGCAATTAAAACTTCATTAAAGCCGTAATCTGTCACCTTCAGCACAAAGCGCCCGTCTACCATACAGTTACGGGATTTTAGTCGTCCGTGGATGATGTCACGATGATGCAAATACTTCATTCCCTGATGATGGAAGCAGAGTCATGAGAAAATATGATAAGGTGCGAAATGAAACTTGAGACATCTGTTTTCATCTCCCTCACCCTGATCAGATCCATTAACAAGGAAGACTTGAACATCCAGTCGAGACGCACTTCTTCATTGGCCAGTAGATCCTCCAAGCTGCCCCTGCTACAGTGCTCGGTCACAATGCCGAAGATCCCGGAGTCGAAGAACAGTCCCAAGTACAGATTTAGGTTTTCATGCCTCATTTCTCTGAGCTGAAAGGAACACAAGGATTGCTTTCTTATTGGAATGGCCAACGTTACTTTGATTCAGTTGTTTAAATGACTAATATGACTTAAAGCATGAAGAAAAACAAATTCCTAATCTTTTAAATATTCGTTTACCTTCACAAAGACTACCTCGGTGCTGCCGTTGACATTTGAGACTGTTCCTGATGGACATTTCTTCAGCCAAACCCAATCACCCTTGAGTGAAAAAAACAGCAACGCAACCTTTGTGAAACCGTGAGCTCTACAGGAATCACAAATTTATCAAATGTATTTTTCCTTACCTCAAACACAGCAACGTTGGAGCTGTCAGGAGTGGAAGCCAAGTAGCTGCGACCAGACACTGAATGGTGAGGTGTCTTCATGTCCCCAAGGCTTTTCGTTATGCTTTCGTCATTTAGCTTCTGCTCGCAAATGGAGGTGGAAAGAGACAGATCAGCTTCGAATGAATAACTGCAAATGTAAACTGCTGTCAGAAGTGATCCAGCACAGAACTGACCCGTTTGCTGACTTGAGTATTTATGAAGACCAGATCATCCAGGGTCAGGACGACCTTTGATGATCCACTGTTTCCATCCTCCCCAAGGTTAAGCCCAACTCTGCCTTTTCTTTTGGGCAGACAGATAATTAAAATCAACTATGACACAAAAACTGAGAAGCATGTTCTTTTGGGGGTTTTTTTCAACTGTGTGGTACATACTTAAAGTGAACAAAGATGTTTACTCCAAATCCAGTCATTGAAACGAACAGAAGGAACAGAAAGAAGAATGTGATCGGATCCGTACCTTAGGAAGGAAAAAGAATTAACGTTTGAATGCACTGTATGTTGTCCAGTGTTGACGTATTTCCTGTGATGGCACAGTGAGCACACTCACCTCCAGTACAAGCAAAGTATGGGCTAAACCAGCAGCTTGAATCTTTGAAGGGTGTGCTGCCTGCAAAATGGATCGAACGCCCGAGATATTTCAAGCCCCCAGTCATGCCATCCGTGTGAGCAGCATGAAGAGAATGCGTCGAATAGAGCGTGTCCCCTATGCCGCTGTAGTCCAGGACCACGTAAGCGGCCTGCATTCCTTCACCATTCTTTCCAGCCTGCAAGGGCTGATTGAATCCTTCGAACTCGAAGCCACCCTTACTGTGTCCCAAGATGTGACCTGTTACCCAGCGGCCTCCACGTGCTCGGGCTTGCTCTGCAGCCATGGCGATGTAGTACATCATGTTGTAAATGGTGCCAAAGAATGGAGAAACCTAAGAATAATCATGTAGCACATAAGAATAAAATCCCAGTGTTTGCCTCTCTGCTTTGGGATTTTTAAAATTATTTTCTGTCATTTGCATCTGACTAAACGATTCACTAAAGAGTCTTACCTGCTCTGGTGGAGTGCTGCTGCGTATCTCATAGCTGTCCTGAGCATCTTTGAAGGCCTCATAGAAACTGCGCTCTCCGGAGTCCATAGTAATGGTGAGAACTCCATCGTAGGCCCTTCGGAGCTTGGTATCATTCCCAAGCGTATAGTAGTGAGCATCTTTGTAGGGTAGTGAATACAGAAGGGCGTCGTAAGGAATAAACACATAACCGCGGTCTATCATACGCATAGCTAAGGCCGTTGTCAGGAGCTTGTACTGGGCTTGGCCACCAATCAGCACGGAAGGCATGCACATGATGATCACTGCAAAAAGATCAAGGTTTGAGAAACAACATATCTGCACAATTCATATGAAATTAAATTTGCTTGGTTTCTACATTCTAAAAAAGTGCAGCTCACCTCTGACTCGGTCTGTGTCTCGCACTTTATCCAAAGCTCTCCGAGGACCTTCCTTATCAGTCTCCATTGTGACCACAGGACTGACAGGCAAGCCAAGAGCCCTCAGAGAAGAGGCCAACTCCTGCCCTGTGGCCTCCCACACGTCCGTTTCCTCTGAGATGATGGCCACATGGGCCCATTGAAAGAACCGTAGCACGGTGAAAAGAACATGGGAGGACACTGGCAGCGGCCTCAGGAAAGTGGGGTACATGTCTCCCGTTTTCATGTTGGGTTTGAAACAACCCCAGGAAAGAATACCAACATCCCACTCTTTTGCATAAAACGCAGCTGAGGAGCAGTAACCTGGGTTAGCGGGGCCCAAGAAAGCAGCACCATAACTTTCCAGATCGGCAAAGCGAACAAGAGCGCGGGTTGACTTGCAGTCCTCGTTGATCAGTGTGTAGTCGTACCAGTAGCCTTTGTTGAGGTAGGGGTTCTTGTTTATGCGGCTGGTGGCAAGGCGGGCCGCCAAGTCAGGGAGAGCCTTAGAGTACAGGAGGTCACATGTCCAGGGTCCAACCAGGGCCACCTTGAAAGTGGTTGCCCAAACTTGACAGGGGAAAAATGAGATCATGAGTAATAAAAGAAGAAACCAGTTCCCCCTCCATCTTCTGATGTGCTGCATGGAGGACGATGGCAACTGTGGTTTTGATGACAATGATAATGACGTTGATAATAGTTCAAACTGACTACTTCCATTAAAACTATTTGTAACCACTGTCCATATATGCCTTTTTCTGATCACTTTTACTGAGTGGTGCCGCCATCGCGGGTGGTAGGCGAGGTTGTGCAGACAGCAAGGGTATCTCTGAATTTCCATTTTCTCACAAATTTTTTCTGATGCCTCAGACAGCAGAAACTGGGGACTGAGAGTTTCTATTGGTCAGCGTCAGAGCGTCTGTGGTACTGGGAATGCCTCCCGTAGCACTCTGCAGACCTCTAGTCCAAAGGTGGACAGGTGACAAGAAGACCCCAAGCCATCACTGCCTCCAGAAAACAAGAATGGAAAAAATGTTAAAACTGTTAACATGACATTTAACCACTTTATCGTTACAATTATAGACTGACATAATCTTCACAATACAGACACAGTCCCCTGACCTGAAATTACATGCCGCTGAGCTTTTTTCTTTAACTTATTGTGGTTTTGAATCTTATCAGAGTCCATCTGGGCTCATCGCTGAGGACATCGTGCCCGTGCTGTCCCTTAGAGAATTAATAGTTTGTCTGTAACAAGCTCATTAGCTCTGTCAGAGTCAAAGAGTTTAAATCAAATGCCAGGTAACCAGGAGCTAAATCTGGCTCCTAGCTCCTAGCTTTTCTTTCTTTGTATAATGTTTCTTTTTTGCCTCTGATTTCTATCTCTCAAAGGCTTTTGTTATCTACAACTCTAGTTGAGTTACACCTGTTAACTTAAAGCTGCCAAAATGATCTATTTTTCCCCTTTTTTCAATCGTATAGTATGATGGACGTTCATGCCTCATCGACTGTTGTAGATTTAAAATGAATGTTAGGTTTTGAAACATTTCCAATTGGACAAGCATCATCTGTATTTTTTTTTAAACCACAAGCAACTTTAGCTTAGCTAAAAACTATAGTTTAAGTACAAGAAACTCTGAATTTGTGGATGTTTGTGAAACAAATGCGACTCAAAAAGAAGTTCACAATCTTTGGTTCTACTCGAGATTAGCTTCTTAAAATATGCAATATTTTGAATTTAGGCATCAAAAGTGTGCATCTTATCATACTAATTAAAACATAGTTTCTTTACTTGCGTGTAAGATTAATCAACAAGCCCACTAAAGTCACTGACATCAACTTATCAGCTACTAAGTAGGGGGGGAGGGAGTAAAAGTATGCTATCGCCCTGTTCTTATGTGCTACTGAATATTAAAAAGTCATTATCTAATTACCTTAAGCTATTCTTAAGTGTCATAGATAGTTTTGCTATAAACTATTTCATAGTCTATACCACAAATATAAGAGATTAAACGGTACTTTATGTCCCCACAGTAATAGCTGTCCCACTTATAGATCTCAATAACGCTACAGAGAGAAAAGGAATTGTCCGCATTAATACTACCCATAATAGATATTGCAATTTACAGAAGATACCATTAATATGATTGAGATCTTACCTGGAGCAGTTTTCTACACAGGAGCCATATCAGGGTTGGAGTCATTAGGTAGCACCGTCTACATTCCAGGTGGATTGAGTATGCGGCATCGAACAGTTATCTTTGGTCTTTCATTGTGGAGAATATCACAGGTAATCGAAATGTCAACTATGATTTTTTTAAAAATGGTGGTTAAAAAAATAAGTCCAATTATCTCTTCTTCTGTTCGAGTTCCTGAAAAATGGTGCTATATATATCAAATTTGGTTCACATTTCCAGTGGGTTAGTCTTCTCGCTTTACTTCGTCCTGTTCGTC
Source organism: Kryptolebias brasiliensis (assembly GCA_028566095.1). Classification (NCBI taxonomy): domain Eukaryota; kingdom Metazoa; phylum Chordata; class Actinopteri; order Cyprinodontiformes; family Rivulidae; genus Kryptolebias; species Kryptolebias brasiliensis. The sequence goes on from JAOXNZ010000030.1 coordinate 15,491,623, forward strand.
CCTGTTTTGGACTGGGACCCACCCCAAACCACAGGTACCAGAGAGAAGCTGCGACCCTGTTCCAGGGTTTGGATTGGTAAAAATAGATTGGCCAGATAGGCTGAAAGCTGGGGAGTGGTAATAGGTAACCGAAAAGAGAAAGAAAAAAAAAAGTGGGAAGGACTGACGAGCTTTGGCTTCTCAACCTTCTTTAGCTTTTAATCCATACTAGTGTGGGAAGTCTGTGTGTGTGTGTGTGTGTGTGTGGTGGTGGTGGAGAGGGGGAGGAGAAGAAGGTGAAAGTAGAAGCACACTCACCATTTGCACAGGGCTCACGTGCCACAGGAGCTGGTTTGGCCTAGCAATGACTGCATAGTGATAGAAACTTAAAATAACCAGGAATCTGTAAAAAAATAAAATAAATAATAATAAAAAAAAACAAATACAGAGGGATTTAAATATGTTATAATCAGAGTAAAACTGGGGGGAAAGAAAGGGGGAATCAGATCAACCTGTTAAAAATGGAGGGGTCTCCCTTTAAAAACCATAAACCTGAGAGGCAGGTGCACTCTATTGTCCACTATTAGCCATTAAGCTGTCACACCTCACTATTAGTTACAACTCTGACAAAGTCCTGAAAGTAGTTTTTATCACGAATAAACCTTTTAAACGAAACTAGAAATGCATACTGCCTGCTCCTTGCGTGCCAAAGTTTAAACAGAGATCTTGTGTGACCAATCAGAGCTCAGAGTATGTGTTGGGGATGAATCTCAGCTACTAGCACACCAAAGTTTAGCTCAATATCTGTAAAGGTGACTGAGTTATAGCCACATTTGTGTTTGCTAACCTGGATCAGATGCAGCAATTACATCATCGTGTCGATAGACAATAATGAAAGAATCGTGCTTCATCCCTTGCAGCTCCACACACTTTCAGTTCACAGTGATTCCAATAAAACTTCTAGTGGTGCTAAAATGAGCTAAAGATGCAGATGAGAAAGAAATCTTTCAGCCAATAAAATCATCAGGACTGAAATTAGAAAGTGATTATAGTAACTGTGTTTGACTGATGCATTGTGTAATTTTACACACATCATTGAAGGTTTCATGCTTCTGCAAATTCAGAAAAGACCAAAGCCCACTGTCCAGAGCTCAGCATGAGCACCTTACATGCAGGAGCGATTCTCATTAAGGCACAAGATATACTATGTAAGCTGGAGCACAGGGCTGAAAATATCCTCCGCGGTATCTGTGGTAAGCTACTGAAAGTTGCTCTTTTGACCTGGCAGCTGGAATTAAAGCCTTTAGAAAAAGAGAGACATAAAAAAACAAAAAATAAACCCACAGAAAACATTTTTTAACAAAGCTGCTCAGACACACGTCTTCTGTGACCTCTGCGTGACGGCGGTGGGATTGCTTGAATATACGAGGGTAGTTTTGTTCTCATTTTGTTGCACAGTGGTAGAAGACTTGTTGAAGTAATCAGATTAGTCAGACGAGGCCTCGCTAAACTGATCTGCTGCACGCAAGCCTCTTAGTGACATGGCTGACAGGGCTGGAAGAGATCACTCCAAAGCAAGGTCAGATGCACAGTCAGTTCAGCTGACAGAAGACGTGGCTTGGGTCAGAGCAGACGCAGCAAAAAGACACAAAAAAACCGCTTTATGTTACGCCTCCCTAACAGACAGTATATCACTGACTACACGATGGGTGAATGATCTGCAAAACTAGCGATGATTATAAATCCCATCGCCGTAGTCTTTATCTCCAGTGAAATAGGAGAATATTGAGAATTTGTTCTGCTGGGAGGAGATTACGTGACCCAACTGAATTCACCAGGTGCATTAATGTGGCAGCTTCTCTGGGTGTCATCGCTCACTCCTTGCAGGATCACAAGATCAGCGCTGCAGAGGAAAGCTGGGAATCTTCCCCGAAAGCCACGTTACGGCGTGATTTAGGAATCATGTGTAATCCTGAACAAAGCAACAGGAGATGTTTTGTCACCACCAGAGAGCTCAGACTGCATGCTGCTACCCCACAGGATCCAAGAAATGCACGCAGCACCCAACCCAAGATTTAAGACCTTCCTTGCAGTTACTGCAGTCAAACCCAGGCTCATTCTCACCAGCCATGATGAAGAATTTGTCTTGATTTGATAGCAAATGCTAGGGCACTGAGTGGATTTTGACCTACATTCATTTTGTTGATAAATATGCAGAGAAGATAGGAACGAATGTTTAAAATTAGGCCAGTGTTAAAGTCCCTCAAGAAAACAGCAGCAGTTAAGCTTAAAAAAATCTTTAGTCAGATGATGAGAAACGTGTTCACTTTGGGAAATAAAATGTGCCTCTTTTTTATGTAGAACAAAGGATTGCACATCTGAGTGTTCCTTCACTTTTATGCTGCCACTGTGAATCTGTGAAACCTGGACAAAATGTCTGAATAGGAGGACATGAATTAGCTTCATTTCAAGGCATGCGTTTCTCTTTAAAACACACAAAAAGAAGGAGCATAAAGAACCTATTTTAACTGGGTTCTTTAGGCACTTTGTTACAGCAGACTGTAACAATTTGTTCTTATTTGTCTCCTCTTTATCTGAGTCTAACAAAGATAAGACAGTCAGAAACATAAAGTAGTACTTTAGCACCGGTATTGCGATTCTTGAAGAGTTATTGGCTGGAAACGTGGCGTACAGATGATCAGCTCAAGACTAATGCGTCTCTCAGGTTTCAGACGTTTCTCCATCTTCCAGACGTAACGTTCAGATACTGTTCCTCTGACGTTTATCTATTTTGTCTTCTGTCTGCTTTCCATATTTCTGAAGCACTGACTTGCCAACATGCTGACGGAAAACCTGTTGATCAAAAGCAATTAAAAAACGTATAGCTCTGTAAATAAAACCTTTAGGGATTTCATGTAATTCTAGCACGCTTCAAACCCTGAGGACAGAGCAGTGTTTTCACAAATCTGAAGGTTAGATAATTAGTTGGCCTTAATATATATTATCACACCCTAAGCTGACAAGTCACATGATTCTTCTCTTTCATCTAGAGCAGGGGTGTCAAACTCCAGGCCTCAAGGGCTGCTGTCCTAGATGTTTTAGGTTTTTCTGCTCCAACACACCTGATTCAAATGGTTTAATTACCTCCTCACCAAATCACCAAGTTCTCCAGAAGCACGTCCACAAGTCATTAATTTAAACCAGGCATTTTGTAGCAAGAACACATCTAAAACAAGCAGGAGAGCGGCCCCCGAGGAATGGAGTTTGACACCTGTGGTCTAGAGGATGATGCATCAATTACCAAAAGCATTAATTTACACTTTAAACTCATTTAAACTCAGAGCCACCGAGGGCAGCAAGACTTCCTGATTTTGAAATACATTTAATTTTCCATTTGTTTAGTTTTATCTCATATAAGTGAATGCAGCTAACAATATACTGCAGATCGTAAACGCTGACATAGGGCCTAAAGTTTTAAAAATGGGGCAAACTTTCTCATAAGTTACTGATTGCTGGCAAATTCAACAACAACTGATTGTGTAACGTTTCAGGTCCCAGGCCCATCTTTACTCTAGTGTTACGCTGAGGTCAGCTTTGAGACAAACAGTAACATCTCTCAGATGATATGCTGGCATTGAAGATTTCTTCTGTTTAAATTTATTGTACTTATATTCACACAACAATACTCAACTTGTTAAAGTGAAACCACTCAAATCCTGGTAGAAGTGTGGCTTGTAAAATTACAATACCACCACCTAGTGGTTTTACTAATGATCTGTTTAAAACAACAACAACAAAAAGAGCTCATTTGTTTCATCAGACTGTTTTTATAACAAAGAGCTGATGACGTTTTTGTGAAGCAACTTTAAAATATTGAATCTTTTACACCCTTAATAACAGATTTAGTTTGTAAAATGCTTATTTCTAAAATAAATCATTAAGACCAGATTAAACCAGACTCTGACCTCTCTCTCTCCATAAAAAAAAAAACTAAACTTCTATCTTGTCCTATTTGTTCCACATGGGCGGTTCCACTTTCACTTCAAGCTCAGAGGTCTGGGAGGTTCTATGCAGTATCTTAGCTGTTCCTAGGACTGCACTCTTCCCAGTTTGGGTAGAGTTATATATATATGGAGTAGCATTAGGGATATAAGAGAGTGAGTGAGGGCACTAAACTACAATGTCTGAATGATTTATCAGCCAGAGTTTAATGATAAGCAGCGTTTTTCAATCATCTGGGTTACTGGACCACACATGTGCGTATCCTATTCGTGAACTATCACAAATGTTATCACTCGGGCCTTTAATCAGGACAGTTTTCAGTCTATCTTTGTACAGAAGATGGTTCCGAATGAATGGGTGGGACTGTTTCTGCTGACATGAAAAACTAACAGACTGTAACAGCAGCAGAGACCTATCAGCTGTCAGAAATGAATGTGTCACATTTGTGTATGCGTTACTGCTTTTTATCACCACTTGATGTTTTGTTTGGGCCATTTCTGATTAGATGCATGCAGTGTGTGTGCAGTGGGGGGGCAGGTTATTTGATCAAACGTGATGCCGTGACCCCAAGCTACAGCCCACGGTGGACTAAAATCACCCAATTTATTATCAAACCAGCTGCTACGCTTGTAGAAACACCTGTGGAACATAGGATGTCAGATAAATAGAAATATTTTGTGTCAGTAAACGCACCATATCAATTTACACCTCACTACAGCAAGCTTCTGGAGAGGGGTGGAGCAACGGGGAGAGGAGCGCAGTACACAGAACATTTTCATTTCTTCTACTATGAAATCAGCATTAAGCACCTTCTAGGAACTTCTGGATTGTGCTCCACAGAAATGCTGCTCAGTCCGGAGCTCTACTGCAGGACATCACTGACTGATGTCCTGGCGCTCTTTGGGGGGATAACTGTTGCTCTCCACCTGCTGAAACTCACCTGGAGATGCTGGTGTGGACTCAGGGAGTTTGTCTTATCTGAGCATTGGCAAGTGGATTTTAGGACATACGGACGATGGGCAGGTAAAGTCGAATAAAATCCACTCTTTTCTCTTATAAGACACTGTTGCAGCAAAGCAAAATTTGATTATGCTTGTGTTTACTGAGCCTGAAATTGTAACCTGACTGCAGACTAACCCATGGAGGCTTGTTTTCACTGTGGTGATAATAAGGAAAGAATTAGGTTCCCAAGATTCATTTTTCTATCAAAAGTTAAAAGCTGTGCCAATCTAGCTGTGATGGTCTGATTTGTGGCTCGATAAGCTTCTCCCCATTCCTTCTTGATGGAGTATTTCCATCATTTTGTCCAGAAAAAGAGCCTTTCTCCATAGTGTTCTCACTCTCCAAGCAGAGCCACCAGCTTACACTTGGACAACTGACTGACTTACCTTTAGAAATGTCTTGGTCAGCTGCTGCTCAACAACTACACTTGGAGAGCATTTTAATAACAAAGCAGTTTAAATTGTAGGTTTTGGCAACATGTGTAATTAAAGCTTTTGTCAGAGTCTACAGAAAGATGCTCTTCCAACTAGAGGAAAAACTAAAATAGCATCTGTGACAATTTGCCTGCAGAAGAAATGTATTTGTTTTATTATTATTATTATTGTTAATAATAATTGTAGCATATAAATCTGACATGTTTTGTTTAATCTAACATACTGTGTGTGCTCTGCTGATAATGCAGTTGTTACTGGTGCCACGTCTGGTATCGGTAAAGCGTATGCCCACGAGGTGAGTTTGCATTCAAACACAATTTTAAACGTGATTTTGAAAAACTGATTATGTTTTCATGTTAAGTGTCTTTAGACAGGATTTCCACATTGACTTCTGCAGAATCTAAAAACAGCCAAACAACCTGTCTGCATGTCTCCCTCTAGCTGGCACAGAAAGGTCTGGATGTTGTTTTGATAGGCAGGTCTGAAGATAAGCTCCGAATAGTCGCCAAAGAGATCGGTGAGTCAAATGTAGATATGATGCAGGTGTGTGTTGATGTCTTGTCCTCATTACGGTCAACACATTTGTCTTGCCTCTATGCAAACTGAGCAGCAGAACCAATTCACACACCTTTTGTTTGTTTGTTTGTTTTCTTTAGAAAATGAATATGATAGAAAGACTCGCACCATTCGGGTGGACTTCACTGATGGCTGCAGCATTTACCCTGCTATAGCCAAGAAACTTCAAGGCCTGGAGATTGGAATTCTGGGTAACAGAGACAAAGACAATTGAGAGTTATTCTTTTGTGTTTGTTCAAGGATCTGTGGTTTATATACTAACGATTACCAAACTATTTCAGCTTCCAACCCACAAAATAATTTGAAAAGACTTGTGACTGGTTACAGTATGCAGACAGTGCTAGTAATCCAACTAAAGAAGAACATAACAGCAACATCAACAAGCATTATACTTCTTTTTATGAATTTATGGCTGCAGGTTTCCCCCGTGATGCTGTGGATACACTGCGTAACATAAGGACATTAAATTTTATACAAAGTCACAGTTTTCCTCACCTCTGCTGAATTGTTTTGGTGTAGAAATATTGGCAAAACAAAAGAATTAAGCAAACAAACAGGACACAAGACTTACTATTAAAGCAAACACTGAGTTAAAAAATGATTGTTCACAGTTAACTCTATAGAGCACTTGTCCACTATGCATAAATTAGATGTGCTGCCTTCAGTAGAAGAACTCTGCAAAGCCATTGACAGCTTGGCTTCTGGTAAGGCTCCAGGGAGCAGTGGGATGTCCCAAACCTATTAAAACATTGCAAGACTGCACTACTCCATTCCATACAGGACGTTCTCTGCAAATGTTGGTAAGAGGGAGCTTTGCCTCAAAGAGCATCACTCTCTACAAGAAGAAATGGGAGAGAAGTGACTGTAACAACTACAGGGGGATCTCACTACTTGGTTTTACTGGTAAAGTGGTTGCTCATGTCTTTCTGATTCATCCACAAAAACTTGCAGAGCGCGTTTGCCCTGAGTCGCAGCGTTGCTTTCGTGTCGGAAGATCAATGGTCGACATAATTTTCTCCCTTTGCCAGCTGCAGGAGAAATGTAAAGAACAACAGATACCTCTCTACACGTCGACCTAACCAAGTCCTTCAGCTTGGTCAGTAGGGCCGCCCTCCAAAGATGAAAAGCCTAATTGACTCCTTCCACAACAACACAAAGGGAACTGTTCAGTTCAAGTGAAACACTTAAAAACCGTTTGTTATTTGCGAAGGTGTCTAACAAGGCTCTGTTGGAACTCCTATGCTATTTAGCATCTTCTTTGCTGCTCTTCTTAAGCATGCGTTTAAAGACTCCACTGAGGGAGTTTATCTGTAGACCAGAGCAGATGGCACGCTTTTAAACCTCACCCGACTCAGAGGCAGGACCAAAGTAACCTGGGAAATGTTCTTCACTTGCGATGCAGCTGTGATATCCCACACTCCCCAAATCCTGCAGTGTCCACATGATTGTTTTTCTGTGGCTTGCAATGACTTTGGCCTTACAATCAACCTGAAGAAAACCAATATCATGGCACAACACACATCTCAGACCATTTCGGATGATCTGTCCTTGAAAAATGAAACTGATAGAAGGATTGGTTCAGCAGCAACAACATTTGCTTGCTTGACAAGTCACGTGTGGTCAATCTCCAGCCTTACCATAAGAACCAAGATGGCTGTCTATAATGCCTGTGTTGTTAGCATACTCCTATGTGGCAGTGAAGCATGGCCCACGTACACAAGACAGGAAAACAGGCTTAACTTGTTCTAGCTGAGATGACGCCACTGCATCCTCAGCATTTCCTGGAAAAACAAGGTGACAAACACAGAGCACCATGTACACTTTCTCAGGCAACATAGACTGTCTCTCAGACAACGCATGTGGCGGTTGCTAGGCCATGTACCCCGGATGGAGACTAGGCGCATCCCCCGAAGGCATACTCTACAAGGAGCTGGCCTGTGGACGCAGATCCATCGGCTCAAGTACAAAGACGCCTGCAAAAAGAACACGAAGACTCTAGAAATAGACACGAACCCCTGGGAATCGATGGCAGAAGATAGCAAGCACTGGAGGGGCACCTTACAGCAGTATCTTCAGTTGGCTGAGGAGAAACTGAAATCCACTCCAGCTGAAAAGTGGAAAAAAGTGGCAAACCAGCACACAGTCATCGAGCCACTTTCTGTGCGATCAATGCAACAGATCGTCACTCTCAAATAGGTCTATATAACCATAAGAGACACTGCTTGTATTATATTACAAACCTGTTGGATGTTTTCCTTTTGATGGTCAGTCATGACTGACAAAGGCAGTCTACTACTACTACATACATATGTAGATTTAACAGTAATATTGTGTATTAACAAGCGTCCTTGTATTGTAACCCACACAGTTAACAACGTGGGAATGATGTGTTCTGATCATTTTGCCTATTTTCTGGAAATACCAGAAGCTGAACAGGTATGTTGTTTGTTTTTATGTCTGAGGACAATACCACTGGACGATTTATTCAAACCCACTGAGACTGTTATAGGTCCCAATTGTCTCTGAAGGAAGTCTCTGTGCTTGTTCTGAGCAGAAAATCACTCAGATTGTCAACTGTAACATGTTGTCTGTCCCTCAGGTAAGAGACCGTTGTCAGTATGCTATCTGAATGTGTTTTGTATCATCCACTCACTCACACCCCTGCATAAAAAGATGAAATAATGATGATCTGTTATGTCATAACTCAGATGACCAGACTGGTTCTTCCAAGCATGGTGGAAAGGTATTCACCTACATCAGTGTTTACGAAGGTTACGAGAGGACTGAGTAAATTTATGATTGACTGTCTTTCATCTCCTTCCCAGAGGAACAGGATTGATCATCAATATCTCATCTGAAGTGGGTGCCCGCCCTCAGCCTTTGTTGGCTCTTTACTCCGCGTCCAAGGTATTTTCTTTCTCTAACATTCACACTAACACGTTTGTTTTAATGCATCCTGATCTGCTCACTCACTGGTCTGTATGTTTTGTTATTTATTGCAGGTTTTTGTTACCTATTTCTCTCAGTGTCTGCATGCTGAGTACAAGTCAAAGGGAATCACCGTTCAGGTAAACAACGCACGCCTTGTCCCATGAAAGCTTACAGCTGAAATACAATAAATAAATGACGATTTGAGCAAACCATGTCTTCGTGCTGTTAATCGACAACTAAAGAGATCAAGATTTTTAGCTCTCGTGGAACATTTACCAGATTTTAAAATGATGACGCAAATATTAGAGCATGGTGGATGTTTTGACTCCTTAGATCCCACCAATCAGCAGGCTTAAATCTCTCAGAGGGTTAAGATCAGGTAGTGAAACAAGACATGCTTCCTCTAGAACTGCTTGTAATTATAGAAAAAAAAAAATTAAAACCAAATCTGATCGCAAAAGACTTTCAGGCATTAAACTCTGTCCTGATGATGAACTGTTCGACTGCTTCTAAACAAGTAGAAAAACACATTTCCAAATTTGTAGATCAAAATGTGTGTATGTTTTTAAAAGAGTACTCTTGTTTAACTCTTACTTAATTGGACACATATGCCGACAGCTCAGAGTGAACAGATTGATGAATGTGGGGAATATGTTTGATTTTAAATAGAACCATACGAGGGAAGCACTGTGTTTTATCTTAAGGAGGATGACAATGTGACGCTGGGCAAAAGCAATGGTCTTGTTGGTGCTTTTGTTTTTTGAGCCACAGGTTGTTTGTGGAAAAGCATTAAAGAATGATCAGAACAAAGAAAAAGAACCTGACACATCATCAACAAGATTCATAGATTTTGTACCCGATCCCTGAAACAGTGAATGTGGTTTAGTCCGGCACAAACCCAAATAATTACAGACAAACAGGAAGCAGACTAAAGAAAAATCATCATTAATACTGAAAAATCTAAACATCTAATTGATCAGTTTCCTACTTTTCCTGTGGTTTTTTTTTATGTAACATAGTGTAACGATAATGTTCTCAGTGCGTGGCCCCCCTCATGGTGTCCACCAACATGACCCACAACACGAAGGTCAACTGCTTGGTGAAGAGCGCCGCTGCGTTCGCCCGGGAGGCCGTCAACACCGTGGGTCACTCCAGCTACACCAGCGGCTGTTTGTCTCACGCGCTGCAGGTAGGAGCAACAAGGGACTGTAAACTCACCCTGTCACCTGCAAAACCTGACCGTTTGTCTTCTCAATCGTCCCGCAGAGCGCAGCTCTCACGCTCCTCCTGCCCGACTGGCTTCGAATGTCAACGCTCCTCATCAGGAAACTGAGAAACCTGCCGAGCATCAAAGTGTATGACAGCGAAGCAAATAAAGAAAAGGAACGACTCATTGCAAAGGAGAAGTAGTCTGTTTTTTTAAATGACTGAGGTGGTGGTAGACTTTTATTATGAGTAAGAGCATTATAACAAATTATCTTTACTGTGTTGTAACGTCACTAAATGCAACACGAGATTTGTAAAAATGGTTGTATTTTGAATGTTTATGGTGTCGTTATTATTCTGCCATATGTTTTCTTTTTTTGCAGTTGAACTACTTTTGCATACTTGGTGCTGTTTTAGTCATCAAATCTCTAATGAAAATGTTCAGCTCATACAGGAGATGTAACTTTTACGCTTTTTAAAAGTATTTTTCCCTCAGAAAAGCATCTTGATTTCTTTAACTTCTTTAAAAACATGGTCTTTTTACCCTCTGCTTCAGCATACTTGCTCTGTTTTTGTCTCTCGTCTATTTTTAGTTTTTACCTACAATTCTGCTACCTTTAGCTTTTAGCTAGCTTTTTGCTACTATTGGTTTTTAGCCAGCCTTTTTCTACTTTTAGGTTTTAAGCAAGCTTTGCTTCCAGCTACTGTTTTAAAACTTTTAGCTTCTAGCTAGCCTTTTGCTACTTTTAGTTAGTGTTTTGCTGCTTTTAGCTACCAATTTATTACTTTTGACTTTTAGCTAGCGTTTTGCTCCTTTAGTTTTTGGCTAGTGTTCAGCTTCTGCTACTCAGTTTCAGCTTCTTCAGCATATTTCAGCGCTCAGCTTTCACTGCATTTTGGCAGAAAATGCAATTTCTCTGGTTTATTTTAAATTTAAGCTAATATATTTACAGTAGGAATTTTTTATTGCGTTATTGATTACAGACAAATATTCAAGGAAAGACTAATTATTGTTTGGTTTCTGCTTTAAACAAGTTCTCAACAATCAGTCCAAGTAGAAGGCAGAGCCTCTGGGTATGTTTGGTTTCTACGGGACGCAGAATAAAACTGGAAGTCATCGTGGTTTTGTTGTACAAAAGAATGGATCAACCTGGCGATACGAGCGTCCACACATGAACAGATCGGTGCTTACGAGAGGATAGAAGTGATTCGAGGTCGTTGTTAAAGTCAGATATAAGGTTGTGTTGCTCTGATTCCTTTAAATGTTGTTTTTATGTCCTAGTTCAAAGATTGAATTCAGCTTTTTACTTGAATCTCACATGTTGGTGATGCTGCCAT
>JAOXNZ010000030.1:15572865-15589729 GCA_028566095.1 Kryptolebias brasiliensis
GCTTCGTACTCCTGTCCTCCCATGACGGATGGGACCCTCTCTTCATCCTCCACTAACACTGCGAGCTCGCTGTCTCGATCGCCCAGCATGCTGCGATCATTGATGTTTGCTGATCCTGAAACACCAGTGGACAGTACAAACCTTTTACATCTGTCATTTTAAATGGTATAGCCTTCCAAGTAACTAAGAAAATAAAAACATTTGTTCTATTTTAGAGCACTAACTCGTCACTGTGACTATTTTTCACTCTTTAAACAGGCAGACTGACTGATAATGCTGATTACAGGACACACCTTAGTTTAACTTGACCCTATGGTCTTTTCTAGGTTTGTCAAGGCAGGTTTCATTAATTTCATTAGTTTTTTTTATTTATTATTCTTTTGAATCAAAAGTCAAAAGCACTGACTGATTTTCATTAACTGATTCTCAGTCATTTTTTTTATTATTACTTTTGTCAGTTTCAAGTCATTACAGTGACCATTGTGCTTTTATTTTTTCTTTAACAAAAGAATACCAACAAATTTATTGGTGTCTGTCTACCTTTCCAACCGATTAACATTTTGAGTTAACTCAAGGTGGCCACCACAGTCAACTGACCTTAGAAAACTCAAACGTGTCTAAACCTCAGTCAGTTTTAGACTTTCAGCCAAGTTTAGGATTTATTCCACTGGACTACACTTTTGAAACATAGATAAATAGGCAAATTTGGATCAGTTTTTCACTAATTATTCTTTACCATCAGCTTGGTTTTTAGACCTGAACATTTGTTTCGGGTATTTTTAGTCAAAGGAGAGCCTCCATGAAGGAGTCAAAGATGGGTTCAAGGTTGACTCTGTGACTATTTTGAGAGAAAATTTGTTGTACAAATTTTATGTTCAGGACTCAAACAGCAAAACTGTGCCTCTGAGACATCCTGTGAACTCCCTCATAAGTGTCATTTTCCAAATATTCTCACCCCAGTGAGATGCTACCTTAAATGAGCTCACAGTCAGCGTCTCACCAATGATGTAGCGGCGGTCGTCAGCAATCAGGGCCTTGCTGTGAACGTAGATCTGCTCTGTGACGAACTTCCCGGAGAGCTTGGAGTGTGTTCTGAGACCACAGAAAGTGATGTACTCTGTCCAGTTCTCTATCTCTGACGGACGGATAGTTTAATATTTCTGTTAGGAATTTCTCGCATATGTGTAAGCTCCTCAACAGAAAGAGTCAAAAAGAAGTCAGAGATTGGCACGGTAAGCAGATACCAAGTACTGGAAGCCTTTATTTGAAGGAGTGACAGAAAGAGAAAGAAAGACTCTGGTAAACAGTAAGGGAGTGGTTGGTAGAAACAGAAAACTTACGTTTACTAAGCCGTGACAGGATGGACACCTCTCCACGCTTAATCGTTCTTAAACATTAAAAATAAATGCAATCAAGCAGTTTTACATTTGAGGGAGCAGTAAAACACCAGGAAAACACAAATATAAAGAAATCATGCTTTAAAAAAATTAATTACAAAAATTAATGTCGTAATCTCAGTAATTTTCGGCAATTATGTCAAAAAATACGTAACTCTAAAGCACTGTTGTTATAAAGCACCACGGTCCAAATAACAAGACTCAGTTCAACTTGGTCAAACGTTAAATTTTTTGCATTCAGAACAGAAATCTATGAGACTGTGTAACATGTATTTAACTAGCATAATCAATTTCTTTATTTTTCTACCAATAAACAAATTTGAACAGAATCCTAAACAGAGTGACAGATCTTACAGATACAGACCTTCTGCTGGTGTAGATTCTCAGGCATCCAGGACATGGTAAATCCCAAAAAGGTTAAAAACAAAAGCAACTGCTTTTGTTTTTAACCTTTTTTGGATGTACAGACCTACACACTGACCGGAAACAGGTCGTTACCAGTTAAAGTTGCTATTTCTGTTCTGCTGGCTGAGAGCAGACTGATAATTGGGAGGTTAGGACTCTCACCTGTAAGTGTAGTGCAGAATTGTCTTAACGGCATTTCCGCCTCCTGTTTTAATGTCTCCCTCGAAACCAGGACGCAGAGGAATCACCACGAACACCCTGAACTTCTTCTGCTCTCTGCAGCAACACACAACGGTCACTGCTTCCATGCGTACTATTTCACAATTATCTTTAAATTCAAATGATTTCCTTCACTAAATATTCAGTTGTGTTCTAGCTAACCAAAGTCTAACAGGTTCACCAACGCGCTAACAGGAAATCAAATCTGCCTGATACGCAGTGATCCCACCTATGAGCACGCAGAATTCGCTTCACAATCACATCGCCTATCTCATTTTCGACGGTCCCGTCGGCACAGGTGATGAAGAACTGGTTCTAAGGGCAGAGAGGGAGGCAGATGGTGACTCAGTATGAGGTGAAGTCAAAGTAGACAGGAAGCTGGCAAGCACGGGAGCGTTCATGGAAAAAAACTTTACAATCAGGCCTGAAAATCTTACAAAGATGTGAAATGAAGATTTCACATTTCGCCTGCCTCCTTTAAAGTCAAACCTTTAGACAACAATCATTTTTTGTTGAGAAATCACGTTTTGGTTGAACCTTGAAAAATAACGCTACACACAGTCTCATGTAAGTATGTGTTGTGAATGATTCACAGCTACAACCACATTGAATTTGACCTCAATACCTTTAAAACTAACTGAATTATAGCCATTTTTGTGTTATAGCAGTGGCAGCATTCTAAAGCCGGTTGGCTCCAAAAGATAATGAGTTGTAGAGGTACACGCAGTGAGTATTTCCTGAAAGTTTCATTCCCGAGGTAGTTTGGAAAGACAGACACATGAAGACATGTGCCCTCATGGACAGACACAGACACGGGCAAAAACATTATTGCCCACTTCTGCCTTTTGACAGTGGGCAGTAATTACCAATGGTGATGACGCAAACATCACGTACAGAAATTAACTACAACTGCCCTTTAATGGTATTAATGTTATCACAGAAAGCTTTGCTGTATTACCTCAATGTAGATGTAGTGCTCACTCTTCTGAATAGTGTCTATGTAGGCCTCCTTGATCGAGAGCTCCATCTTTTTTGGAGCTAACCAGTCAGAAAAAGAGCGCAACACCTGAGGAAATAACACATTCAAACGTCACAACTTCTTCTGTCATTAGGTGCGCATTTTTCCACTTTCTGTAAGACGAGACAGGTTATGTAAGACGCCGTCTGTCCACCCGTCTGTCTGTCCTCAGACAAGTTTTTGTCTGAGCTCTAAATTGATAACCCTTTAACACAGAAATGTCAAACTGCACAGCTGGACACCTCATAGGTCAAGGATGATCCCTGTTGATTTCCAGGTCATGGGGTAAAGTATCAAGGTCGCAGGTGAACTCTTTGTGAAAGCCTTGTCTGTGCTCCAACTCTACACTCATGTATTTAGGATTGTTGTCTGAGGAAATTCATGCTTTTGATTCTGATTATTCGGACAATTTTCTGACAGTCGTATTTTGTACAGTTGGCGGTACTCTTGTTTCATGATATAGGCACTACAATCAATAAAATTGCAAGCTAAAATCAAATCTTTTTTAAACAAACTGTAAAGACACTTAGTCTGGGGAGCTGACACACAAAAAGGAGCACACTTGCTCCTGTCCTAACACAGACTGTAAAAACAGAGCAGCAAAGATCCAAATCCACTAAAACTAATCTTGAAATTCCAGCTGTTGCTCACTGATGTATGTCTACTACCTCTATAAGCTGCTATATTGCAGGCAACGTCTTGTTTTACTGACGTCATCTGGCTCAGATATTTGGTCAACAATAAATTCCAACAACTTTCCCATTTCATCCTTTCTGTCAAGCTTTTCCTATTCAGAGGGGGAAATGTTTGAATACACAGCATTCATAACTTTCCCAAATCAAAGGCCAAATGTATTTATTTATTTTGCACAGATATTGACTTCATATGCAATTTGTGTGTGTACGTGTGTGTGTGTGTGATGAAATACCTGAACTTTGGCGTTGCTAGAGCCCGTTACAGTGTACGGCAGTGAGTCAGCAGTGGAGTGAGACTTGGGAACAAGGTAAGGGAAGGACTCGTTCCTGTACTTCCTTTTTGAGAGCTAAAGAAGACAAGAGCAATTAATGCATTGCGTCTTTTTTTTTTTTAGATTAGCTGAACAGGTAACGTATAAGTTTTGATTTCTGACTTTGTTTCCACTGCTCTGGATACTTCCATCAAAGATGCGCTGTAGCTTCTTAAACCATAAACTCATTTCTATTTCCACTAATCACTAATGTCACACAAACCATGGGGTTGTTAGAAATATTACGCTGTACGTTTGAGCACATTTAGACATACGTTCAAAAACGTGAGTCACCTTGTTGAGGTTCCAACGTTGGACGAAGTGTCGGGCCACATCCCTGGCAGCTCTGCCATGAACCGCTGCAGACAGGTCACGCCACGGTATGCGAGGAACGTTAGTGCGGTCGACGTTTTCTAAAAGGACAACAACCAAAGTCCATTCATTCCAGTGTTTAAAGACTCCCAGGGTTTGCACACGACTGAAGTCCAGATAATGTACCTTCAAACGGCTTGTCTGGTTTGAACCAGTCTTTTTCAACAAAGTTGTTGTAATCTTTGCCAAGCCACAGTTTAGTGTTATCAGCCAGATTTCTTGAACTCCATTTTGGTTGATTGTTTGGTCTGGTGTCAGTGGCATCCGTTTGAAAACAGAGGCAACGTTTGTTCGGCTGCTCCTCAGTTACGCCGTTCGACCCCTCTGTAGAACCCAGGTCGGTTAGCCGATACTGATTGTCATCCCACCTCCCAAGCGTCAGATCGATCCCCCCGACAAAAGCTACAGATTGGTCGATGGCCACCATTTTTTCATGGTGAGCCCAGAAGACCACCCCAGACAACAAATGGTCAGGATGTCGGATCACCTGATGGATCAGAAGAGTGTAAAAAAGAGAATGGGGCCTCTATTAGCATATGGAATTGAGCTTTCTGTAAATAAGGTTCTGCTAGGAGATTACAGACCTTGATGTTTCGATGCTTCTTCCTTAGAGCTCTCTTGCTGTAGTCACTGTTGATGCTAAGTGCATACGTCACCTCTCTGTATAGGAGGATAAATACTTTGACTCCTTCC
Organism: Kryptolebias brasiliensis; assembly: GCA_028566095.1. Classification (NCBI taxonomy): domain Eukaryota; kingdom Metazoa; phylum Chordata; class Actinopteri; order Cyprinodontiformes; family Rivulidae; genus Kryptolebias; species Kryptolebias brasiliensis. The sequence continues at coordinate 15,577,976 of JAOXNZ010000030.1, forward strand.
TCCTGCAGAATAAGATTTAAAACTATGTTAATGTAAAAAAAAGCACTTTTCATATGAAATTAGTAAATCGTTAAATTTCTTATCAGAACAGAAGGCATGCATACTGCTTTCTTTTGAAGGATTTTATCCAGCCTCCATTCCTTTTTGTTTGCCGGCCTCTTTAGGAACACTTTAGGACTGAGCCTGGCAGAAATATGAACAAATATTGGTTTTGACATTATTTTTTACGTAAGAACTGCACTTCAAAAAGGAGGAAAAAAAGAAAAAAAATGTTGTTGAATTTATATAGACATTAATATGTTGGTAAATAAGCAAAACCCGAATTCTTCTGGTTCTCACCACCAATCAGTGATGAAAATCTCCTCCTTGGCGTTCTTAAGAGCATCCGCCAGGTCTGCAAAGTAGCCACTTCCATTCACATACCTTAAATGAAAATCAATAAACCACAAAGCAGGTCATTGAAGCCTAACACTAGTTGTTGCAGTTATTGGAAATAGCAGCAGGTTATCAAACTGACCATTTAGTGAGCGTGTTCGCCCGTGGTGGGGCGAAACCACCAAAGCGTTGCTCTTTGAAAAAGTCACACGCTTCTGCCATCTTGTTGATTTCGTGGCTCCACCAGTCTTTTTGTTCGTCGCTGCTGCACTTTATTACCAAACTCCTGATCAAAACCGAACAGGGATGTATCACAAATTGAAGTTAGACGATAAAATGGGAGCTCAGTACTTACTTGGACACAAAGGTGTTTATTTTTTTTAACTAAGTTCCAGTGCTAAATTGGACCCAGAGCTGATTTAGCAAAAGCTCATTCAGTTTCCAACATCGCTCGCTCTCTGGAAAACAACAACAACAAAACAAAAAGAACAGTGCTATCTTAGCACCAAACTTTTTGCTGCTGGATGAGAGCAAAAAAAAACACTGTTTTTTCAGGAGCTGGAGGTGATCTCATGGAGAACAGCAACCACTGAAAATGTTGTGAATGCCATGTTTATAAATCCAGTTTTTTTCCACTTATACTCTGCTTATTTTAAAGCTATAACATCTGTCAAAATATGCCTTTTTGTTCCAGGTTTTGATTTGAATTTTTTTGTTTATATGTATCACCTATGACAAAAATAACCACTATATCATTTATTACCAAAAAGTCCACAGCATAATTTGTAATAAATGAGCAAAAACAGCAGAGACATGTTTTGTTGTCAGTAATTATGAATTGTTTGTTTACATTCGAACACTGATGAGTTCACCTCAGACAGTCTTGGAGCACAATGGGTATCAAGTTGATAAAATAATCCCCAGATTTAAACAGAGTGGAAAGAGAAAAGGTGAAGTTCTGATTCTTCTGAAAAGAAACGTCGACTAAAAGCTGTGAGGACGAGAGTCGACAGGAGAGTTATTTGGGGGGAGGAAATCGAGCGGTAGAGAGCGTTAAAGCAAAAGCTGGGGCTGAGATCAGATGCAAATGAGCTGTGACTAGATGTTCCAAACTACTGATCACCAAATTTAGTTGTAAACAAAGCTGTGGAACATTTACTGTTTTCTAACACAATTTTTACAAAAACCCTGATGAGTTTGTTTGACAATTATTGTAACTCAACCATTAAATGATGCAGAAACTGTTAAAGCATAAAAATTCAGATCAAAATCATTGAGAAATTGCTTCATTTGACCGCTGTTATGGCTTTAAGACAAAATACTTTGCTTCGACATTAATAAAAAGTCAAATTTGCTGTGGAATAAGATGAGCTCATAGTCTTCTTCTTGCAGTCTGTGTGTTTATTTGTTTTGGGTTTTTTTTAAACGCAGGTGATGTAGTTAAAGTGATAGTCCAGTTATCTTTGAAGTGATGTTCTGTCTAATAGCTATTAATATTTATTCCCTTATCAGTCATAGAGCACAGACTACAGTGAAAGAGGCAAGAGTCTTCATAAAGGTTAGACTAATGACGAGCCAAATGACATTGTTTGGTTGAGCCACGTGTTTGCAGGAATAACTAGACAAACCCAGTGATCTGTGGAGATAAAGTGTCTCCCTGATCTGTGATCCTCTCCAGGAAGACACATTTATTGACGTGGCTCTGAATTGGCTCTCTGGCTGTAGAAAACCAAACTGGTTCTTAACTGTTTTTATAAGAAACCAGCTCTAGTCCCAGCCCTGGTCGAGCTCTGGAACCTCGTTAGTGAACAAACAGTGGACCCACCTTGCTGTGTTCTTAATGCAGATTCCATATTGGATGTTTGTGTCAGTTGGACCCACTTTGAACTCCTGGTCAATGAGCATCACACCATTGATAGTGGCATTGTCTCGGTTGATGAACATGAGGAAGGAGTCCTTCACCACCATCCAACGATGCGACCAGAGGAAGCAGCACGTATTGTTGCCGATGCATTGCAGTTTACTGGTCTGGTAACCACCGGACCTTTTGATGACAGGTCCCTCCCTGAGACAAATCCAAACACTAATCAGAACGAGCCCTAATCGTGTACTTTAGTCGCTTCAAGTGGGTTTCTTTCGCTCCCACACATTCGCCTTAAGTGTGTTACTTACAAGCCTTTGGGTCCCAGATCAGTGATAAAGGAAAGAGGGCTGATACAGAGGAATTCCATCTGAAAAAAGACAACGTGTGAACACGCCACACGACTGTATAACAACTTCTTCATAAAGGTACATCAATTGTTTAAAACATTACCAAGCTGGTGGTTTTTTTACAAAATGTTTTCTTCAGCACACAATTCAGGTACTCCTCAAGGTGTTTCTGTATATAAAAAGTAGGTTAAAAAAATAATAGGTATAAGGAAACAGGTTTATTATTCAGTATAACAGAAGTTCTATACCAAATTACTTGCAATGTTAAAGTTCCCAAGAAAAGGCGGAGAGTTTCCATGTTTTGGGGTTTCTTTTCAAAAACATTTAATTGTGAAATTTAATTACAAAAACTTAGTTATGGAAAAAACGGGAGTTCTTTTACATTTACCTGCTTAATGTGTCACCAAAAATATGAAAGAATAATGACACAGAGAACAGAGAAGCCCGATTTAAAATCATTTATTCCCACTCCACCAGGAACAATAGTCGTCTTGTTTTATGTTAAAAACTTCTTACAGAATTCTGACATTTTGGGGCCCCTCTCCTGGACGTTCTTTTGGTCTGTCCTGGGCCCTCTAGGCTGGGCATTTCCCCTAATATGCTCCTCTGCTGCGGCTCAATCATATTAAACCTTTTAAAAAAAATGTTGAATATTCAAAATAATCAGCGCTTAAGAGATCTGACATTAAAAGCTCAAAGCAGCTCATCGCTCAGATTTCAAATGCACATCCCTCGGAGCGAGAAGCTGATTTGCATGACTGAAATAAACAAACACACCAACCTTTTAGAAGGCTTAAAGTAAAGCAGGAATCTGTGAAGGTTAAGGTCTCGCTGCAGCTCCTGAAAGTGTTTGTACTTCTTCTTCACTGTCCATTGGAACTGACCGTGTGTTAGATCAAATGTGTACAAGGTGTCTTCATCGTCCTGGAAGTATATCGTTAGAATGGTATGAACTGGCTTTTAATGCCATAAAATAAAATAAAATATCTTGCATAACTTCATGGTTATTTTAATCTGCACTTTTTGGAGCTTGAATAAGGTTTGAATAAGTCAACACCCAACAACAACCACAAGAATTTAAACTTCAACCACAAATTTGTTAGTTAAAATCAGTGAAACACCTATACTTCAACCCGTGGTTACTTGCTTTCAACCTGCATAAACTAAATGTATTGATTACAACAATTTAAATCGGCATTATTCTGGATTCCAGTCAAACTCATGTTTCTGAGTCTTGAGGAAAAGAAATTAGACTATACTCAGGACATGGAAAGATATACCAAACTGTTTCAGCTGTTCAGATATAACCATAAATGGCAGGATGTGTTTCTGTAGTACTTTCATACTGAATAACTAAGAGTCTTTGAGCCTTTGTTATTATGATTAGTCGTATGGAAATGTACAGAAATAAAATGAGCTATTGATCACAGAAACATTTTGTTGTATTGGGCTCCAGGAATTTAACACTAAAGCTCCTTTTCCATTGTCCAGTCTCACCACATCTCGAATTGGCTTAGATTGTCTTGACTTTGCATCCCTGTTGCAGCTTTAAATCCCAGAGATGACAATCTTCAAATAGAATGACTGTCCATAACACATTCATCTGCCCTAAACCCAAAAATGAAACCTACGCTCCAAGAGAGCTCAGAGAAAGACAGTTAACTCACACAGTGCATTTAATCTGTCATTTAATTATTACCTTTACATTCAGTGTGCCATGAAGCCATTTTAGCAGAGTAAAGGCAACAATAAAATTAGATTTAACAATAAATGTGTTTTCACAAAATATTTTTGAAGTTTTTCACAGCTAGTAGTAGCATTATAACCACCCTATAAATAATAAACAATAAATTTGAAGCTTAAATAAGCAAATAAATGACATACCGACGCATCAGCTTTCTTCTCAACATCGGTCATTCTGCATGTAATGGGAGTATCGTGCATTATGAAGGGTTGGTTTTTGAGGTGATGAACTGCACGGAAAGATTGTTTTTCTAAAGCGCAGAGGCGTTCTAAAGAGATAGTTCAGATTTAGTCTCAGTTAACAGCTTTTATGTTGCATCTAATTTTATGATACTCTTCCTTACTGTTTTCTGATATGAAGGCGTCTAACTCATCTTTTCTCTGAATGAGGATGTCACGAAAGCGGTATCTTTGGCCTCGATTTTGTGCAGCTGAGCTTGCAGCCGCTGGCTCGATCCCATCCTCCTGACTGGCCATTGCACTGTTGGCAGACGAACCAGCCTCCCTTAGGAAGAGACAAAAGAAGCAAGTCCAGAATTTATTTAACAGAAAACTAAACATTGCAGATTAAACAAATACGGATCTAAGACCAGTCTCTTTGTACACGCTAACGAATCTTTGAGCTTACAGTCACCAAATTTGGGATAAAATTACCGTCGTGTCACTTTTCCATATCGATTTCATTTTTCTTTAATAATAAGGACATGGTGATCTCTGTTGTGTGTTTTTGTGCACTTGAGGTTAAATTTGAAATATTTTAGAACCTGTTTAAGACCAGATCATTTTTATTATGTCCAAATATGTAAGACTCTAAGATAGTGAGAGAGTTGAGATAGTTTAGGCTCCTTCATGTTGGATCCCAGGTTTCACCAGAAACACAAGTCTAACCATCAAAACGTTATCAATTGAAAAAAAAAAAATAATAATAATTTATCAATTGTTTTTTTGTGACAACCCCAACATTTCTTGAAAATTTAATCCAAATCTGTTCATTATTAGTTTTTATGTAATCTTGCTAACAGACAGACAGACAAACAAACACGAATGAAAATAGAACCTCCTTGGCAGAGGTAACAAGTCCATCTTAAATGGACAGCTCTGTGGATACAGATGGACATCTTTAGAAATTGAAAGATTAATCAATTGGATTGTCTTTTTCTGAGAAAAAAAAACAAATTCCACGGTTCTCATGTTATTCCTAAAAGATAAAACACATAGCAGCTTTAAAATGCTGTTTCACATGAGTTGCTGAGTTAAATCTACTCAGGGTTGACTCGGTTTAAATCTGACCCAGCGCTGGGTTACAAATTGGCTTGTTTTTAACACAGCATTTTCTATTGTATGAATGTACTGATACTGATACTGAATTTTAAGTATCAGATCGGTTGATCTGCTGTTTATGGTTTTACACAGTGACACAAATTAAGAATACTAGACTGAGTGTCTCTGCGTTCTCTCGTTTTGGGAGCTGAAGCCAGCAGGATCTGGTTTATGGGAGCTGCGGTGTTTTGGAACCAGAGTCTGTGCACTAGGGATGTGGGGTTTTAAATCCCGCCTAGTGACAGCAACAGTGCAAAAAAAAGAACGTGTGGAAATAGTCTCTTCAGTTTAAAAGAAAAACTATAAACTCTGGGGGGGGGGGTTTATGATTCATTTTTACAAAACTGTCACTGTTCGTGTCAAGAAAACAAACAAAAAAATTATTGTTTTGTTCAGCTGTGAAGACAAAAACCTTCACGAAAAGGTGCTGTTTGTTCTTATAATTTAGGGCCTTAAATCTTGCAAATATATTAACAGAGGACACACCTAGACCCACAAGCAGCATGTGGTTTTATGCACTACCATGAGAATGCATTCTTGAAGTATTTTGAGAAACTTCCTGAAGAAATATTTTGCACACTGCACTACTCACCTGACAGGGTTGCAGTTACCAGCAGGTGTACAGGTTGTACTAAGAGAGCCTTCATGTTTGAAGGAGCCTGGAACGTCACTCGAAGAAACTACTGACAGCCTGGAAATAGTGAAACAGGAGTTTCTTGGGATGTTAAAAAGATGAACTTCCCAACGATGATTGAAGAGAAAAAGGTCAAAATGTTCTCCTACTGAATGCTTGAGGTTGTGAGTGCCAGTCCATCTGCCATTTGGTCCATTTGGTTTCTTTCTTTAAAGGGATAGTCTTGTCCGTTTTGAAGTGATGTTCTGTCAAGTAGTTATCAGTAGTTAGTCACTTATTAGCCATGGCATCGGTCATAAAGCGTGGAGTATGAAGAAAAGGGCAAAAGTCTTTCTCTGGGCGAGGCTAATGTCTTCTTAAATGTACAATCATCACGATATTGACTTAGTTTTATATTTTTAATTTAATATGTCTGAGATATATTTGGGGAACTTCATATTTTAGCTTATGTACTGTAAACCCATAAGAATGGTGCTGTTACATATATCTGAAGCCAAATAAATGCCAAAAAAAAAGTAAAAGCAGCATTTGTCATAAACATAATGAGACCAAAAATGCTCATGACCTCATGACTTCAGGGATGACATGAGGTTTTGTATATTTTTGAAATCTTGTCTAAAATGCACTTTTCCCAATGTGTTTAAAAGGGTTTTACAGCCGTGAGGAAAACGCTTTTGCCTTTGAGTAGAAATGTTATGGAGGTTTATGCTGCACCCAATCTCTGTCTCAGAGTTTTGTAAAGCTCACACATGAATCTGAAGATAAAAACATTATTTTAAAGGGCTGAGAAAACATTTTTAGCTGCTAAGAGTAATTCACACGCTGGATAAAAAAGGCTAGTTGTGGTGTGAGGGCTACTTGGTTTCCTTCAACGCCTCACTCCACAAAAACTACACCTCCGTCTACTAAACTACAAAAAATGTCACACTACTACAGTGACTATGGTTTCACAATAACAATCACGGTCTCTGTGTGTTTGTTATTGTCAGGTTGTAAAATCTGCTGTTAAGTCTGTCATCACTGCAACAACACAATAAAGATAAATATAACTTTTAAAAGCTGTACTTACTTCACTTTACGTTCTCTTTCAGTCACAGTTCAGTACAAAAACCTGTTCTCTGTAGAACAGAGAGACTAACTTCAGTCTGGTTTAATTCTTACCAACCTTTTAAAAGCACAGTTGGCCCTTAGGCATTTTTACATGATGAAATCAGGTCTTCAATCAAAGACTTTGTAAACTCTTGACTAACCAGTCTTACCAGAAGACTACAACAAAATCCTACTATGTGGCTCAGCTCTATGCACTCCGATTGGCTGAACAGCTTGAGAACCCCACTAATCTTCACCTACTACATGACACTTTACACATTTCAGCCGCTGTTGGGTCATAGGTTGGGTTACTTTGATCAAGTATTGGGTCAAAAGGTTTAACCCAGTGGTTGGGTCGTAGATGACTTGTGTCAGTTCTTTGCAGTCTGCCATTTTAAGCCACAATTTGACCAAGCTGGACCTGACTGCACATCTGCTTTAGAATGTAAATTAATGGTAAAAAAAACAACTCCTAAGATGTTAATGTGGTTGGCTTTGTTAACAACTTTAGTTTGACCAAGACAGTGACTTTGGGTTAAAAAGCATTAGTTGGTGCTTTCTAGCTTGCTAGGTAGCTGGTGCTAATAATGGTAGCGCCAGCGCATGTTGTAATTATCTAATACGACAGGTTTAGGATTGTTCTGTTTAACTGAGCTGTGAATATCTGTGTGCTGAAAGTAGAATGTGTGTATTATGTCGTTGATGCTGAAGCTGCTGAATGTATCAGTCTACAGCAAATTTATAGGGGTGACCATTGCCTTTACTTGGTGGAGCTGCTGCTGCTACTAAAAGCTCAAAAGTCAGACTTTTTTGACTGAGCAGCAACAATAGTTGAACTGTCTGTTCATCCACTTATCCACCCATTAATTTTTTGCCGCCTATCCGTGGTCGGGTCACAGAGGCAACAGGTCCAGGAGAGAAACCCAGACTTCCTTCTCCTCAGCGACACTCTCCAGTTCCTCCTGGGGAATCCCAAGTCATTCCCAGGCCAGCGAGGATACATAATCCCTCCAGTGAGTTCTGGGACAGTCCTGGGGTCTCCTCCCAGTTTGCACGCCCAGAAAACCTTGAGGGAGATGCCCATGAGGCATCCTAATCAGATGCCCGAAGCACCTCAACTGACTCCTTTTGATGCAGAGGAGCAGCGGCTCTACTCTGAGCTCCCCCCAGATATCAGAGCTGCTCACCTTATCTTTTAGGTTCAGCCCAGCTAGCCTACAAAGGAAGCTCATTTCAGCCACTTCTGTGTAGTACTGTACTTGGAATGCACTTCTGTCAATGTTAAAATTGGAGAACAAATCGGTATTCTTTGTTTTTATTTTATTGAAAGAGCAATTTTCTATTCCATCATTTAAATACACCCAGTTCAACATATCCCACATGTAATCAACCATTCACTTCTTTTAGTTGGAACATTCTTTTTTCTAAAGTATTTCTACTTATCTTTTCTTTGCCCATTCAAAACAAGGAGAAATTCAGGAAGATAACAATAATCTTTCTGCAGCAGAGCTTCATATACAAACTTGATCAGCACACAACAAAACCTGTTTGCCCGATGAAGGCTGAAGGAGGTGTCGTAGGAACCAAACTCAGGTCGTTGCTGGACAAACCTAGTCCGTTATGTTTGTTTTTAATTTTACTTGTTCACATGTTTTGGTACTTGCGACCTGTCCAGGGTGTCCCCCGCCTCTCCCACAGTGACTGCTGGAGATAGGCACCGGCTCCCCGTGACCCAGAATGGAAAAAGCGGGTAAAGAAAATGGATGGAGGAACATGTTTTGGTAGGGAGATTTACATACTCTACTGCTCACACACAAATCAGTTTATATGTGGTTATTATCGCTGGCTATAACATTTTAGCTCAGTGTATAATATTGAGCTAAATCTGGGCGTGATAGTAACTGAAAGTCATTCAGAAAATATGAGCGAAAGGGGCAGCCAGTGATATCTATTCCTTCAAAGATTTCTAGGCCTTTAATTACTCTAAGAACCCAAGTCACTTGTACTTTGACTGTACACTGACCAGCCTTAACATTTTGATTATTGCCTGTAACACTGGGCAAACCTGGGTATTGGTATTTTCGTTCATTTTTCTTGCCACCTGACTAAATATTTGTGTGAAACAACCACATCCCCACATGGCAGCAGCACTCAGGCTACAGTTGCAGTGCACCTCCCAGTGTTGCAGCAGTGAACCCTGCAAAAACTGGTGATCTGGGAGAGTCTACAGACTCCCCAGATGCCAGCCTGATGGGATCCAATGACATCTAATTAGTATGATTTAGTCAGTATTTAGATGACAGCTGTGACCTCCTCTATGACAAAAAAATATTGACTTTACCATAGTAGTCCAAATAAATAAAGTTTCATTTTTAAGATGAACCTTATGTTTCAGAAATAACAAAAGTGACATAATTCACCACATATTAATGAATATACACATATTTTACAGGAAATATAGATTGTTTTATTTTAGGTTCTGTTGATTAAATTTCAAAAGTACAAATAAAAGGTGTTGATTTTGTACAAAAACAAACAAAAAAAACAGCACAAAGAAAAGGATTTTCTTATGCTTGTTTAAATAATTATAGTGGTTCCAATACATTGTGTCTGATTAAGGCAAGTAATTAAGTGTAATTAAGGCAAGTAAAGGTAAAGCTCAGTCTATAAAACAATAAATTGAAGCCAATAAGAAAAAATCACAGAATATTGAACAGCTTACTGCATAAGTTGCTGACAAAAGTACTAAAGTGAGTAAGAAACATAGTTAGAAAAACATCTTTACCCGAGTGTTAGTGACCCAGATATAGTTAAATAATAATCTATCTACAGATCTGAATACACAAGGTTTTTACATGACTGTTAGAGAATATTAATACAAAAATGAGTAAGGCTGCATCGTAAATACACTTAAGGAAACAGTGCAGGGTCTCAAAGGCTTTTCTGCTCATCAATAACAAGGAACTGTACTAAAAACAACCATTTAGTGCTGTGTCTAGAGTGCAACGACCCAACTGTGCGATTTACTGACTTTGAAACCAGCAGAGTACAGTGTTCAAACGCAGATGGTTGAACCGGCTCCTCTGTGAGAAGCTGCTGCATGTAGAGAGGCAGTGTTTCATGTGAGGCGCCTGTCAGTCGGAGTTTGAAACCAACAAGGTAGTGTTGTCGACCGGCAGGGATCCGTCAAAAGATTATACAACCGTTTTCTCAAACTGTAGTTTGAACAAGTTCACGCTTTTTTTTCTCTTTTTTTTAGAAAATGAACTAGTTGATGACAATGTTGTGCACATCAGTGTATAATTACGGGTTGTCTGGTATCTGTTCACATAAGAAAAGGAAAAGAAATTGTTCATATACTGCAAAAACAAACAAGGGCATCATCAGACCGTTAAGAATAGAAAACATACAGTAAGGCCCCTTTTTTTTGAAAGTCTCACATGCTCTAATATTGTTCCATCGAAACGTAAAGAAACTCCTGACCAGCCTGTGCCAAACGAGACACCTTTAAACACGAATCATTGTGCTTGTGTGCGCAATCCCAGCTCACATTCGTTTCCTTCCCACCTTTGCTTTCCGTCACCCAGGTAACCCGAGTCTCGACTCTCCTCAAAGACATCACCCGCAGGATGTTCAGATATATTATTACACAACGTTCCATATCAATAAACAGGGTTTCAAAAAGGGAGAGGACTGCTGCTACGTGTCTGTTCAGGGCGACACATTTACGAATTGATCACAGCTTGGTAATTATTATAAAGTGCTGAAAACATTTGCCCTCGCCTCTTAAAATCTGACCTGCTAATGCCCCAGGCTGGCAGTTCCAGCAGTCAGTGGGAACTGTGTCAGACACATTATATCACCTCTCAGCTGGACCTCAACAAATGCCTCATGCCTGTGAGTAAATATAACACCAGGCAGACACACAAGACGCTCCATGGCTCCTCTACACAACATGGAAGTAGCTGCACCGAGCAACAGTCAGTGCAGTGATCTGTACTGGACTGCTGACAACACTGTGAAAAGAGGATCCACTTGGTTGTCATGGTGATGTAAAAGAAAGAAAAAAAATCTAAAAATTACCAATAAATCAACCTAGCACCCTTTCATTATCTCGTCCCCCTTTTTGTTTTCTCGCTCCCATCTCCTCTGTGTAAAAACACCAAAGTAACCTCCACAGAAACGGTCAGCCTTCCTGTCATCGGATGGGTTTCTATATTCTGCTGAAACCATCCACATTTAGTCGCCCCTCGTATCAGCGCTCTCCTTCTCTGCCCCGTCGAGCCTTTATTTCAGCTTCCATCCAGTCATGTCTTTACAGCCGTCACCATAACAACCACAAATGTTCTGACAGGTTTTCTGGCGCCGCAGTGAGAGGTGAA
>JAOXNZ010000030.1:15624668-15636313 GCA_028566095.1 Kryptolebias brasiliensis
AATTTCTATAATTTTTTTCTTTCAATTTGGCAATTCGTTTTGGAATAATTTAAGATTGCAAAATGTTTTGATGTATAAACTGTATGAGAAATGTAAAAAAAAATCAAGACCAAAAGATGCGTTTAGGCTGCTGCCAGTTGCTCGTTATGGTCACCATAGTAACACTTCTGTTGGTCACTCCCTGGCAGCGAACTTAATAAGACCTGCAGGCAGAAACATTGGAAACAACAAATATTACATCATCACTGAACGATGTAAACCTCATTTCTATATTAGCAAACACCAAAATGGCTCCAACTAAGCCTATTTTACAGGCATTGAGGTCAAATTAGGTGTGGTAGTATCTGAGAGTCATCCACAACACATTCTTGCAAGATCTCACAATAATACATGAGATTCTGCATCATGTCTTTTATGAGGTTTGGCCAAAAGGGTTATAACCCTGTTCCTTCATAAAATTATTTCAGTTTAAAACTCTAAAAGGCGATGTGCATTCCTTCAAGGAATGGCAGGTCTTTTAATTTTATTCCCACAAAATGTCTTTAACCTTCCTGAAGCCCTCATAACTGTAGATAGGATGAGAAGCTCTTCTAACTTCGGGTCCATTTGACCCGAAAGCCACGGGAGGGTTAAAGCAGTAAAGTTATATCAGAGCTTTTATCCACTCCGGCCCCTCGTCTGCCGTGACCTTAGCCAGTGAGCTGAACTCTCAAGAAACATTTTGACAGTCAAAAAATATCTTTCTGTGATGAGTGGCCAAATAGATTTGAATAATGATTCAAGTACTAAACCCACATCCTGTGCAGGTGTTCTGTTTGGCCTCCACAGGAGATTACTGGCATGCCATTACCTTTTTGTGGCAGTCTCATCAATCAAAACACGAATGACACCGCTTTTCATAATTCACTACTGCTGCTCTCATGACAGAGCTTGTTGCGCTCATCAGATTATATTTACATTTGTCAAAGCTTACAATGGAGGTTGTGTTGAAGATATCAAGATCAATGGTTAATATTACCCGGCACCATGAAAAGGGTCTGTCTGTGCATGTGTGTGTGTGTGTGTGTGTTAAATGATCAAAATGTAGATTTGAAATGCAGGCAGGTAAGTCGTGACAAAACATTTACAATGAAAGTAGCTTTCCCTGAAGGAATACATATCTCCCACCACCTATGTGCTAAAGTTTTAAACAAAGATTGTCATGAAAGACGATACATTAGCTAACATTAAACATCTACATTTTTACATGACACATTTTGTTTAGTTTGTTGCTGTTTTCTCAACCGAACAACAATCGTGTTGCTACGCAGATGTGTGTGTGCTGAGCATAGATAATGTTGTAAATGTTGGTGCCCAAATGCTGCTAAATGTATCAGTTGGGTAAACTTTTGACAGACTAGACTTGCTGATCAGGTGGACTGAAACATTCAGCAGCCTCCACCCGCGATCTATGCTCAGCACGCATACATTCTCATAGCAACACAGGCGTTGCTCAATTGAGAAAACAGCTACCAACAAACAAACAGTACAAAGTGTAGAGGTTTGATATCAGCTGATCTAGTGTTCTTTCACACCAGGATGACCTTTTTGAGTTGTTTTGTAAGCCTGAAAAGCCATAATAAAAAAATTAAAAAACACACACACAAAAAAAAAGGTTTCTCATTAGCCTAGTCTGAGAGAAGACTTTTGCCTTTTCCTTCATACTCCATGCTCTACAACTGATTAAGTACTAAATACTGATTATTATTTGACAGAACATCACTTTAAAAAATACCAGACTATCCCTTTAAAGACTATCGAAAATGCTTTTGAACAAAACCCATTAAATCATGACTACAGTGACCTGTTTATGTCATCACTAGCATTAAGTTACTCTGTTGAAACTTTTTTTGGAATCTGTTGTCGGTCTGAAGGGCAGGAACAGGTTTGGGTTCTTGCCTAAAAGCATATATGTGATGTGAAATGTGCACAAATTAATAGTGTTGCCTGTTTTGATACTCATTTAAGACATATAAAAGTCTTTGTAATGTGCTCTTTAGTTTGAAGGCCAGTTAATTAAATCACTTTCATCTCTGCACAGTCAAGTATTCAGTGAAACTGGGTTTGATCAGCTGTCTTATACTATTTCCCAATTAGCTGGTGAAGACAGCAGATCTGAACATTGCTTTTGAACTACTGTGAAATCATTTGTTTGAAACAATGCCTTATTGTTTTTGTTCAACTATTAGCTCTAAAATGCTCCTTTTCTAGGTCCAAAATGGGTTTTAAAAGGATGTACAGAAAGACATGGAATCAAGCTGACGAAAGACAATCAAAGTAAATGTAAGAACAACTAATTCACAACAGAATTCAAGCTCTACATGAGGTCTTAAACGGACAGCTGGTCATCTTTGATCTGAATGTCGCCACACAACAGGCAAGTTATAGTGACTGGAACTGCAATGTAACGAGACATCATGCCAAACACACCACTTACCCAGCCCGTTTAAAGTCCCCAAAACAGTTACAACTGCAAAAAATATCCCAAAACCTCGCACAGCCATCATTGTTCCGAGACTGCTCTAATCCATGCCACTGCACTATGTTTAAATATAAAGTGTGAGGGACAGAAAGACGGTGAGAGTAAAGACCGAGGGGAAGAGCCTTAAATCCCCTCTATCAAGCACCCTGACTGTTGTCCAACCCTGCTGTCGGTATCTGCGGCTCAGATTACACAGCAGCTGGAGGCACTAAACCAGGACTTCAAGTCACACTCTGGTCATCCACAATAATCATCACCAAGATCATTAGACAACAGCTACAGCGCTGGACGTACCCATTCTTACTGAACAGACAGCTGAAACCTTCAAAAATCTCAATGTGTTTATGTGTCGCTGCATACGTGATCTGGATATGATTTTGTATAGTCTAAGCTGAAGGAAAAGCATGGAGACTCATAAACCTCAGGAGTGCAGCAAGGAGAAACAGGTGTCTGTGTGAGCCTGCTACCCTCTGCTATGTGCCAAAGAATGAATACATCCTGTCGTCTTGTACCGCTTCAGCTGCAGGAGTCCTGCGGTGCAGATTATAGCTGGAGGCAGACATTGTTCATAAAACCACTAAAACTATGAAGACAGAGTGTCTTGTCCACATCAACACAAGTCATCTGTTTTTACAGCACACACCTCACTGACAAAACGGTTGGCTTGTTGTTGTAGTTCGTGCATTGAGTTGTTGACGTTGTGTGTTTCCGCTGTGGGAAGGGCAACAGTCTGTATTTTGGAATGTGCCGTGTGAGTTGCTTAGTATGTGATGTACTTCTAAATATACAGTTAGGAGAACAGAGATGAGCTTCTTTACGGTAACTGGAGCTGGCAGATGGCAGATTGTGTGTCTCACACTCACAACTCAAAAACTGACGAAGGGCCGGGCAGCTCAAGCTTCAGCCCCTTCTCTCTTGAAGTCTGTAGTGTTTACAAACAGACAAATAAGAACAAATTAGAAAAAAAAAAGTTGTCCTAGAAGGAATGCATATCGCCTGAGTTTTAAACTGAAACTGTCTCATGATGAGAAATGATGTCGTTTTAGCCAATTTGGTCAAACCTTGTAAATGACATTAGGTGAGATCTTGTGCAATATTGCGAAATCCTGCAAGATGTGTTAATCCTCGGAGTATGTGCTGAGGATGACTCTCAACTACTGTCACACCAAGGTTTAGCTCAATCTCTGTAAAACTTACTGAGTTGTAGCCATTTTTGTGTTTGCTAAGGTCACTTAGTTGTGGCAGCCACCTTGAATGGGGTTGACTCTACAGGTTAATCCATTGTAGATGCATACCCAGTGATTACTTTTGGGACAAATGGACATGACAGACAAATGCACACACACAAACACTTGCAAACAAATAGAAAAGTTGATTTTTAGAAAGAGGAACCCTCTGAGGCTGCACAGTATCTGCTCCTTCTGTATGGTGAAAGATAATAATTTTACCTTAATGCCACCAGATTTAATTTGGCATTTCTGGCAAGCAGCCTGAGTGAGATGCAGACTACTCAGCACAAAATGTCTGATTGTTAGGGTTAATTATTTAGTGACAAGTGGTTTCGGTATAGCAACCACTATTTAGCGACTAAAATGCTGTAAAGTTAATTAGTTTGGACTGTATGTTATTGGTGACAATGGTTGTTTTTGTCATTTTATTTATGTATTTATTTTTATATAAGCCATGCCCGACGAGTAATCATCCTTAGATTTTTAGATTTAAAATAATAATTCAAATCATGGCAGTAAGTATGTAAAAATGTACATTTAGTTTTGCAACTCTGTCAGAGTCTGTCTCTGTTTGATGCTTTAAATGCTGGGAATTTAGCTCATTCTTGAGCCAAAACTGTCCCTGCTCCTTCAGATATTATGGTTTCTGCTGGTGTGTCTGAATCGTGTCACAGATTCGTCTGGGCCATTTACTGGGTCATTCCATTTGAGTGCCGTTTTTGCAGTAGACTTATTTAACTCTTTCAGTTTTGTCCAACATCCCAGATCCTGAAGATGAGAAACTAACATCCAAAGCTTTGCTTTCAGTGTTTTCAGTTCATTCTGTCAAGCTGAGTGGTGGTTGGAGGATTTGAACCCAAATGCAGACAGACTCGGAGGAGCTAAAAAACAACAAAAACAACCTAATTTATTTACAAACACAAAAACAAAAGGCCAATGTGGCAGCAACAAAAACAAAAACGTACTAAATCCAGAGTTGCAGGGAACACGAGGGCGAGACGCGAGGAAAACCAGACAGCACATAAGACGTCTCTAAACTTTTCCTTTCTTGCCTGTTCTGTGAATCTGGGGGCATCTCCTTTCCTTGCAGGTTTGTAGAGGTAATATTTGTAGTTCTGTTGACATCATTATTGTGCCCCTTAGTTATATTGCAGACGCTGGAGACGTTCACAACAGGTATATGATAAAAAAAAGTATATTCTGTTGTCTTTCTTTATATTGTTTCTTATATTGGTCATAAAATTATATTGGTAGTAAAAATACAGAAGCAGTGTGGGCAACGTCCAGTCCACCATTACTTCAGTAGTCTGTAGAACCACCTCGAACTAATCATCTTTGGTTGAACTTATCAGTCTCTCTCTCGCACTGTTGTGGGGGATCTTTGGTCGACTCTTCGTTATAACAAAAACTGCTCATTATAGTCTGCAACCGTTTGTTTCCACACAGCTCTTTTATGGTTCCATTGTAACATTTCAATGTTTAAGGTGCTGATGTCTTTCCTTCTTTGTAACGTTCCGTTCTATTCCAGTCCTTGTCTTAGTTGCTGCCTGGTTCATGCCTTTATCACCTTGACTCATTCCACCTGTGATCAGTGTTGTCTCGCCCCTTTATAAGCCCTGCTTGTCCTCATCTTCTCTGCCAGATTATCGAAAGCATTATGTTAGTAGACTTCCAGCACTTCTGTTCCAGCCTTCTTGTTACGACCCATGCCCACACCCTTCGGACTCTCCCTGCTGCCTGGCCCCTGTGGGATTACCGCTAGATTCTGCCTTCCCGGACTTTGACCCCTGCCTGCTACCTGGTTCATGCTCACTCGTCTGCCCCTTGGACGATTCTCTCTGCCTCTCTGGTTATGACCCTCGCCTGATCTCCCTCGTGTTTGGATCTTCCTTCCTCCTGCGTGAGACAAGCGGTACGCCCAGCCCTCACGTTGCTGACGCAGCTTACCAACTCCAGAGATTCTCCTCCAGTTGCCGCAGTTCCAGTAAAGACCAAGTTATTTTTGATTCCTGTGTCGAGACTGAATTTCCGGGTCCCTCTAGTCAGTCATTACATTCTTGGCATTGTGGGAACGCACACCTGTGTGCTCCAAACCAGCAAACTGATGAAACTCCTGTCATTTATTGGTGGGGTGTGGTTTAGGCTCAGCTGCCGTGGAGAGATGGCGGGTGATTCAGGGAACAGGTGAGGGTGACTGCATGCCTCTAATCCTGCCAGTCTATATCTGCAGGAGTGGGCTGAGGCTCGGGGGAAGAGAGGAGGAAAGAACGAACCGGGAAAAAGGGAGAATAAAGTGCATCGAGTCAACCTGCTGTGTGTGTGTGTAAGATGAACCTAATATGTTTTGCAATATACCTCTACTACACTTTGGCTTAGCATTTTGTTAAAGAAACAACAGAACATGTTACACAGTTCAAGGTTGCTGCTTTTTCTGTTATCCTGAAATGTAAAATTAAAAAAGGAAGCATTTTACTTTCTACAATGTATATAATTTATAGTGTAATCTTCGTTCTGGAGTCAGCTGAACTAATTACTGTAAGTGACTAAGATGACCTGGAGCATAAAGGCTCTTGCAGCCAAAGTATTGGACACAGGAGCAAAAATTCAACTTTTACTTTTCAGTTTTTTTTGTTTGCTGATTTCTTTTAAGTAGGTCCAGAAAAAGTCTTATTTGGACCCAGATTGGCTGTTAAATTTCAGTAATATGCAATTATTGAGGAAAAAATATAATTAATTTTAGGTAATTCATTTTCACAACTTCTCCCGCATTTACTGCAATTTGTTTTGGTGGTGCAGTTTTGTTTTTGTTTAAAATATTTTTTTAAACCATTTACAGTAATTCCCACATCTGACACACTCTTCCTCTACTTATTCTGCTAGCACAGAGAGGTACAGTCCTGAAAAGACAACACGGTGAGAGAAGAAAACTAGCGTGGCTGTCACTAAGAGAATTTTTTTAGGTGCACCTCTGTGCATTTTATTCAAAGCTATATAATCTAATATGTCAAATACAAAGACTTTGCAAGTTTAAAAACAAGTTCCAAAACAGCAAAAACAAGGTTTTGATCAGTGGTGCACAACAGCTGTTAACTTCTGCACTGGAAATATATATTCAGTTTATATTTGTGCTTCATATACTTATACTATACTCATAAACTGAGTTTACAGCTGTTTTTTTGTTTTTGTTTTGTTTTAGTTGCTGAAAGCCCATCAGGAATCCATGACTAATCCTGATGCTGTGGTTTGATGTTTTCATCCTCCAAATCTGCGCCATTTCTTCTGATGTTGAAAAATCAGGCACAGAGGTGTCTGATAATAAAAAAATAAAACATTTTCTTGCTCTACTAAACTTACACACATAAACAAACTCATGCATTATGAATCCAAATGATGTTTTAGTCTAATAGCATTTATACACCAAAACTGGAGCATTATCTGCTCCAAAATCTCTGCTGTTGCATCTGAATCAGTCTCAGGTTTTCCTTTATTCTCCTCAATAACTTCTGCCTGTTCCAGACGGGATGGTTCACTGGTTGGACAGTACGAAGCCCCATGACCAACCCCACCCCTTCACAGCCGTGTAATGAATAGCCCTGCTTTCACTTTTTTTTTCCCCCGCCCCGCTCCTTTGCAGGAAAATGTTGTGGTTAAGTCCCTCTTTATGAGCAAACATGTGGTTTCAACTCGAGTGTGGAGGTCAATGTCTGCACACCTCGCCCCCACGTGCAGACCTGATCGCTGGGTTTATCGCCATCAGAGGTGATAATCATGTGAACACCCCTTATGAGTCACATTAATCAGTGTACAGATGAGCTTTAGACCATAGACTTTGGCAGTGAAACAAAATCATTTAATGTTTTTCCCGCTTAGTGGAACAAAATGGTTTTAGTACACATCAAAACAAGCTGTGATTTGGTGAGAGATTGATTTTTTTTTTTCCTCCAAAATTGATTAAATTTTTTCTCTCTACTCACTAAAAAGGAGCTTTTGGTGGCTAAAATAAATGAATATTTAGGTCTAATTAAGAATGTCATGACTTTAAGACATTAATTAATTATCACCAGCTGCTGTAAGGCGAAGGTGGATGATAATGTAATTGCCTGTGTGCGGGTGTGTGCATGTGTCTGTTAGCAAAATATCTCATGAACCACTGGTTGGATTTTAATGAAACTTTCAGGAAGTAATCATTGGACATGCACCTACAACTCAATAACCTTTGGAGCCAACTGAATTCAAGATGGCCACTACAGTCAATCAACATTAGAAGACACAAAAATAGTTACAGCTTAGTCAAATTTCCAAATATTGAGTTAAAATTTGAAGTGGTATTAGCTGAGTTAATCACAGCACATACTCTGAGCAATACTGCAGAATACTGCGCAAAAGAACTCTGTCATCATTCAGCATAAAATGTTCTCAGTCTAAAACTCCTACATGAAGGGCGAATGGCCGTGTGCGTTCCTTTAAGGAATGCCAGGCCTTTAATTGCTCATGTTTCTTTTCCGTTAAACCTGCATGATTTGAAAAAGGTTTGTCAGCTCTGTCGTAGTGGGCAGGGGGTCATTGTGGCCCTCTTTATGTGAATGAATTAAAAGAGAGAAGGAGAGGAGGGATAAAGGAGGGTGGGTGGTGGTGGGAGGAGAAGCGAGGGACCATGTGCCCACCCGAGCAGACCAGGAATATCGTGCACATGCAGAAGATGAACCAGGAGCGAGGAGGTTACTGTCGAACAAGCCGAGCTGGCTCTGCCTTATCAGCCGCCCTCAGCTGATCTCTGGACTCTCAGATTGAGCAACACAACAGGGGAGATGAGCAGCTCCAACATCACTGAGAGACAAAGAGTTCAGGGACACAAGTTAAAGAGGGAGTGTGTAAATATATAGAAACAACTTCTTTTTTTTTCCTGGGTACAATGGCAGACAGAAGGTTTTACGTGAGGTTTTGGGGAGGAGTATGACAGATTTGAGAGGACGGGCAGGGTCAGAGGCAGGGGTCTGGCAGAAAGTAATTGTGGTGACAGCCAGTGCGAAGAGGGACAAGCACTCATGTGAAGCACAGAGGAATTCAAGGATAAACGACAGAGAAAAAGGATCAGAGGCAGACCGGCAGGCCCCAAGTTGGACTTCAGTATGGGTGTGAAGAGAAAGGCTGCTGCTGCTATCTTGGTCCTGCTGTTGTTCCTCGGCTCACTGTGGCTACGTGAGTCTATCTGTGTGTGTGTGGTTTCAGTAATAATCTATTTAATCTCTGTTGGAAACACTTTTTGTCCAGATCTGGCTGCTGATTCAAACACAGAATAAGCCACTATGTTTTGCTTATTCTTTGTCCTCAAGAAACGTTGCCACGTTACTTTTTCTGAGGTGTAAAATATTATTCCGCTTTGGGGTTTTCATTCATTCAATTCTTGGACTACTTATAAATGTCTTTCATTGTAAAAATCCAAGGGTTGCAACAAGTAAATGGTTCGGTTTTGAAAAGGTGAATGCTTTTGCTTCATCAAAAAAGTTCTTCATAATACATAAACATATCCTTCTCATATATTTTTTTAAAAATATAAAAGGTCCAAAGTGGTGGAAATGTTAAAACTGATCATGTGAGCTCCTTCTCTAGTTCAGATTAAGTGCTGATCCCCATTTTCAGATGAAAGCTCTGCATTCCACCTCTGCATTCTCATAATAACCTTGTTAGGAAGATTAAGATTAGGATCTTAGTCCGTGGTAGAAACACTTCAGTTTTCTCTTAAAATTTGGCCTATCATATTCTGCAGACAACTAGATTTGATTGATAAAAGGTCAACCCCACAAGACAGAAGTGAAGCTTGAATTCTCTGGACAGAAGTTATCAGTCACTGTCAGCAGGTCACAGAACCTGGCTGAAACTCGAAGCCTGTCTATAGGTCAGAATGACACAACCCCTTTATACCTGATATGATAATCAGAACTTCTATTCCACGAAAGGTAGAAGCTAAATGTTTACACATCTGATTTCTGTGAACTGAGTTTCCATCAGTGTACAGAAAGCAGACGTTGTTCCTGAAGGAGTTCTTATTGATATCCATGGAGGGTTTTGTTGCTTTTGTTTGGATGTGGGTCACTATTCTGTGGACTGAGTACCCTTGGGGGGGGGGGGTCTCTGAGGCAGCACTAAGAGCTTCTAAAATAACCTGAAGCAAAGCTTGGCTTTCCTCAGACAATCAGACAAGTGAAAGGTGATCCCAGTGCGTAGCTTCTGATCAGGGGATGCTGGGGGACAGAGGAGCCTACACACTGACACTCTGTGGAAGAAGCATTTAAAGGTGAACACTGAGCTGCTGTACTCATGACTGCAGCAGATCTTTGCAATATAATTAAGGGGGACATGGTACAGCACTGAAACACCTTCATCAGCCATTGTTCTTTCACTTCTGTTATGATTTTTTTATGATTCGCTACACCTGCGGCTTTGAAAAAACACCCCCCATGTGTGGCTTGATCGAGGACAGTGCATTGTGACTTTTGGTAGCAGTGCATATTCAAAATGTGTAAGAAAGCATGTAAAATATTTCCCCATTTTGGTCAAATGAGTGATTAAACTCAGATCTCTTTGGAGTCCTACAGCTCAAGCATACTTCATAGTAGAGACATCACTCAGAGTTGGACAAAAAGTTGGACTTTATATGACTGAACTGAAGTTTTAATGTTTCGAACAGTTTCTGCAGATTGTGGTTTATGATTTCTGGAGATTTTTCCCGGTAATGTTCAACTTAGATAGGGATGAGGTCGCACTCATCTTTGAGATGTTTGAACTTTCTAAAGTTTGTGCAAACAGACTATTTTTATTTCAACTGCTTCACTTCTTATGTAATCAAAGTGGAGGCCGTTTTGTCTCCTTTCACCCAGTGTGTGTTTCACTGCTACAGGCCTTAAGGCTTTCTCTGAAATCCCCCAGAGTGCAGAGTGCGCACATCCAAACTCTCTTTGACCTCTTCAAAACTGAAGCAAACTTGTCTTTTTTTTTCCAACATAAAACACTGTGGACACATAGAAATAGACGTGTGATGACCAGATACTTCTGCTCTTTTTGGTTCCGAAATATTTTCATTATGACATATAGTTTTCACACAGTGACCTGTTTGCTTGAGGCTTAGTATGAAGGTACATATGTTTCAAAACATCCGCAAAGATCTGTGCATTCATACTAACTTTCTATTCTGTGTTTCTGTCTGCATGTCAAAGTATTGTCGGACAGTGATCTATACAGTTTACACATCAAAACGTCAGCATTCTGTCAGCTTTGATTTTTCCAAACATTAGTCTCAAATTACAATTGGGTTTTACAGAAGAAAATAAATATTTGTTTGAATTTCTGGCACTGGGACTCTTTAAAATTTCTCCAGAAATATTCTAGTCTAATAACATCTGTATGAATGTGGGGACTTTATACTAAAAACCTGTGAAAGCTTTGAGCTCAAGAACTGATTTAAACAACACCCTAAGATTTTGTGTGCTAAGTTTGTTTTGTCATTAATATAAAAGAGCTCAACATGAAAAAAACTTACCATTGTGCTTAATTTGTTATCAGAAAAACGTTATTTGCTCCTTATTAATGCTTTCATTGCTTATTAATGCTTTTCTTTGCACACAACGAAATGCGGTCTAAAACCTTAAACAACCAGGAATCTGAAAGAATCAGCCTTTTCCTAATCAGCTTCTGATAACAGGATAACACATCTGAAAAACAGCTGAGGTTGCTAATAGTGAAATAAAGGATAGTTTTATGTAATTTAAGCAAAGTTTTAGCAAAATTAGGGGCATCTATGTAAAAGCAATGTGTCTGATCAACCTCCAGAAATGTTGTGGAAATCTGCAGCATTCCTCAGTTTTATGGAGACGAGACGTTTGAGCTCATTTTTAGCT
>JAOXNZ010000030.1:15656381-15669798 GCA_028566095.1 Kryptolebias brasiliensis
AAATATATGTATTTGCCTATAAAGCCTTTCAAAGAGGCTGCAACAATTGCCCAGACTCTGCTGTGTCACCGGCAATTTGAGAGAACTAGCTGACTCAACCACTTGCGCAAAACAAATTGTAAATTAAAGGTAAAAAAAAAAAAAGATATATCAAAAACACTACTGCCTGTTTTATTAGAGGGATTGATAGCGGTCCAGCGCTCTAAATAAGTGTCTCCCCCCGAGCTCTGGTCTGCATGCCGCAGAGTTTTGATGAGTGGTGCAGAAATGTAGTGATACTGCGGTAAAGCGCTCCCTCCGCCTCTCTCTGCGAGCACCACACACACAAACACAGGGACGCGCACGAGCTCAGCATCCTCCAAACCCGGCGAAAACAGCGCCTCCTCCCTCGCCCCAGCCCGACCAATCAGCTGTCCCGACACATTAACGACAACATAGACAGCCAATCGCATTGCGGCCCAGCAAGCGTGAGGCTACGCCGTAATGCAGCTACAAAAGGCGCAGCAAAAACGCGTCTAATATTCCCACAAGGTCCGCGAAGAGTCTGTTTTAAGCTACGTCCACTAATTTCGCTAGTGACACCTATTTAAAGGGCCTTTTTAATATGTTCCTGTCACAGTAATATAGAATTAAACAATACACATTTTATTCAAGGTAAATTAACTTTAAAGGTACTCACTGCAATGTCATGAAGACCGTTTTTTTGTTTATTTTTAAATACCATAAAGTAAGAAACAAAATCCTCATAAAAATCCAATCGTTTTTTTTCTCATATTGCTGGTTAATGTATCCCTAAATTAAAAAAAAAATTATAAGCATAAATTTGTAAACCGTTGCCGACTACCACGTGTTTGTTTTCTTATGGGAACACCCAAAGTGATTGAAAATAGGTCAACAATGGTGAGGTCCAATGAAGGAGCCGTTTGGGATTGAGGAGTCGGGCACTTTTGATCTGTTGGTACATATTTAAGCTCAGACTTGTTGAGTAAATAATGCAGATAAGCTAGTTTTCATTCAGATTCAGTGTTTTGTTTACATTGAATGTGGACCCACGTTTCAGAACTGTATATCATTACATCTGGAAAACTACTGGAGTAAACTCTTTCATACTGCACCACCTGATGAAGGTCAGGGTTACCTTTTTTATGTTTGATTTTATAGTTTGTCTTTAAGATGTGAGATTTATTTATCTTTTCTTGGCTGGATCAGATTATAAAACCCTTTCTGCACACAGATAAAAGCAGTCTAAAATAAACTGATGCACACAGGTTCACTTTTTAACAACTATATATATCCAAAATATAAGTGTCCTCCGATGAGTCAATTGGCTTTTTTCATCATTATAAAGAGAGAATTGAAGAGTTGCGGCAGCGCCCTCACTTGGAACCAGGAGGTATTGCAGCAGTGCAGCGGGAACACTGTGTCCACTTTCCCCCCCTCCGTACCTGCTGCAGCATCAGTGTAAAACATGTGGCACGAGAAAGCATGAAGCAGCTCAGTTTTCTTGTGTAAAGTTCATTATATAAAATTTATTCTCAATTACAATATCAATGCAAATATAGCACTACAGTGATTTCCAAGGTACACCGTATCTTACCATATCATCAGTATAGTATGGCACTCGTATAATGGCCACTGTTTCAGAAGACACACAAAACCAACAGCCTCTGTAAACTATTCTGGAACATGATAGCCTACCTCGGGGTTTCGTATCAGTCTGTGAAAAGGAACCATAGTGAGGTGATCACTTTTGAAATCAGATTTTGGGCACAATATCACTGGAACATTTCAGTGTAAGGAATCTCTGCATGCATTGCACTTCCCCATTTCCTTCAACCTGGCTTGTGTTTGATTGAAAATGGACTCAGTAAGCTTCATATTAGTAATAATAATAAAAAAAAACTTCTCAAACACGAGCAGGTGGGAGTAAAACAAAAGGCCAAGCAGTGACTCTCAAATATTTAAATTTTTTTTTTTTTTTTTTTAACTGTTTCCTGTACAGTTTGGTACTGACTATTGTAAAACAACAACCAAGAGACATTCAAGCGCCTTAATACTATTACAGGAGAGCTGACTCTTCAAGGTACAAACTTCATTTCACGTGGCTTTCAGGGTGGAAAGAAAGAAAAGGAAAAAAAGTTATGTAACAATAAGCACTATATTAATAAAGTTTGTCATGGTAACACTGTGTGGTTGAATGTACAACACCGGTATTCAAGATAGCAGCAAAGTATTAAAAAATATTAAGACTAAAAGCTGTTGAAATCTGTACAGAAATAAAAGTGAATGTAGAAAAAAGGTCTTGAATCAGTAACAGAGCTTAAAGGGAGTCTTGCATAAATCTGTATAAACTGTTGGCCTGTACCTTTTTTTTATTAAGAGGGCTCGTTGTTTTTTTGTAGATCTAAAAGTAATGCATGGACTGACTGCAGCAGATAAACTACCTTTAGAAAAAGAAGGAAAAAAAACAAGTGAACAAAGTTCTGTTTATACAGTCTATGCTACATATTATGTATTGAATACAAGTACAACATTTTCAATACAGTTGTACATATCTATTTACAGTACATCAGGGTTTGATTTCTCCTATTTTGTGCAGATTGTTCCAGCATTCTGTTTGAGGTGATCGAGACTCACAGTCTTTATCAGTTGCACCGTATTGCACAGTCTGCGTTGATGGGTGTCAGTGCTGGGTTTATTCCTGTGTGGTGGAACAAATAGTGATGTGCAACTGCGTAGAAGCATGAGTGATGATGTTTCCTGTACTGATCTGGATCTATTAGGCTGGACTGCACCAGATGTGCCACGATTTCTTACGATAATCCCTCCCTGGCAACTTGTTTTCTACTACCACACATTATCCTAGTGAAGATCTGCTGTATGTTAAAGTCTGACAGGATCATCTCTACACGTTTTTTTATTTTCTAATTATTATTTTTTTTACAGCACTGTATGTCTATTGTGACATGCAGAGAATGACACAGTAAATATGACTTATTCAAGTCTTAGATATGTATGTTAGGCTAGCTGACACAAGTTTTAAATATGTTGCTCGAGCTTTGGGAGCATATTGCTGTAAAATTGCAGAAACGTTGAGAAAGTAAATAGAGGTTTCTTTTTTTTGTACATTACAAATATGCAAACGGATACAGTAGGTAGCTTTTTACTTCTCAGTGATGATTATTTGCATCCACAATGACAATCTATTGATACCAAGACATCTCGTATACATTCACGATTTCAAGAAACACTTCAAGAACTGATCTATGTAGTCTTGCCTTTTCTCCTGCACAGTTTTCTGTGCTTGTCGGATTACGGTGAGCTGGAGAAAACACACGGTTCCATTTTGCGTCTCAAGTAGTCAGGAGGATATTTGGCAACACCAATCTCAGAAAAAATGACCCACTCATTATTACTTTGTGACTGTCTATTTTTTTTTTCTTTTTGTAGCAATAATACTGGTGTTTTTGTGGCAAAAAAATCATTGGCAATTAGAACACATCAGTATAATACATAGTACGGAGAAAATACAAATCAGCTGGGTATGAAATTGAAACCAATCCATGGACCTTTTTCTTGTTTTTGGTTTCCACAAACAAGTTCAAGGTCTCCAGAAACCTTCATTCTTATCAGTCTCAACCACAATGAGAGCAGTGTTTTCTTCTTCTTTATCTTCTTCCACGACCTCTCTCTGTTTTTATTGTTTCACCAGACCATTTTAAACATTAACTCCCATTTAATCTTGTTTATTCCTCTATAGTCTGGTCATCAGTTTGTTTTGGGGACTGGCCTGTCTGTTTCACCTCAGATAGCTGTGTCCCACACCACGGCCTGCGGCCTCTGACAGGGTGGGGTGCCAGAATTTCTAGGCTCAGGTGTCCGTCTCCAGCTTGGCAGGATGGGCATGCTGTCCTGCTTGCACAGGCTTTTGTCAGGCCGCCTGTGAGCCTTGATCTCCTTGCACAGACAGCGCTTGCGCTCGATGACCTCCAGCAACTTGCCGTCTCTCTGGGTCTGCGTGGCGGACGGCATGGCACCCCCGCCGGCAGGGGGTTGTCCCTGTGCCAGCTGGGCGAGTTGTTGGAACTGCAGCTGTAGGTGGTGCTGCTGCTGGAGCTGCTGGAGCTGCTGCTTTAACTGCAGCTGCTGCTGGTGGAGCTGAAGCTGCTGCTGCTGCCGAGACACGCTGGGAGCGCTGGGACTGCAGGGGGTTTGGGATGGACCCAGGCCTTGCAGCTGTGTATAGGAAAAAAGACGGGGTCAGTCAATTCATGTAGCTGCACATGAACTTTTAAACCCCTATTAGCATTACAGTAAAATTTCTGCCCACGATAAAAAGGATTTACTTCCTAAAGATTACCACCAGGATGCAGTGTTGCTGCATTGGTTCCAGTTTGAGGGAGGGTCAATCAGACGCATGCAGACAGTCTATGCAGCACACTCAAACTGCGTCAGCATTTGCAATGAAGCCAGAAACTGGACAGAGTTTTGTGCTAGAGGACTGCAATTCACCCTTCTAACTACTGTTCAGCATATTCTGCTATCATCTCCTCTTCCTTATTTACTGTCTGCATATTAACCAACGTCTTACATCTTTTTTCCTCATCAGACAGGCCAGAACCTTATTCTGCTCAGTGGGCATAACGACCAGCTATAAATAGACCTGGAGGAGCAGCGTCTCCAGCAGAAGGGGGAAGTCGTAACAAGAGCAATATTGATGTTCACTTCAAATTATACTGTGTTTGAAATTAATAGTCTTTGCAGTGATAAAGCCAGATGTTATATATTCACCTGATTCAGGGCTTCTCGTGCCGGTAGACTGCTCTGTCTCTGAACGTCTCCGACACCCACCTGTCTCACTCCAGCAGCAGAGGAGGAGCGGCCCAGCCGCCCCACTTCTGTGAGGAAACAAACATTACAGTGTGTTCCTGCTGATCAGAGCAGTGGAAAATAAAACAGAGCAGTAAATGTCTGAATGCAACTGTGAATTAAGACAGTCCCTGTTTGCTTTGAGTCCTCATTATATTTTATGGTACTTTTAACACTTATAAATGATTTATATTACATCTTAAACCAATGAGCCACTATTTAATATTTAGCCTACTAATTGACCCTAGTGGACTAAAATACAACATAAGCAAATGGATTTTCAACAGAGGGATTTCCATGGTCAAAATAAACTTAACAGTGAAATGAATTAAAAGAGACAAAAAAAGAAACGTTTGAATGAGGTCCATGTTTTCTGGAGTTATAATGGGTTTACAATTCATTTGATATTGAAAATCAAAAATAAAACTGCCATCCAAGTTACAGTTGTGCTACATCTGAGCCAGGAGAGAAATCCCATTGTAAATCTACCACTATAGGATATTTTTTAAACAGTATGTTGTGACTTAAAGCTGACTAAAATGTTGCTGTCAGGAGGCGTTTGCTTACCTCCATTGCGACAGGCAGGAAAAGTCTGGCAGGGAAGAGGCAGGCCTGCTCTGGGCAGAGCTCTAAACCCTGAGCTGCTGTCCACACCTGCCAAAGACTCGCTGTGACCGAGGGCCCTGCTGGAGGCACCACTGAAGTGAACCGGGATGCCCGAGTGACCTCCTCGAGAGCCCATCCCGAGGTCCTCCTTATCCATCCTCAGCAGAGCATCAGCACTCCCATTCCAGGACCGTCCTTCAACTTCTGAGTCAGGGAAGATAAACACAAGGCATGTTTTTATTAAACCAAAACACCTTTAAACTTTATCATTATTTTTTTTATATAGTATCTTAAATTTTTGTTTGAATGGTTTCTGACTTACTCTCTGAGTCTCTGCTCCCGTGGCTAAAGGAGAGTTTTCTCTGCATAGGCCAGTAAGACCCCTCATCTGCACCCAAACTGCCACTGCTGTCCCAGGGCATGAACCCAACCTTTGAATGTGACGAAGACCCTCCGCTGTTTTTGGACGTCCCCTCACCTACACCAGTAAGACTCAAAGGCTGTTGCAGAGACGGTGTCTGAGAGCTGCCTCTCAGGCTCTCGTATGCCGGCGGCCTCCGGAAGCCACCGGATGGGTAGGTCCAGAGCAACGGGCTGTCTGAGGAGGGAGGCTTGTAGGCTGGCAGACCGTGGGGAGTGTGAGAGCGGAGATGTGGGCGGGAATGAGGACGCTGGGATGACGACAGTGGCGTAGGGGTTGAGCTGGTGCTGCTTTGAGGCGTTTGGCTGCTAGAAGTGGTCGTGCTATTAATCGGTAAAGAGTGGGGCCCTCCGTCCCGATCCCGTTCTCTTTCTCTGTCTTTATCTCTGTCTCTGTCTCTGTCTCTGTCTCTGTCTCTGTCTCTATCTCGGTCCTTGTCCTTCTCCTTGTCTCTGTCTCGCTCCTTGTCTTTGTCTCTAGTCCTGTCTCTTTCCCTGTCTCGATCCCTGTCCTTGTCTTTATCCCTCTCTTTATCAGACTTCAACAGGAAGCTGACAGACTTTCCCTCCTTGCCTGAGCTTGAGGTCTGGGTCTGAACTGTGGCCTGGCTGGACGTCTGAGAGCCACCCTTGGTCGGAGCAGGGGAGTCTCCTCTGTCTGGCTTGCGATAGTGATGGTAGTGCGAGGGACGATGGTGAGGGTGGTGATGGTGATGGGAGAAAGGGGAGGTGGATTTGGAGGAGGGCGGTAGAGGTGTGGAGTGACTCCTGGCTCTCAGTCCGGGAGCGGGGCCTAACTGGGAGTCTCTGCTGTGTTTGTCCTGTTGGCTTGCACTTCCTCCAGAGGACTCCTTGGACCCTGACAGTGACGAGAGAACATTAGAAGAAGCCGAGGAGGAGGCAGAGGTGGTGGCTTGAGTTGCTGTGCTGGATGTTTGAGTTTTAGTGGAAGAGGAAGCTTTGTTTTGCACTCCGACCCCACTGGAGGCAGCTGCAGGCTGAGGAAAGGCGAGCAGCGGGGGCCGGTGCTGCAGAAGATTGGGGAAGGGGGCTGGGATCTTTGTGTTGGACTCCGCCTCAGATTTACTCCCTTGCAGCAGATAGGGAGTAGGAGCTCGTGGGGTGTGGGGACTGGTGGAGAGGACCTGTGGTACAGGGGTGGAGGAGGCAGAGGAAGGCAGAGGAGATGAGTGGGAGATGGAGACTGTTGCTTTAGGTTTGGAGTAAGAAGGAGAAGAAGAGGAAGGTCGTGGCAGTGAGGAGGAACTGCTGGAGGAGGAAGAGGTTACATGGTAGTGTTTGGAGCTTTTCAGTTTCTCGTGTTTAGGAGGGAGATGTCTCTGGGACTCTCTGTCCTCTTGATGTGGATATTTCATCTCCTCATAGATTGCCTCGCTCTGATCTGAGTCAGAGTCTGGCGTGGTGGCCACGGGGGTGACCGGGTGGGGCGTGGCCGTCTGGCTCTCTCTGGTGAACACTTGGCCCACCATTTCTATGTAGACCGGCTCATCCTCCCTTTTACTGCGGACAGACCAGCAGCAGACAGTTTCCAGGAAACAGCAGCCCTTTAAAGTCTTTTCACACAAACTGGAATCAGATAAGAATCAAAATGGTCCAAAACAACCAACAAGTTTAAGCTGAGCTCTGATGTTAGTATCACGTTTTAATCCTCCAGGGAAATTTAAATCTGTTCATTAAGGAAAGAAATCGAAATGAAGTATTTGCTGATTGAAGTTTTTGTGAAGGATCTCTATCAACTGATTTTGTTTCCATAATAGAGATATTAATGTTTCAGCATTAGGCAGCAGACAAACACAAAGTGTAGCTGGAATGTATTGTAACCAAAAATCAGACTGCAGATATTTGCTGAGCACTATAGATTCAGCTTCTGTTATCCAATGTTAAAACTGATTTTCTTTTTCTTAGAAATAGACTCAATTTATTCTTTTAAACCTTTTTGTGTTTGTTAACGCCAGTTGGTTGTGGCAGCCATCTTGAACTGGACTTACATTAGAATATAATCAAATATAGATGCACATCCAATGAATATGTTTGGCAAGTTTCGTTAAAATTCATTGTGTGGTTCATGAGATATTTTTGGTAAACTGACAGATACAAGCAAAAACATAATTGCCCCCCTTTGCCTTTTGGCAGAGGGTGATAATCATTACCTGTGGCCCTCAGAGCCCAGTTATTTTATATATGGCCACTTTGCAACTGAAGCAGAATATCCCTTGTTTAAAGGGTTGTAATTTCAATCCTGCATGTTTTTTTTTTTGAATAGTTCTTTCTTAAAGGGATACAGTGTTCATGTTTTCATTACAAATTAACTTTAAAAAAACAGAGTTCACAAAATCCCTCAAGCCCCAGTGAAGCCCAGTGATTTTAACAAATGAAGATGAAAATGGGACGATTTCGATTTCAATTTTTCAGCGTACACGCATGATTCCACATCCATCAGGAGAGAAATTAATGAAACATAGATTTGAGAGTCTAGACTTCTGCCAAGGCTTCTACCTCAAGTTTTAGGAAGCGAAATATCAACTGCAAACATCTACTTAAACATTTTTTTATTTTATTTAGATTTGTCATGTAGCATTGGTTGCCGAAAGGCAAACAATCATGTTTTTGCCTTTGTCTGTTACCAAACTATCTTACTGGACAAATGTTATAAAAAAATTTCAGAAAATAACTGGTAAATGTACATCTACAGCTGGTTAACTTCTGGAGCCAACCCAATTCAAGATGGCTGCCAGAGCCAAATTATTTTAGAAAACACAAATATGGCTACAATTCAGTCAATTTTACAGATATTATGTTAAGATTTAATGTGTTAGTAGCTGAAAGTCCTTCACAACACATACTCTAAATCTGACATCTCACATTACCGCATGAGATCGCATATAAAGTTATTTTCAAGATTTGACCAAAATGGCTACTTTGTCATTTCGCAACATAAAACGATCTTAGTCTAAAGCTCTGGCATGAAAGGCTGTGGATGATATACATTTCTTTAAGGAATGCAAGACCTTTAATTTCAAAACAGACTTATTATTCATCAAATGTTCTGAATATTGTAAATGAGCTAATACTAATTTAGTACAATTACTTCAGAAATATGACTGTGCAAAACACTTATTGAACTCGTCACATTAAGACTGATGTTTCATTATTATCAGCTGATCTTCTGTTTGAAGCATGGTTTAAAAAAGAAGAGTCAAACATTGGAGGTTTAAAACACTTTTATTTAACAAATCGGGTACACAAAAGGTCACACTATAAATATATTCTAATTATATCTGTCATATAGTGTTAATGTTTGTCTTTTGAGCTGGCTGCTTGTTCCACACATTCAATCTTCCACCCAATTTATAGACGCAACTAGTTTCTTCCCAACAAACAGCAGTAAACAGCAGCAATGAGAAACATTCAGGTGTTGTTTAGCTTAAGCACAATATTCAAACTGAGATCCAATTTGTCTTCTCCTAGTAATTTGTTTTGCTTTTGAGTAAAATGCAAAAAAAAAAGACACTTACAGTTGATGGCATGTCTCTAAGGTCAGAGGTGGAAACAGAACAGGTGTCACAACACTCCACAACTCATCAGCTGTTCCACAGATACACTCACCATGGTTTTCAATAGTTTTCCACCAAAAACTCAGATCTGACTCGTCTTATATCAATAACACTGTAGAGCCACAATAATAATCCTGCAGGAAGTCAGGGTGCAGAGAGTGTTGCCAAAGAACACGGGCATTCATATACAATGTTAAAGAGTTAGAGGCCTAGCATTCCTTAAAGGAATGCATGTTGCCTGCTGCCTTTAGTTATAGACTAAGATTGTGTTTTTATGATCAGGTCATGTTTTTTAACCCTCACATTTAAAATATTGCCAGGACAGCTGTCCTGCACAATAATATTACTAAAATTAGAAACATCAGTGCAGAAAAACTGGTCCATGCATTTATCACGTGTCACTGTGGTGTCCAATCCTGGTCCTGGAGGGCAACTATACTGCATGTCTTAGGTGTTTCCCTGCTTTTCAGCAGGTCTTCAAGTGCTGACAAACATGTTAATCACTCAGTATTATCTGGATGTCAAAATAATTTTTAAAAAGTCTTCAGTTGATCCAAAATGCTGCCAGAGTTCTGATGAGAGTTAGGAGGAGAGACCATATTTCTCCAGTTTAAGCTTCTCTCCATTGGCTCCATCTTATATTAAAGATCTTATTGTTCCATATTTTCTTAACACAACACTTAACTCTCAGACTGCAGGTTTACTTGTGGTTCCTAGAGTTTCCAAAAGTAGAACAGGAGGCAGAGCTTTCAGTTATCAGGCTCCTCTCTTGTGGAACCAACTTCCAGTTTCTGTCTGTGAGGCTGACACCCTGTCTACTTTTAAGACTAGGCTTAAGACTTTCCTTTTTGATAAGTCATATAGTTAGGGTTGTCTTGGGTTTCCTGAGCTATCCCTTAGTTATGCTGCTATAGGCTGGAGGATAAATTGACCACATTTCTTCACTTTGCTGCTGTCTTTACTCTTTCTATGCTTCATGTTTGTATTTGTAATAATTGCTGTCATTAACATGTTTTTCTTTCTGTAGAAACTACAGCTGGACCAGCCGTTCTGTATTTGTCCTTCTCTTTCCTGTCTGCTCAAATCCCTGCCAGTTGAAGCAGATAGCTGATTGTCCTGAGCCTGGTTCTGCTGGAGGTTTCTTCCTGTTAAAAGGGAGTTTTTTTCTTTCTACTGTTGCCAATGTGCTACTCAGAATGGAAGAATGTGACAAAGTGAAGATTCAACACAATCTGCTGGCTTCCTTAGATAGATAATGTTTTTATACAGTGCCCTGAGACGACCTTTGTGTGAATTGGCGCTACATAAATAAACTGAATTGAATTGCATCTTGCAATAAGAAATAACAGAGTTGTAGCCATTTTGGTCAAACCCTGAAAATAATGTGATGCACAATTCCATGCAGTACTGACAGATGTCAGGCTCAGAGTATGTGTTGGGAATGACTCTCAGCAACGACGACATTGAACTTTAGCTCAAGTTAAAACCATTTTTGTGTTGGTTAATGTAAATTAGCTGTGGCACCTACCTCACTTTATATTGGCTCCAAAAGTTAGTAAGTTGTAGATGTACGTCTAATGAATACTTTTTTGCAAGTTTTATTTAATTCTGTCCAGTGGTTCATAAAATATTTTACTAACACTACAGACAAACAAACACACACACAGGAGCAAAAACATTATTGTTTCACCTTCAGGAAATGAGACTTAATGACAAAATTAATAAAATAAATTTCATTAGTGATTCATTTGTTTAAATTTCAATAACAATTTGATAATATTGAGTTTTAAATCTGGTATATAAACCAGCACTTTAAGTGTTTATCTGTGTGCAAAAGTTTACAACAGTTTAAAACCTAAAAAAAAGCAGATTAGCCTTGGTCATGATTAAAATTTTATGTTGGTGTCAAAAATGTACAGATATTTTTAATCTCCATATGCAGATAAGACAACATGCACTGCCAGTGTGCATTTATATGGGATATACAGTATATTTATCAGACACCGCCAAAGGCAAAGGTGAAGCAATGTTTTTGCCCATGTCTGTGTGTGTTTGTTTGTCTGTACTGTAGCAAAAAAAAACAAAAAACTTTGCTATCTTTGCTGTCTTTCTGTTATGCCTTAGCACCTTTCAGTTGGTCTAAATTACTTCTGCTAGATGACTTAAACTGGGATATGCTGAAACCACCTGACTCCATCATTCAGCAATTTGACTCCTTGAATTTGTATCAACTGATATCACAGCCAACATGATATGATTCTACAAAATCAGATAAAGCACCCCACACGTCTAATTCTGGTGTTTTCTGTAGTGATATTAGTGATCATTGTTTAACTGCTTGTATTAGCAAAGGTCAGAGAATTATGTCTCCTGGATGCATTTGTCAAAAGTGACTTCTTAAAAATTTTAACCCACAGCTCTTCCTACAGGATTTGGCTAAAGTGGATTGGGGCAGGGTTGCTTTGTCCCCACAGTGGAAGATGCATGGACCCTGGTTAGATATCACTTTGGTACAATTAATAACCATGTTATAAGACATCATAAAACGAATATGGATAAAAGACTGCATCAGTCCATTGAGTCCTGACCTCAACCTGATAGGGATGAATTAGAGCGGAGACTGCAAGCCAGGCCTTCTGTCCAACATCAGTGTTTGACCTCACAAATGCTCTTCTGGAAAAATGATCAAAAACTCCAAAACCTTGTGGAAAGCCTTACCAGAAGAATTGAAGCTGTTATAGCTGCATATGAAACCCTATGGATTAAAAATGGGATGTCACTCAAGTGCATATGCGTGTGAAGGGAGACGAGTGAATGCTTTTGGTAATACAGTGTAGCTTCTATAAAATACAGCAGGCCTTTGTTGAGTTAAATTTGTCTATAAATGCCAAGAAAACCAATGTTATGTGTTTGGTCATAGAGTTAGTGCTCCCTCCCCTTCTGTGGACTTCACCACAATAAATGGTGATATTGTGGAACATGTAGAAGTTTATCAATATCTGGGAATTTGACTTGACACGCTCTATTCTTTTAACACCATATCAATGTATTGCAATCAAAGGTCAAAGCGAGACTTGGTTATCTATACAGAAATTGTTCTTCATTTACACTGGCTGCAAAATGAATCATTGTTGAAAAAAATACATTCTTCCCTTGTTTGATTATGGTGACATAATTTATAGACATGCATGTAAGGGAACTCTTCATAAGTTGGACACAATCTATCATTCTGCGATTCGATTTGTCATAAATGCTCCTTATACAACACATCACTGTCAGCTCTATTCACAGGTTAAATGGCCCTCTTTACATACCCGCTGTAATAATCACTGGTTCATTCTTATTTATAAAACCTTGTTGGGCTACTCACCTCCATACTTAAGTCAGTTACTGTATCCAGTATCTGCTATGAAGTATTACACCAGGTCACCACATATCTGTTGTTGAAGATCCCGAGAAACAAATCTCGTTTTGGCTCAATGTCTTTTGCACATGCTGCCTCAAATGATTGGAATATATTGCAGAAAACATTGGGACTCACTACGTTAATTTCTGTTTCTGCCTTTAAAAGTTGTTTAAAAACATTTCTTAAAGGCACTTGTAAATAATTTATCGATTACTGATGTTATTTTGTTTTTCTGATGACTGAATTTCTGTTAATGAGTTTTGTATTATTGTTTGTTTTTAATGCTCCTTTCACTTGCTTGTTATTGTTCATGTTGTTGTTTTGTATTGCTCCCCCTTTTCCTTTACCCTTTCAAGTACCTTCTGGCACTTGCTGTAAATAAGAAACTGTTCTTAATGCCTGGTAAAATAAAATAAAATCAAATCAAATCAAATCAAATCAAATCAAATCTCGGGTGTCACAGTGGCGTAGTGGTTAGAGCTGTCGCCTCCCAGCAAGAAGGTTGCAGGTTCGAATCCCAGCCTGGGGCCTTTCTGGGTGG
>JAOXNZ010000030.1:15679978-15697830 GCA_028566095.1 Kryptolebias brasiliensis
CCAGTGGTTACTCTCTGCAAATTTCATTAAAATTTGTCCAGGGGTTCATGAGATATTTTGCTAAGAGACAGACACAGGAACACACAGGCACAGCCGAAAAAGTACAGAAAATCTGATGCTTCCCATTGAATATCTTTTAAAATCCCATCTAAGCATTAAAGATAGTATTTAAATCAAAATTTGACAGCTTTAAAATATGTTTATGATGATTTAGAAAGCAAACATCTTCATCTTCATCTTTTGACTTCTGTAGGTCTTCAGAACTATTTAAGCCACATTTACCACCAACATCACACCATATTTACCACTCACACAAGATCCCCAAAGATAGGATAGGAACGAAGCAGTGGGAGCAGCAGGCGCTGTCATGTGGGCCGGGCAGCGTGCTGATCTCTGTAGCTGCATGTGATTCCTTTGTTGTGGCCCAGTGTATCATCCAGTGTGTCAGCGTGGCTTCTGCTATTCTTGTACCCCACAGCCCTGACCACAACCTCGCCCGCTGCTGCTGCCATGCTCCCCAACTCCATGTTAATTAGGTTAGGGAGCTTCGGCTGGAGGTTGGGCTTTTGTTAAGTGTTGCTTTGATTCTGGTTTCTGGGATCTGCCAGCTGAGCAGGCCGCCCTACAATTGTTGCATTATGTCCTGTGGGCTGGTGTTACAATTAACCAGTCAGATTGAGCCAGAAGATGTACATCCTTCTTCTGCAGACAAGTTGGTCTTCTCAAAACCCAGTTATTCACATTCACAACAGATCACACAAGATATCACATGAGATCGTGCATAACGTTATTATCATGGTTTGGCCAAAACAGCTATAACTCTGTCATTTCTCAACATAGAATGGTCTTAATTTAAAACTCTGACATAAAAGACAGTGGGCGATATGCATTCCTTCAAAGAATGCTAGGCCTTTAATTTGGAGGAGCATCTGCAGGGTCAGGAGTCGCTCGAGTTCCTCATTAGGACCAGATGGAGCCATGATTCATGTCGCTCAATCTGCATGCAACACTGCAGACTACTCATTCACGAACATAAGCACATCACACACACCTACGTGAAGCCCACCCTACATGCTAAACACACACATGCACACAGGGTGCAAAGACATAATTGCAACTGCACAGCAACAGATTTGAATGTGGTTTACTGTTTGCCAGGGAGAAGACAATTCAAAATCTGCCGTCTGAAATTCCTCCATCTAACAGTGCTGGTGAATTTAACCCCATGAGGCGGCTCTGGGCTGCATTCCTCTGCCCTGCAGCCGACACCACAGCTGCTGTGGCACCTCGCTGTGAGTGGGACAGTAACACTGCTGAGTGCAGGGACACATCAACAACAGGGGTAAAATATAGTCAAAATTAAAGACATCGCCCATGGCCTTTCATACCCGTTTTAAACTAAGATCATCTGATTTTGAGAAACAACAGTTATGGCCAATTTGCTCAAACCTTGAAAATATTGTTAGGCGCAATCCCATGCTATTTTGCAAGATTTCACACTCAGAGAATGTGTTGGAGATGATTCTCAGCTACTACATCAAATTTTAGCTCAATACGTGTAAAACTGACTGAATTATAGCCATTTTTGTGTTTTTAAAGGTCAGTTGGCTGTGGCAGCCATTTTGAACTGGGTTGTCTCCAAACAATAATCAGTTGTAGATGTATTCCCAATGATAACCTTCTGAGAGTTCCATCAAAATCACTCCTGTGGTTCATGAGTTATTTTGCTAACAGACAAACACTCGCACACAGACACAAGCAAAACCATTTTTGCCTGTCTTTTGCCTTTAGGCAGCAGGTGATAATAACCATCTTATAATCTCTTTGTATTTTGCAGGCATCAACAAAAATCATGTCCGAAATAGTGAAATAAATACCAGCGTTTTTTGTGCATTAACAAAGATTTTCAGCTTTTTTCTTTTGCAAGTAGAGCAATTAGATTTAAAAGGCAGACAGAACAGAACATCTTGTACTAACGCCCTTCCCTTCTTCTTCTACGCAGCCTGTCCTCTCAAAAGAAGTTTGCATCTAATAACATTTAAATTATTTAATGATTGATGAAAGGCGAGTTGGAAAGAAAAACTTTCGGTATCAATACATTTACAGTGTGCTGAGGTTGTTTGGTCCCTCGCAGACCGCCCCGTAGTTTCTGTTCAGCATCTCAACCTGTCAGTCACAGGGCTGCAGTTCGTTCAGAGAAACAAACAAACAAGAGGAGACGAAGAGCGAAGAAGAAGAGCGCAGGGGCGAGAGAAGAATTAGCAGCTTGAAGACACACACAGTCAGAGAGCAGGAAAGAGGCAGAAAACAGACGGGTGGGGGGGGGGGGATTGAGAAAGCCAACAGTGAGTGAGAAATAGACCAGGGAAGAAGACAAATATAATCAGATGGAGACGAATATCTGGACCGGGAATATGGGAGTGAAAGGAAATGGAGGGAAGTAGGAAGAGAGGATGGAGAAACACTGAAAGGCAGTCAGACTAGAAGAAAGGAGGGGAGGGAGGGAGGTGAAATCAAGCCGCTCACACTAGTCGCTGTGTGTGGTCTCCTAGCAACACTTTCAGCTTGCATCTCTTCCTCAGCCGCTGAATATGCACAAAGCAGGATGTCAGCCTCGCCATACGGGATGATCCCCAGGTTCAACTCCCCTTCAGGCTCCTTTTGGAGCTGATCAATGCCTCACAAGCTCCTAAAAACATCTGTTTCCATCACTGTGCCTCCGGACGGTACATGAACCGCTTCCTAGACATGAAGGAAAATCTGACTAATGCACTCGAATGAATAATATGGCACCTCTTCTGAAACGCTTTCTGACGTCTCAGCGTATTATTTAAAAGTCAGTTAAATCTCTGATATCAGCTCGGCTGCAGATGTGGACAGAGGGATGAAACATTTCAGCAGGTGGAGGTGGTACAGCAGCATTTAATCACAGACAGAGAGAACTGAAGTGAAAATACACTCACCGGCCACTTTATTAGGTCCACCTGTTCAACTGCTTGTTAACACAAATAGCTAATCAGCCAGTCACATGGCAGCAACTCAGTGCCTTTAGGCATGTAGACATGGTGAAGACGACTAACTGAAGTTCAAACCAGGCATCAGAATAGGGAAAAAAGGGGATTTAAGTGACTTTGAGTCTCTGCGTGGTTGTTGGTGCCAGACAGGCTGGTCTTA
The DNA here is from genome assembly GCA_028566095.1 of Kryptolebias brasiliensis. Classification (NCBI taxonomy): domain Eukaryota; kingdom Metazoa; phylum Chordata; class Actinopteri; order Cyprinodontiformes; family Rivulidae; genus Kryptolebias; species Kryptolebias brasiliensis. Next base: position 15,683,153 of record JAOXNZ010000030.1, read on the forward strand.
GTATTTCAGAAACTGCTGATCCTCTGGGATTTTCATGCACAACCATCTCTAGGGATTAAAGAGAATGGTCCAAATGAGAGAAAATATCCAGTGAGCAGCAGCTGGGTGGACAAAAATACCTTGCTAATGTCAGAGGAGAATGGGCAGACTGGTTCGAGTTTATATAAAAAAGCAACAGTAGCTAAAAAAAAACACTCGTTACAACCAAGGTTTGCAGAACCATCTCTGAGCGCACAACAACCTTGAAGCAGATGGCCACATCAGGCACCACACCTGTCAGCTAAAAACAGGAAACTGAAGCTACAGTTCACACAGGCTCACCAAAATCAGACAATAAGAGATTGGAAAAACATTGCCGAGTGGATAGCCTGATGGGTCTCGATTCACTAAACTCCACTGGCCTCCACGGTCTCTTTTTCTAATGACCTGTTAGTGTTCATAATGTTATGGCTGATATATACGTTTCTGTGTTTATGAACACATCAGTCTCCAGACATTTGTTTTGTTTAGTTTGACTTCATCAAACTGACTGTTGTCTAAATGTAAAGAATACGTCAGAGAGAATAAATAGTTTTTATTTAGGGTAAACTTTACATTTTTGCAACTAAGTAAACTAGCATTTGTGATTACAATAAGTATCTTCTACTATTAGAAATAATTTAAAATATCAGCTTGTAGATTTTTATCCCAGGCTGCACTGTGATAGAAGGAAACTACCTCTGAAATACGCTGTGACAATATGATATCTTCCAACAGAAGATGATCAATATGCTGGTATTCCTAACATGGTGCTTTTTTTGTTTGTTTTTGTCCTTCCTGTCCTCTATCCCTCCTTGCTGTTAGGTGTCCCTCTTTGAGTGGGACTGCGACAGAACTTTAGATCCATTGTTTCTCGTCCCAGAAACTGAGAGGGTGTCCCACATTTGGACTGAGTCTATTGTTTAAAAGTCAACACTGCAGGACAGATGCTTTTCTAGAAAAGTGAGGAAGGCTTTAATTATAGGAAATGTGTTTAATGTCAGTCAAACTGTGCGCATGTCCGAATAAACTCTCCAAAAGGAGGTTGTTCAAAAAAGCTGTTCACAACAGGTAAGACATTATTTGCTCATACCTTTTTACAGAAATCTACTTCAAAAGGTTTTGACCTATTGCTCTAACTGTTTATGCCTTTGTGGAAGCCAATGAAGAAACATGGAGAAACAACAAAAGTGCAAAATTTAAAGGATAAAAACAGAGAATGAATATGGCCAAAGAAAAGAGATTTCACCCACCCGATCCTCTGATAGTTAGATATCATCAGTTTATTGAGCGTGTTGAATAATGAAGCTAAATGTGGCGGCAGACTCCTGACAAGAATCTGCATAATTTAAGTTAGGACTGAAGATGGATTAGACAAAAAAGAAATGTTGCTCTTATTTTTTCCCTTTAAGTCATTTAACTGAATTTTCTGCATTATAATTTTTCAGCAGCACAAAATCCTCATCAGACAAAGTGAGTGCAAGAAAGTAACTTTCCCAAACTTAATGTTTACTTTTGCAAGTAGAAATAAAAAAAAAACAAGCTTTCAAAATATTAATGGGCAGATTTCTCACAGTTTCTGTTTACAGAAGCTCAGTAGGCAAAGGGAAGTACTGCTCTAAACATTTGGTCTGTGGGATAATTTATGCTCCATCACATGCAGCTTGACCAAAAACTGCTCTGATATGGACCGTTTGTCCACTTTGAACACATGTGAACAGCAAAACAGTGTCACGTCAAAAGCTTAGATTCCAGCTTAAATTTGTTTATCATATTAAAAATATACAATATAAATGAAAGAATGTAGCAGTTCTCTGACAGGCACAACTGTACTGTATAAACTGGAAGTTTCCTCAGGCCTGGATTTGCTGATTTTATGTGCAGGTCATCCTACTCAGCTACTCAGAGTTTGACCAAAACGGCTATAACTCTATCATTTCTCAACGTAAGATGATCTCAAGTTCAATACTTTGGTGGATGATATCTATTCCTTCCAGGAATCCTAGGCCCTCCATTTAATTTATATAATTTAATTTCACAGCAATAAATATAAGCCTCAACGTGTGTCAAAGGTTAAAAAACTAAACCGAGGCACTATAAATCTGTTACGGTGCACTGCAAAACAAGATATTCATACTATCACCTCGGGGTACAGGGCTTTTTACTGCAAAAACCATTTTTCATTTTCTCTGAGCTGAATTCTTTCCACTCATAATAAGAGGAGGAAGCTGCCTCATACCAGACCAACACTAGCAGAAACATAAGAGAAATGTGTCATTTATGAAGATTTTTGTTTTGATGTTTTTTTCTATTATGATTTCAATGTTTTCTTTGGAAATTATCACATAAAAAATACATTAAAATGGTTTCTTCGTTATTCAACAACACTTCATTCATTCAGTTAAATATACACGAGCCTTGGTTCTCCTCCTCAGTGTTGTACAAATTGAGTGGCCGCTAAATCTTTCATGAACTGCTGCCAAAAATATCCTACAAAAAGCTTTTCCTGCTCCTGTGTGCCCCGTGCAGGCAGGACACAGACCTGACTGAACCACAACAATGTTTCAGAGATGCTCACTGTTTATCTTAACTGTGCATGTGGTGTTTCAACTGAGTGTGTGTGAGTGTATGCATGCGCAAGTGAACACCTGTACAAGGTGTGGATCATGAATAGTGCATATTGTAAAGGGCTGGAATAAGAGTGAAATTAAGTGGGGAAAAAAACTACAATTAAACTAAAAAGGCCTAGCATTTTTTGGAGGAATGCATATCACCCGCCTCCTTTTGTGCCAGGGTTTTAAACTGAAATCATTTGATGCTGAGAAGGGACAGAGCTGTGTCATGTCATATAATACTGTGAAACCTCACAAAAAGTGCACTCAGAGTATATCATGAGAATGACTCTCAGCTACTACCACACCAAATTTGATCTCAATACCTGTAAAACTGACTGAGTCATAGACATTTTCGGGGTAGCTAATGTCAGTTAGCTGTAGTGGTTGCCTTGAATTGGGTTGAGTTTTACAGGCAAGTTTCACTAAAATCCTTCCAGTGCTTCATGAGATATTTTGCAAAAGGTACAGACATGCAAACATGCACACAGATAAGGACAAAAACATTATCGCCTCTTGTCGTTGGTGATGGCCAATATATAAGTGGGAAAAAAGAATCTGTAAAATGAAAATGATGGAGCTGTGATCTTAATGTCTGGTCAACAAGGCAGCAACGTCAGTGACCTCCCAAGCTTCGTTTCCCACCTTGGCTTGCCCGTCGCCTTCTTCATCTTCTGCTGGAATCTGCAGAAACCAAGGTGACCTACTGTGCTTAGCATACATGAGCACTAAGCAGCCTGGAGATTTATAAGATCTTAAAGAAGACGACGTCACATGAAGGAGGGGCGATACTGGCAGACTTTAAGTGGGGGAATGAGAACCCAAACAAGGTCAGTAAACCCAGAATAAAACCACATGGTCAGCATGCACACTGTCAACAGAGCGTAAAACAGCCATTGGTTCCTTTGAGAGAACCAACAAACAGAGAGCCCACATGTTTCAGAACGACGTGCTCTATGTTTTGTTTGTTGCTGTCATCCAGCTGCTGAAGCCCCGACCGCAAGGTAACAAATGGCGCTGGAGGGAAAAGACTGAAAACTCCTTAATGCTTACATTTGTGCAAAATAAGAGCTCCACTCTGCAGCTGCACACGCTTCACTGAGCCAGCATCCTTCCCCTGACCAAGATCTGAATGTTTATTTTAAGAAGTGGATTACCCTGCAGTCTTCCCTGCCTCCTTCAAAGCTTTTTTTGTTTCCTTTAAAGTCTTACTTTAAACATATGTCTTTTAAATTGTATCTGATGAAACTGATGGTGCCTTGACACAAAGTTGTTTTTGTTAGGTTTTTTTTTTAACCTTACCTATAAGATGCATAACATCCTGTAGCTTTGCACGCTGTCCCTGCCACAACATGACAAACCTCATAAACTATTCAGCAACAATTAAACAAAGTCCAACAGCCCGAAGCAAAACAGGGATCAGATGAACATCGGTGCATGCTCAGCGTATGATTTGCTTCACAGCATTTCATCATGGGCTCGACTCACATCTTCCCATAGAGGCACAAGCAAAATAAAGCACAACGGGTGTCGGATAACTGCATTTATGAGGATATAATCAGTGATATGTGCTGTAGAATGAAAAACTGAGACTAAGATAAACTCTGATTTGTTTCCAAAAGACAACAAAGATCAAATTAGCATTCCTTGAATGCATATCAGAAACCACATTTCACACCACAGTTTTAGACTAAGATCAATCTACGATGAGAGAAACAACGGAATTATAGACATTTTGGTCACACCTTGAAAATAATGTTACGTGCAATCTGCTAACACTCACACATTTGTTGGGGATGATTCTCAGCTACTACCGCACCAAATTTTAGCTCAATATCTGTAACACTGACTGAGTCGTAGGCATTTTGTTTGTTTGTTTTCTGTGGTCTGTTGGCTGTAGGAGCCATCTTGAATTGTGTTGGCTTCAAACGTTAATCAATTGTAGTTGTACATTCAATAATTACTTTCCGAAACTTTCATTAAAATCTGCCCAGTGGTTCTTGAGATATTTTGCTAACAGACAGGGAAAAGCACATGCACACACAGACACAGGCGAAAACAACAGCACACCCAGAAAAAACACCAAAGCGATCCATAAAAGCTAAGCTGGTATAATTCAAATAACCCTGCTGGTGCTCTCGACAAGCTGATTTTCTTTCTTTCTTTTGTCTTTTTTTCTTTCTTTTGATTGACAGACAAAGCAGCAACAGCAGCAGCGTTGGTGTGATTAGCAGAGCCAGGTAGGTCACAAGTGGTTGTCCAACTTTTGAATCAACCTACTCCTCGTGCTCAATAATCCCCCGATAAGCGAGTCACTGCGTGGGTTGTGCAGGATAGGCGCACACACATGCCCACACACAGATCTCCCACTTACTCATCTCTCTTCTGGCCTGGTTCTGTGCACCCACTGGCGCTCTTCACTAACACGCTGATATCTCCGTTTGAAAATATTTGTTTCCAAAACACGAACGGGAAAACGTAAAGGACGGGGAAAGTTTAGAGCCACCAAAGCACTGACGTGAATAAAATCACTTCTCAAAGCATCTGACAATCAAGTTAAAGGTCTCAAAGAGCTTCTTTTTTTTTCAGGGTTTAAGCTGAGATGCAGGGGAAGACGTGAAAAGGTGCGGGTTTGTTGCCCCGACATGTGTGACTGATAGGTTTAGAGCTTAAAGTCTCACTTGTGCAATTCCTTTTCTTGTCATTCCTGCTGTTCGGTGAGCTGACAGCAATGAAATAAAAAAATAAAAAAACACTAACAAGTTGTGAATGGCAGGTGGGAGCAGATTACATACATCAAAGTGCCATCCTGGTGGTATTTACTTCCACTTTACAATAATGGCTGGATTGGACACACGGCAGAAGGAAAAATGTCTCTGACTCTGACACAATTATAACTAAGGGGGCAATGTAAGAGCAATAAAAACCTTTATCACTATTAGGTTATTTTTCTGTTTTTTGTTTATGTTTCTTTTCATTCATGAAAAAAACATACTGGAAATACAGTAAAATGTTTGGCCGGAATGGTAATAGTGAGCAAAGCCTTTTGGTAGCAGTAAATTGTAGAAGTTATTGTTTAAAATAAGAAAGAAAATCCCTTTAAAATGGGATTTTGGCAGAACATATGAAAGACTCAAGCCCTCCTTGAAGCTCTTTAGCTCAGACATATGTCACAGTAGAAAAATCATTTAAAGTTTTAACGACTCACAGAAAGTTGGACTTTACATGACTGAAATGGCATTTTTATATCTGAAACCTTTTCTTATAAAAAAGCAGTTTAAGTTTTATGATTTGGAAGATTTGACCACAGAACGATCAACTTAAGTGTGATGTGATGTGAGACGTCCAAACTTTCCAAATATTTTCAAACTCTTCTTACGCCCACAACTTTTTTTTAGTACACATACAAATTATACTTCAAAACAAAGAGATTTTGGTCTTCTTCCACCCAGTGTGTCTCTCACTGCTACTGGACTTACAGGTTTCTCTTAAATTCTTATAGTGTTCGCACAGCTACTGTTTGCTTGAGGGTTACTTTTTTGTATGCAATTCCTGTCTGCCTGTCTTTAAGGTTCCTGTAAGGCAGTGACAGAAACAGGTGTGTGGTTACCATGGTGACCCTGACACTTCATTTGTTTTGATCTTGGTTCTCTTTACACTTCTTATACAGTTTGTATGTCAAACTAGGCATTTTTCTTCTTAGCTTAGATTATTACAAAGTTGATGTTAAAAAAATAAATAATGTTCCATGAAATTTTTTAACAAGTCTCGTGTTGATAAATGTGACAGTGGCTTCTATTTTGTCTCCTCTTGTTACACATCTTACAAGTTAATATATGATGGAATTTCAGGCAGCAGCTTCCCCGGCACCCTTCAAAGTTTCCTTAGAAATTTGCTAGTTCTGATTATTTCGCCACCTTAGAAATTCTTTTATGCAACAATATCAAGCAATACAAGCATAGAAAACAATATTTTTAACTTCCTTTTTCAAATATTGAAATGTTGTTGAACAGGAAAAAAAGCTACAATGATCTTTTAAAACGTCCCTTTCTTGAATACGTTATGATGAGTGTTGCACCACATACCAAAAAATGGTGTGCTTTTCAACCTCAAACACACTTGTGCGCAAAATCACTGAGTTGGGAGTTCATTTTGCTGACAAGTAGCCGAGCATGTGGGATTCCTTTTGGAACGATGGAAGATTGTTCTGACATTTACAAAGCACACTTAAGATATACTACAATTCTGATTTGCATTTCTGAAGCGCCTGTTTCACACAGGTTCTTGTTGACTTGAGTTTTTGCTGGTTTACTTTGACCTTTATCATCGTGGCAGACAATGAATTACCTCTGTGAGACACTTCAGTCTCAGAGACGTATTCAGCGAGGTTTGGGGAACACATTTTTTTATGGTGGCTGCAAGGAAGACATTGCTGCCTCCTTGTGATTTTGTTTGAAGGATATTCAAGGTCTCTTGAAGGTTTTAGCATCATTTTAGCGCATTAATGAGCGCAAGCACATTAACATAACAATCTGGATCATTTTGCATTTCTAAACATGTAGAAATTTTAAAATATCAATTACTGTTTTCATATAATGGAACAAAATGACTTTGCTTAAGGCTTCATCGATCAAATCATAAAAAAAACATTTATACATAAGTATATAGTTAAAAGTCTAGCATTCCTTGATGGAATGCATACGTCTGCCACCTTTTTTTTTTAGGATGACGTTGTGCTCTATCTTATGCAGTATTGTGAGATCTCATGATATCTGTTAAGGCTTGAAGTACGTGTTGACGATGACTCTCAGCTACCGCATCAAACATGAGCTCAATATCTGTAAATTTGACTGAGTTTTAGTCATTTTTGTGTCTGCTAAAGTTGTTTAACTCTGGAAGCCATCTTAAAATGGGCCGACTCCAAAAGTTAACCAGTTGATTACATTAAGATCTGTCCAGTGGTTCAGAAAAATGTTTTGCTAACGCGACAGACAAACAAACACACAGACACGGGTAAAAAACATTATCGCCTTCACTTATGGTGGCAGGCGGTAATAAATAATACTGTTTTCCATCGATACTCTGTGCGTTAACTGTATGAAAAAATCCAGCAAAGAAAGCCGAAGCAGCTGGTGATCCACATGGATCCAGACCAACAAGAGAGGAGTAACGGTTGGTGCCAAACTTTATTTATTTTGCGTCGCACCATGCAAATGACTTTGAAAGGTTTAATGAGAAGAAAACAGAGGGAAAATGAACAACGATGAGTCGCCTCGAGGAAATCATTAGCACACATCATTACCCTTGACTGCACACTGCAGCGCAAACTGGGTGCTGTAAGCTGCTTACAGTGCAGGAAAGAAAAGCATTTCATTTAAAATTTTATTGGTTAATTTAGCCGTATGCTTTCAAGTCATGTCAGACTCAGACATGAGACAGACATGTTTGAGCTTTTAATAGCAGGAGCACACGGGGAGAAAGAACAACTCATAATGTGGCTATAGACGGGGCTCCCAGATGAAGCACAAGGAGTAAGTGGTTATTTGTAAAGCAAAACTCCTCTTCCTCTTCCTCCTCCTCATCTTCCCTCGCTTTGATGCAAGGGCTGTTTGGCCATTTAAATTGGCTAAGATTTTCCATTCTATACATAAACCAAGAGCATCAAACGCAAGAAAACAAATGGAAGCTATGAGACAAAAAATGTTTTAATGACATTTGTGAAGAAGGTTAGAATTTAGAGTTGGGCTCACAGCTAAAGAAGTCTGAGATGAACAATGTACAACCCTAATTGTAAAAAAGCTGGGTTGTTGTGTAAAATGTAACTAAAACAGAATGCAATAATATGCAACTCTCATAAACACAGATTTTATTCACAGTGTAACATAGTAAACATATCAAATGTTTAAACTAAGGTATTTTTAGGAAAAGAAATAAGGTATTTTTGAAATCTATGGCAGCAACACATCTTTAAAAAACAAAACTCTGTAAAACTAAGAGGTAAAAATAAGAAACAGCTGGAGGAGAGTCAGTAAGAGGACTGGGTATAAAAAGAGCATTTCAGAGAGGCTGAATCTCTCAGAAGTAAAGATGGGCAGAGGTTCACTAGTCAGGGAAAAACTGTGTCTAAAAACAGTGGAATAATTTCAGAATAATGTTCCTCATAGGTAAACTGGGAAGACCTTGAATATCCCATCATCTACAGTTCATAATATTGACAAAAGATTTCTAGAATCTGGAGAAATCTCTGACTTCAAAGACAAGACTGAAAGTCAATATTGGACGCTGTGATCTTCAGGCAGCACAGCATGCCTGACTCTGTTCTGGACATCACTGCATGGACTCAGGAACACTTACACAAATCATTGTCTCTAATCACTGTTCACTGTGTCATCCACAAACGCTGGTTAAAGCTCTATCATACAAAGAAGAAGACATATATGAAGACCATCCAGAAACACCAGAACCAAAGCTCATTTAAAATGAACTGAGGTAAAATGGAAAACTGGTCTGTGGTCAGATGGATCAAAATTTGAAATTCTTTTTGGGAATCATGGACTCCATACTAAAGAGGAGAGGGACCATCCAGCCTGTTCTTAGCGCACAGCTCAAAAGCCTGCCTCTCTGATGGTATGGTGGTGCATTAGTATCTATAGCACAGGCAGCTTACACATCTGCAAAGGCACCATACAGGTTTTAGAACAACATATACGCCCATCCAGATGAAGTCTTTTTCAGGTAAAGACTTGAATATTTCAGCAAAACAACGTTAAACCACAAACTGCATTCATTACAGCAGCAGCATGGCTTCATAGGAGAAGAGTCCAGGTGCTGAACTGACCTGCCTGCAGTCCAGACCTCTTACTGATTAAAAACATTTGATGCATCATGAAAAAGAAGACGACCTAGGACTGTAGAACATCTAGAATCCTCTATTAGACAAGAATGGGAAAAACATTCCTCCAGAAACTCCAGCAGCTGCTCTCCTCAGTTGCTAGATGTTTACGGATTGTTATTAATGCTGAAATGTGTTGCATCCATAAAATTCTAAATGCACTTTTTTCCCTAAAAATAGTAAAATATTTTGGTTTAAACACTTGATATGTTTACCGTGTTCCACTGAGAATAAAATATGGGTTCATGAAACTTGCAAATCATTGCACTCTGTCTTTCTTTACATTTTACACAACGCCCCAACTTTTTCAGAAATGGGGGTTGTAGGAGGAAGGAGGCAGTAAAGACAGAAGACAAAGTAGGAGAGCAGCTAACAACATCTGAGGCAGGATTTGTACCCAGGACATGGTTTGTAAATGGCATGCCCTTTAATCAAGACGCCACTGGAGAGAACCTTTTCCTTTACACCAATTTATAATGAACACTGTGATTGATTCTACTTAATGAAAAAGTCGTTCTAATCTGGAAAATGTGAGTTTGATGTTAATAAAGCTGATAAAAACTGAGATTTATGATACAAATGGATGCCTGTGAGATTAACTTATTTTCAAGAATAGCACGACTACAAACACAAAAAAATACAATATAGGAAAGTGGGTAAAATTTTATCTTTCAAAGATATGTATGCTTTAAACTGTGAGTTATCTATTTTTCAGTCCATTAAACTAGCATTATTAATTAATTATGCTGGTGCAGATTACAGTAATCAGCAATTGAACTTCTTTTTTAATTTCTAAAGACCTGTTGCCTGATGTAGATACTGCTCACCATGAAATGTGGGCAACCATGTAATCCATGAGTTTGCAAAATATCTCATCAACACCTAACGGATTTTAATGAAACTCTCAGAAAATAATCATTAAACATGCGTCTACAACTGATTAACTTTTAGAGTCAACTCCATTCAAGACGGCCGTCATACTCAATCGCCTTTTAGAAAACACAAAAATGTTTATAATTCAGTCAGTTTTACAGATACAGGGCTGAAATTTGGTTTGGTTGTAGCTGAGAATGATCCTAAACACCTACTCAGAGTGCTAACTGACCTCATATGATATCTGTTTAAGATTTTGACATGCAAGGCGGCAGGCGATATGCTTTCCTTTAAGGTATGCAATCACTTTTAATATAACTACCTAAGAAGTCTCATAATGTGTGAGGAAAATAAACTTGATAATGGGCTGAAGTGATTAAGTTGCATAAGACTTTTTATATTTTTTATACTTAAACTTTATTTTTTTCACTCCCCAAATTGTTTGTGCAGCAGCAGTTTGATCTTGATACAGGTCAAATTTATTTTATTGTTAAATGATCTCAAATACTCCCCACTAGTTAGTCTCCAAAATGATGATTTAAGAAAATACATAAACTGAATATAATGTCTTGTTTCTTCATTATCTAGAGAGAAACTGATTGACCAAAGGTTTTGCTCAGTAATCAGTCAGCAGTGACATTTATTGGCTCACTTTGGTGTCAGTTCCCAGTCATCCAGTTCAAAGATTCTTGCGCTTTATTAGAAATTTAACTTTTTTTCTTTTATCTTTCTCGAAGACATTCCACATCTCATTTAAAAAGGCTTCTTTAGTTCTGGATATGGATTCAGGCTTTTAAGGGACAATCACACTAAAAGGGTCAAGGGGTCAGAGGGGTCACATGACTCTCCGACCCACCCGTCCATCCTGTGGGTCGTTATTTCTGCAAGAAAATCAGCTAATTAAAGAATTACTGCAAGGAGACGATCATCCAAACTTGTTAAAGTAGGACAAGGTTTTTAGTTTTGTTCATAGAATGTTGCAAATAAATGACTAAATAACTCAAACTTTGGATCATCATAACAAAAGCAGAAATGTTTCTCAGTTTTCCTAGACTTCACAATGTTTTTTTTTATCAAAATCTAAGTTAAGTTTATTTTGATAGAAGTCTCTTTTTCTCGTGTGTGTGTTTGTGTACCTGTCTGTTAGCGAAGTACCTCTTGAAACAGAGGACAGATTTTAATGAAACTCTCAGAAATAATTCATTGAATATCTACAACTGATTAACTTTTGGTGCTAATCCAATGCAAGATGGCCACCATAGCCAACTGACCTGACAAAATACAAAATGAGCTATAACTCAGTCAATGTTGTTGATATGGAGCTAAAATCTGGTGCGGTTGTAGCTGAGAGTAAGTTAAAACACATAATCCAAGTGCTCCACAGTGCACAGCCTTTTTGCTTAAAACTTTGCATTAACTGTTTGCATCAGCTTTGTTTGTCTGTTAGCAAAATATCTCATGAAGCGCAGCACGGATTTTACTGAAACTTGCAGAAAGTAATCACTGGATGTATGTCTATAACTAATTAACCTTTGGAATCAACTTTATTCAAGATGACTATTGCAGCTAATCAACCTTAATAAACACAAAAATGTGTCTAACTTGGTTAATTTAACAGATATTGAGCTAAAATCTGGTGTGGTAGTAGCTTAGAGTCATTAACAACACATACTCTGAGCTCTACACGTTGCACAACATTTGTGCTTCAAACTTTGGCATCAACTGTGGGAGTCAGCTCTGTTCGTCTGTTAGCAAAATATCTCCTGAACTACAGCCCAAATTTTAATGAAACTCTCACAATTTAATCATTGGATATACATCTACAACTGTTGACCCAATTAAAAGTGGCTGTCACAGCTAATCAACCTTAGCTAACAAGAAAATGGCTACAACTCAAATTTCTAAAACAACTCTGCAGATTGTCTTCTCTTTGTCTTTGAATGTTTAGCTCTTGTTCTAAAAGCCACAAAAGAAAATCTCCTCATTTGGTGCAGTGAAACAAGAAAAAGTGCAGCGTTATTTCACAAAGTTTCCTTGAAAATGGCTGAAACAAAATTCCCATTATCAAAATTGCTCCAGATTATTTCTCTGACAATCCTCAAATCAATTAATCAACTAATCCTCTCAGCTGCAGTACTCTGGTGTTTAATCACGGCGGCACTAAGAGCAGAGGAGAGCAAAGCAGATTTAACCCAGGAATTCCTGACACGAACAGTCATCAAATATTAACAAAACTAAAAGACTAGTCTGATATTATCATCTCCCGTCGTCAACAGTGAAGGCTGAGCAATGATGTTTTTGCACAAGACTTTGTGTGTGTTCATTTGTCTGTACTGTTAGTAAAATATCTTGCGTTACCACTGAACAGATTTTTATGAAACTTCCAGAAACAAATTATTGGATGTACATCTACAATAGGTAAACGTTTGGAGACAATCTGATTTCAAGATGGCTGCCACAGCAAAGCAATCATAGCAAGCAGAATAATGGCTATAGCTCATTGAATTTATAAGGTACTGAGCTAAAATTGGGTGTGGTAGTTTCTGAGAGTCATTCACAACACACACTCCAAGCATTAACATATCATGCTAGATATTACAATACTGCTTGAAGTTGCCCATAGTGTTACTTTCAAGGTTTAACCAAAACATCCCTTCTCAACACAAGATGATTTTAATCTAAACTCATACGCATAAAAGTCCGTGGGCGATTCCTTCAAGGATTGCTAGGCCTTTAATTTCAACTTGTGTTTGCGACTGCCTTCAGTTGTAAAATGCTGCAGGAGAAGCACCCTTCCTTCCTCATTTCCTGGTGCCACCACAAGTCTTCAGCAGAGATCCAAGATGGTGAGACCACAGATGGAAGCAGCATGTGTTCTCTCCCCTATGAAAGTGAAACGACAGCTTACATATAAGCAGCTGATCGCCGCTGCAGCTGTGGAGTTTCTGAAACACCACTGACCAGCAGCAGACGTCTGCATCGCTCCTACTGACCTAATGCCCTGCTGCCGCTCAAACTCCAAGAAAACAATCTGTTTGCAGGAAGAAAAAAAAATAATCCTCTATTGCTCATCCAGACATGAGTGTCTGCTCAACTAGAGAAAGGGGCTTAAAATGTCAGAAGCAAATCTGTCTCGCATCTACCAGTCAACTGTTGCTTGATATTTTCACAGCCACACTGTGTGTTTTCTCTGAAAGGTGGGTGATAATGTTTTTACCTTTGTCTGTGTTTCTGTGTGTGTTAGCAAAATATCTCTTGAACCACTTGATGGATTTTATTGCAACATGCAAAATGTAATCATTACATTAACATCTATAACTATTTAACACTTGGGGTTGACTTGATTCAAGATGGCTGCCACAGCTAATCCAACTTGGCAAAGATAAAATGGCTACAACTCAGTCAGTTTTACAGATATTGAGCTAAATTTTGGTGTGGTAGTAGCTGAGAGTCATCTTTAACACATACTCTAAGTGCTGACTGAGTGTACAAGTTCTTTGTTTTAAATTTTACCTTAAATTATTGAAGTCAACTCTGTTTGTCGGTTAGCAAAATATCTCATGAACCACTGCGTGGATTTGAATTAAACTTTCAGAAAGTAATCATTGGCTGCACAACTACAAGTGATTAACTATTAGCATCAACCCAATTCAAGATGGCCGCCACAACAAACTGAACTTCAATACACAAAAATGGCTACAACTCAGTCAATTTTTACAGATACTGAGCTAAAATTTGGTGTGTCAGTAGCTGAGAGTCATTCAAAACTTATGCTCCGAGTGCTACACATTACATGACATATTGCTCAAAACTTTGGCATTAACTACTGGATTCAACCTGGTTTGTTTGTTAGCAAAATACCTCATGAACCAATGGGTGGATTTAATTTAAACTTCTAGAAAGTAATTATTGAATCTAAATAAACAACAGATTCAATTTTGGAGTCAATCCAATTCAAGATGGCCACCACAGCTAACTGACCTTAGAAAACACAAGCATGGCTATAGCTCAGCCAATGATACAGATACAGAGCTAAGATTTGGCGTGATAGTACCTGAGAGTCATTTACAACACCTACTCTGAGCGCTAACAGACCGCACAAGATATTGCAATATAGCCCGAGATCCCGCCTAGCATAATTTCAAGGTTTGACCAAAAACATTTCTCAACATAAGCTGATGTTAGTTTAAAACTCCTGCATTAAAAGCTGCAGGTGATGTGCATTCCTTCAAAGACCAGGCCTTTAATTTCACAAGTGTTTTATGCATTTCAGAGGCTACTCC
>JAOXNZ010000030.1:15759246-15784203 GCA_028566095.1 Kryptolebias brasiliensis
TGGGAGGAAACCGGAGTACCCGGAGTAAACCCACGTGTGCACAGGGAGAACATGTAAACTCCACCCAGAAAGGATGCCATCCTGCAGCCTTCTTGCTGGGAGGTGACAGCTCTAACCACTACGCCGATGTGCCACATACTACATCATTAATGATTTAATTTACTTAGTTTAGTAGTGAAGGGATGTAGTTGTTTTTTCTGTCTTTTTCTTTTTCTTTTTACTCTATAAATCACTTTGTGTTACACTAAGCTGCATGGAAATTGCTGTAAAAAGTCTGAATGATTGAATAATTGGTTAATATTAAATGTGCTACAAGTAATTTTCTCAGGACCTACATTTGTTTTCACCAATCTTTCTGTTAACCTAATGCATTGGGTGCATTTATGAGGTCAACTGTGGTGAATGAATTTGGTGAAAGTCTGTGCATAGGTGACATTTATGTCTGCAAATATAGCTTTTCAGTTCTTAATTTGTCCTGTGTTGGTGCTTTGCTTCCTTGTAAATAACATGAAGAATGAGCTGCTAACGTCTCCATGTTTATAGAAGACAAAAAAAAAGGAATCTGCACAGGGGTGTTCAACTCCATAGCAAATTACCTTTATTATTTGGTAAAGCCAGTGCTGCATGTGAACTTCTAAGTGTTTCAGATGTACTTGTGTTCACCTGGGAGTGTAAGGCTCTGCTGGAGGAGGTGGGATGAAGAGATCCTGCAGGGCGCAGCTACTCCTCCTGGATGGAGTGCTTAAAGTGCTGGTGGGCGTAGCGACGCTGCTGCTGGGACTCTGAGGGAAGATGGGCTGTGTGTAAGTGTGTTTGTGTGTTTAAACGTGTGAAAAACAGAGAGACAGAGAGAGAGAGAGAGAGACAGGCGGACAGAAAGAAAGAAGGAGAGAAACAATTACAAGGATTGATGCAAAGAAAATCTGGACGTCTCGACAGTGGAATCGATGAAGGTTTGTTTTTATCAGGCAATGCAGCTGATTGTCTCAGCTGTGAAATGAGTGGTGAACATTTGTCCCGTTGTTCAATCTGGTGCTCTTAATAAGAACAGGTTGAAGTGCAATCCAGTCATCTTTCTCACTGAGGTTAAAAACAACCTGGCTAAACAGCCTGATAAGCCCAGTACTTATTTTCACATTACATTTTTTATCATTTTTAATTAACTTTGAGCCGCATTTTTACCACTTTAACAGGCCTACAATCATCCTGACCCTTTTAGTGTATCAAAACAGGGTTAGGGTTCATGTTTTGCAGGGATTAAAAGGGATTGACAAACTAACACCTAGTCTGAGCAAGGCCAAGACCAAAGTGGATTGCTGCCATTTTAAATCAACTCCAGTCACAAAAAATTAATATTGGTTTATACAAATGCTATTTTGTAAACCTTTACAGCTGTTAATTTCACATTTTATGATTATTTACATAAATGTGTCAATTATTTGCAAGGAAAATTAGCATCAGCTGCAGCACTTCTTACAGAAACATTATACAGTTCTTCTGGAATGACCATGTAATGCAGAAGGAAAAAGTTAAAATAGCATTAGCCTTAAATACTATAAAGATTTTGAGATCTGAGTTGTTTTAAGACAGCAGCGATCCACTCTATTCTTGGTCCTGTTTGGATTAGCTGTTAGCTGGTTAATCTGGTCAGGGTAAATAAACTCTTTTTTCAAACTGAGGTCATTCAAAGAGCTTCTACAACAGATAAGACGTTCACAATCTTTCCACAAAACCCCCCTTCAAAAGATCTGAACTCTCTCTTTTATATGATGTACTGTATATTTTTGCAACTAAATCAGAAATTTATGCACATTGCAAGTATTAAAATGTTAAATGTTATTACTAGAAGGTTTATACAAAAAAATAATCTTATTAACTTTTTTTTTTATCATATTTAAGATCAGAAAAGTTTCTGGTTGCCCTAAAACTGCCAGCTGAAGAGAAAATTCAATTTTGGTGGAGAAGACAAGTAGGAGGACGTGAGGGGAAAGGAGGTGAGCATGGCTGTGCTTCAGGGCCTCAGGAGGGAGAAAACATTTTCTCTGGAATGGGACTCAAAGAAACCCTGGGCTACTTTAATGCTCGTCCCTCTCTTTCCCGCTCGTTCTGGTACTGGCACACTGTCCTAATAATGGAGCTGTTTTGGCTGAAGTAGGACAACAGATGCCACTTAGAGATGAAATGTTAACATCTGAATCAGTCATGCTGGAACCTTCAACCAATTAGTCACAGGGATAAATTTAGCTTCCATGATCTGTATTATTAAAATTTTGTGACTGGTAAAAAATAGTTGGGCATGCTGGGATTTATATTTGCATATTACAACCCTTACTGTTGCTATTAAAGCCCTAAATAAACATATTTTTTTCTTTACCTGGAAAACGTTTGCTTTGGGTTCTCACACCAAAATCTTCTCCTTTGTTATTTTGGATTATTTTTGGATAATCCAGCATTTGTGTTTAAATTTGGAGTCTATCCAGTTTTACTTCCAGCACGAAGACAGCAGCACAGAAATAAACACAAACAAACAACAGAAATATCCATGCATGAGCAAACAGACTGAAAGCCGCCACCCTACCTGCAGAGCTAATGGTTTCCATCTCATGTTTTTGAGCAGAGCAGGGGTAGATGTGAGTGTGCTCTGTGGGCGCTTCTTCAACGTTAAGGTGACACCTGCAGGGTCCCCACGCAACAGGTTCACCAGGTTCTTTAGCTGCCAGCCCACCTAACAAAAAAGGATAGTTTCTTTAACACACAGAGGCATCTAAGATTACAGTAAAAATACATGCAAATTTAGGTTAGAGTAACCAGGCAGTGGACAATGCAGGGGTGTAATACAATCTACAAAAGTGATAAATCTGAAAATCTGATCCACTTTATGAGTTTAGCTTCAGAAGGAAGCCATTTCATTTTATTTTTGTATTTATCATAATAAATGATGATTCTGATGCTCAAATGGAGAGTTCAAATGTGGTTTTGTGGAAAAGTTATGAACAATCAGGTCTCATTTTTTAAACAGATATTGTTTCCTCGGTTTATATTTTCTTTCTCCATCCACACATTCTAACAAAAACACTGAAACATCCATGTCGTGCCACTAGGTGGTGAGAATGTTCACGTCAAAAACATCAAAATACAGAGAAAGAGCACTTTTAGCTTGACTAAAGAGTCTCCTGAAACTCATTTTAAACTCTCAGTTATTAACCATTTCAGCACATAATCAATGTTTAATGGCAGCAGGATTAGGATAAAGTGATATAGATGCAAAAGAAATGGTAAGAAAGGCCATTATTGTTTGGGTTTATGAGACGCAACATAATGATGGGAACAATATCATCACTTCTGAAAAGCTCCACATCTAGAGAACATAGAGACACCAAAAACAGAGCTTTCAAAAATCTCCGGTTTAGATAGCGCTTTAAAAAACATTATTTTTTCTCACCAAAAATTCAGTTTGTGAGTAGACAGGCTATACAGCAGCAAATACAACAGATTACATATTAATTGTTCATAATCTTTCCACAGAACCCTGCTTCGAAAGACCTGAACTATTCCTTTAAAGTCTGCCAAAAGCCTTGGAGGTTCAAGTTGATGTAGATTCAGTATTAAAGTGCAAATAGCATCTCTTCAATAATCACACCTGATCTGAATTTGCAATTCGAACATCTGTTCCTTAAGTTCATCATCTCTCTCTGATGAAGCGCTGGGAAAAACAGAAATTAAAACAAATTTCAGTTTTTCTCAGCGTTTCATCAGATTCTTGTGTAATTATTGTTTCCTAACTGTTTCTGCTTTGGTCCAAGTTGCTTGTGTTTGGTTCAGTTTATTTAATTTGAGGATTATTTTCACCTTCAGTCTTAACGTTTTTGTGTCTGCAGCTGGGTCCTAAACTCATTACCAGCCTTGTGATACATAAATGCTTCATTTTTTAAAAAAAGCCATAAATCTTTATGGAAGTTTTCCACACATTTTTTATGTTTGTTCAACAAGTTATTTTGTTAGTGAATGTGTTCCTTTCTATTTAAACTGTTTTAAATCAAAGCCTAATAATAGCTGGCACAAAAAAAAGTAAAATAAAATAAAAATTCTGCCCATACAACAACTGTCTGCTGCTGAACCAAATATGCCAGCCTCAGTTTTGGGAGAAAAATCTTCTCCTGCGTGGATGACTGCACTGAATTTTTTATTTATTAATTTATTTATTTTTTTGCATCTTCTGTGTGTATTCCCTGCAGCCTGGGAAATCGGGCATTTTTCAGGCTCTGACCTGGCCATCACCGTGTTCCTCTGAAGGTAATTTTTCATTTTGACAGCCACTTCACAGATATTCTTCACAGAAAGCGAATAAAAGAGAGAGACTCAGTCAGACTGACTAAAGCAGGCTGGATTCTTGTTCTGTTCTATGATTTAAAAAAAGACTGTTCTGAAGTCTCTTGAGCCAAAAATGTGCAGTAGAAGACATAAATCCACTTTGGTATTGGTTCCTATCTTGGGGCTCATTTTTTTCTTCAACATTTCTCTTTGATAAGGTGTGGCCCCAAGAATCTGGGCCAAATCTGGTTCAGTTCAGTTTCCCCAAAGTTTCCTTGGCTCCACCGAAGGCGGGTTCAGGAACAATCAGCATCACATCAGTTTGCTCTTAACTATCTGCCACAATAAATTAAAAGTTTTAACTGTATTTATGTTGGTTATGGCAGTCATTCTGAGTGACAATGCAGTTTTGCATCATCGGACACGTCAAACGTGTTTACGGACAGTATCGCCTGGTTAAACTGTCAAACTCACTTCAGCTGCTGCTCAATCAGAGTCAGCCGCATCAGGACAGTTTTCCTCTCCCAACATCTGTCTGAGAAACACATGTCCCAGTTCCATTTCATACGTTAACACTAGGCAGTAAAAACAACATCATAATCAAGGTGTTTCAGTTTTTATATGATGTACTTTTGATGTACTTCAGCAGCCTATAAAAGCCTGAAAGTACTGGTTTTTATTATAATCAAAAAGTCTTGAGCTTCATTTACATATTTCAGCACTAAAATAGCGGCTGTATTTATATAAAACTTGTTTGGACACTTCTGTTGGTTCCCAATAAGGAGTTAGGAACTGACGCCTCTCTCTTCTCACTTTTAATCTCTGTACCCTTCAATAACACCAAAAAGTCCTGACACCCAAATCAACGCTGTATTTCAACTTCTTCTCAGTAAGAAAAAGAAAAAAAAAGCTTCATTCAGTGAATGAGTTGACTGACTGAAATGTGCAGCTGTATAATTATCAGACATCTTGCTGTTGCAAACACAGGCAGCAATTATTTTTAACAATAGGAGCTATATTTGAATTCTGCACCGCAGGAGGTTTCTTTCCTTTTTGCACATAAAGTAAGAAGTGTACACTTCACCAGCAGGCATTTTCTGCAGATGTGTCTCAATGGCAAAAATCAATGAAAGGACAATAAAAAGTTTTACGCCAGATATATTGATGCATCGTTGCAGAAAAAGCACAACTTTTAACAAAGGCTCAGTTTAATTAGATTTGTGGGTCCTAATGGGAAGAGAACCCATAATGGAACTACTTCAACTTTTTTATGTTATAAAAAGGGCTGCACAATATATAGAAAATATATCATAATTGCAAAATTAATGTGCATAATATAAATATCGTAAAAGACTGCTTGTGCTGCAATGAATCATAGACCTTTACATTTCAAGTGCCATACATTGAATACCATTGATATAATTGGTCAATCAGATGGACTCTAAAGCCAGTATCTTGAGATGGAAAATAGTTTGCAGCCCATCTTTTTCAAAAATTGTTTAGCCCTAGTTATCAATTACATCTGGGCCTCTGTTGTTACAACAAACCAAAACGTGTGGTTTGAAAAGGACCTGCTACTTCTGTTGATTTATTTAACAGAATGTTACCAAAGCTTCATGTTAAACTAAGAGGAATGAATAAAAACCTTTGCTTTCTTCTGTTGTTTTACAGGTACACAATTTGTAAGAGGTCTCCCTCTTATGTAAAATCATCAGTGTGGGTGTATTATGGGTGCCGGAAAAGAAATACTGCTAATAACAGTGGTTTTAGCAAGGTACATCGAACAGTCCAAATTACCCTGGAACTGACAAATTAACAAGATTTTTTATATATATATAAAAAGCCAGCTCAACACATCCAAATACATTTATATTTTCACACTTATAATAGTCCCTTAATAAAAATGAAATGAACTACAGATGCAAAAAGATGACCTGTTTTCTGTATACACCCACCACACACACACACACAGATGTGTGGTTCAAAACAGCTGTGTAAAATTTAAACAGACATTGGCATAAGCAATTTGCTAACACAAGTGAGAACAAATGTAGAAAGAAATCATTATGCAAATTTAGAGCGCAAACTCAGAAAGTAAAATAAGACATCAAGAAATAAACAGGATCGTACCACTGTCTGATGATTGACCTGAATGACTTCATCTCCGGCGTGGATTTTCTTACAACGATCAGCTAGGGACTGATGGACAAACAGAGATTATTGTTACTATTTATAGCTTCACGGTACACAAGAGTATTTATTTAAACTTCCTCCAGCAAAAGACATCTCTTGAAAATCAGTCATTAAGAGCTGCTCAGTTATTTTTGGATAAAAAAGCACGTATACTTCTGAAATACATAAAGTGTTATTATTCTTATAAAAAAAACATGTAAAATATATATATAAACCTAAAGATTTGGTCTCCCACCTGGTCAAAACTGCTAAACAGTGAGTAAATAACAGCCCAGTGTTAATTAACTGGTGATACTAATGGTGTTGAACCTATTTTATTTAGTCTAAACTCTAGGTTTACCACATTTGTAACAACAAATATGAATCACAACAAATCCTACATCTGTTTTAGTCATAGTTGTATCAATCAGCCTCCAGCTACGACGTGTTTTCAAAACAAACACTGACAGATTCAGGAGAGGGTGCTCCAGAGAGGAAGGGGTTAAGTGGAACACTCCAATCTGCAAATTAAGCCACATGCGAACGAGCAGTGATGATGGGAACAAAAAATGAAAACAGAGACTCTTACTTACTCCTTCAGTGGTCCCGGTGATTACATGCAAACCGTCATACGTTGATTTGATGTACATGCCCTGAGGGAATATTACAATAATATAAAAGTCTCTCCTTTTAAAAGCATATATAAGCCTAAAATACTGCATATCAACTCAGCTGAATGACCTTTTGCACAAGAGGCCTGGGTCACTATATATTTACAAATCTGCATTAATCTGCTTAAAGTGCAACATAGGAAAAAATTGGAATTATCTGGGGTTGTTTAGCACCACCACCACCATAAAGATGGTCTCACTCAAGGTCGCCTCCAAGCAGATTAAATCAAACATGGAGGATTGTCAACCTGCAAATACTGTAGCAAAAAAAAAAACTGTTAAAACTCTAAAACAACTTTCACGAAAAGGCATTTAAAGTGCTTAAGCACACAGAGAAGCAGCATGCCAGTCTTCAAGATAAGTGGAGGAGATTTTTTTTTTTTTAGGCCACTTGGCTCAGAGTTGTGTTCAGGGTTCACTGAATGGATGAGAGAACGTCCAATCCAGGCATTTGTGTGGGGGGAGGGCTTTTTATTGTGGCCCCAAGCAGGAAGCTTGTGTCTGAGTGTAGGTCAATGCAAAGATAGAGTTCAGAAAAGAGCTCGTGGATACACAGTGGAAGAAGCAATTCTTCAGTGACATTTCAAAATTATCTACAAAAGGTGCACACGTGTTTGCCAGTTGTTGCTATGCAGTTTACATACTGTAAACTCTGGCCAAGATCTTTTTATTTTCATCCCTTTCATCAGCTAAATCGTATGTCAGCCGAACAAAACCTAGTTTTGGAACAGCTAGACTGAGAAACATTAGGTTCTGGACAGTGCAGCAGTGGGGGTGTTTACAATCAACCTCCATATTTCATCTGGCAGTTTTCTTCTTTCGGAAACAGCATTTCAAACACTCCATTATCATTCATAATTTAAGGAATAAATTATTGCCTAGTAAGGGTTCAATCTGTATTTTGCAAAGCATAAACCTCCTCAAATTCCAATTCATGTTGCAGAATTGCAAACCTCTGAATGTAAAGAAAAAAATGTGCGTTTTTTGGTATCTGGGTCGGAAAAGCTTTTTGAGAAATTACCAAACTACTTAGTCAAAAATGTCTACAAGTCTGATTTATGTACTTCTGGTACTTTACAAATCTGATCCACTCGTGTATGACGCGAGTGGATCAACAGCAGCAGTGACCAGATGCAGTTTTGGGATAAAGTCAAGATGCATCGATTTAAACATCTATGCACAGATAACATCTGATCCTTTTAATTATTAGATGAAAATCCAGCAAACAGGCTAGTTTCTACAAATAGCCACATAAAATAAAGCTGATAAATTGTGAAGTAACATTCATGTTTAAAGAATGTGGTTCTTCTAAAGTTGTTATTCTGATGCCAGGCAATTACTTATTTTGTAATTGTGTGTGTGTTCATTTGTCCATCTGTTAGCAAAACATCTTATGACCCACTGAACTATTTTTATTAAAACTTTCAAACAGTAATCACTGAATGTGCATTTAGAAGTGATTAACTTTTAAAGTGAACCCAAGATGGCTGCCACAGCTAATCAAACTTAATAGACACAGAAATTCTTATAATTCAATTACTTTTGCAGATAGTGAGTTAAAATTTGGTGTGGTAGTAGCTGAGAGTCATCCCCAGCACATACTCTGAGTGCGAACAGATCACGAGATCCCGCAACACTGCAGCCATTTAAGGCTTTTAAGGATTTAACTAAATCCACTACAGCTCCATCATTTCTCAAGATAAAACTCTGGCATGAAAATTGGTGGATGATATGCATTCCTTCATGGAGTGCTAGGCCTTTAAGTTTTCCCATTGTTTATGAGGTGTGTTGTGAAGGGCTGGGAATCTATGATTAAAACTTGTTTTGCAGTAGGGAACAATAACTAATCATCATGTGACTGAATGAACTGTTTCATCACCTTACAACTAAACTGAATACAAGGGGTCATTTAGGGACAATATTTGTAATGATTCTAAATTAATTAGCTGTAGGAGAAATACCTGCAGACTGGAATGAAAGCATTTATTAATATCAGACTGAATTGTCCCACTTTGCTTTTCAGTTTTTCACGCCTCTGTTTTAACCCACTTTAATGGGGGAGGGGGCTCAATAGTCCCTGACCAATCATTAAAAACAATCGTATCCACTTGGGATCAGTTTGACAGCCATATTAGTCCCAGCCAATGCGGTGACCAGCTAATTGTTAGTCCTCTCATGGTCCTTACTGCTCGTTCAAATGAAGAACTGGATGTAACTCTGCCAAATTTATCAGTCATCTCACTGAAGTGGACAGACTCCAAAATTTGGACTCTGGCAAGCACATTAGGGGACTCTACACTGAAAAAGATAACACTAAAAATAATTACTAGCTCTTAGACTCATATTCCAAGTAAAACCTCTCATTAGTTTTGCAGTGTGCCTTTAGCAGAAAATAAAAAAAAGGAAATATAAAATAAGTAAAAGCCAGCCATCAGAATAAAAGAGCTGTGATCGACTTTTTTCGAGTTTATTTTGAAATCATTATTAGATTTTATAAAAATTACAATTAATGTACTTTATAAACCTATCAAAATTGGACTCCTATCTATTGACTAATGATACCACTATCATTTTGGTTTACAAATTTATAACCCTTTTAGTGTTGCTTTGCACTTTAATAGCTTGAAATTAGTATTTTCTTTTAGAATAAAGACATTTTTTAGTCAAGGTGTTCATTGTATTTACATGAGTGAGAAATGAATTCACCGAACGTCTGTAATGCCTGATAATACATTCATTATTTCCACGTTATACCGTATAAGTCTGACTGTAGGTGAGCCTTACCAGGCCTTCAGTGGATTTTATGTTGGCGAGTGTCACAACCTCCAAATGTGCAGACTGGGACACCGATGGATCCGACGACAGAGAGATAATCTGATCGCACACTTCAGACAGAGTTTTGCACTAAAGGCGAAACATCGGGGTAATTACGTTCTTAAATTGTGCACATTTTGTTGTTGTTGCTGTTTTCATCAAGGGGTATAAAGTTAGAAACTCACCACATGAAGGATCTTGTTTTCAGTTTCGTACACAGAACAGTCCTGAGGAACATGCAGAGAAACGTGTTACCTCTGGAGAATTTGTCTAAATGGAGTTATTATTGGCGTTTCTGCTGTAGGTGGATTTAAGCAGAAATCGAGCAGCTTGGCACCTACAGTATAACCCCCAACACTCCCACACAGGCACGCACAAACACAAAACAAATGAGTCACCAATGCGGAGGCAAGCCTCTCTCTCTCTGCAAGTCTTCCTTTTTCTCAGCCTTCAGATCTATCTGATTTCCCTTCTTCATTCCCCACTTTAATTTTCTCTTATTTTTTTTATTATTCCCTTGACAGATGTTTCAGATGAACATTATCCCCCACAGAGACCAAACTAACACCTAGTAAGTATCACATCTTTTATTACTAATTCTATTAATCACAACTGACTGTCATCCTTTAGGCAAATGTGGTGACACCAACATCTAATCTATGAAAAACGTCCAACATTTGATTTGATCCAATGAGATATTTTTACACTTGTTATAATTGCAGCTAAATGAGGTGATGATTTCAGCGACAACACATAAAACACAATGGCTGTGTCCGTGCAGGTAAAGTGATAACTCAGATATTTTGAGGTAGACTTCTATCTAAAGATTACAAACAATTAACATCTTACCTGTTGCAGATAGGTCTTTGAATGGCCTCAGATCAGAGAAGAGTTTAACACTGATAGGATTGATGAGCTAACAGCTAGTTCAAGCTAAACCGAGACCAAAGAGAATGACTGCCATCTTCAAATTACTCCAACTCAACAGATAAAATGTTATTTATAACCTTTCTACAAAACCCCACTTCAAGAGATCTGAATTATCCCTTTAAGGTCTGACAGCTGTAATTTAAACAAATGGCATAGTATATTCAAAACTAAAACAAGCAAAGTTTATAACTTTATCAGTAAGTACCTTAAGTATAATCTTTATGTTGTTTTTATCTTTATTGTTTTACTAATTCATTCCAAGCAACAACTGCTGCAAAATTAAAGATGAGTGAAGGTTTGCAAATTCTACTGAATTTTAAGAATAAAATCTAAGGAAACCTGCAAATACTATTCTGTATTATAATAAAACTATCAAATATATGAAAACATTTTGGACTCCATGTTTTACTACCAATGTGATGATCATATTTGGGTCAGGTTACTCTTGTCCTTTGTGTATCTGATGGCAAATGTTAATGCCCCTGGGTTGAGGTGTACATCATGATCTGATTTCGTACAGTTTATTTACCTGCTGCACGATCGTAGTGAGCTCAAGACACAGCTGGATCACATTGTTTCTGGTCACAGAGTAATCAGCCACTGCAGCGAAAGGAGACCTGAAAAAGAAAGAGCACCTGGAATGAACCATTAGACCATTCTTCCTTTGACACTAAATTACTGCGAAATTTCTAAAGATGAAATGGACATGCACACAGGAATGTAGCTTTAAAATTGTGGGGATAACTTTTATAATAACTTTGCTCATATTGCTTCTGTGTGTTGTTAAGGTGACCATCTCAAAGTTCTAAAAAAAGCAGACAAATCCTTTACGTTTTGTCTTTCCTTTTCTCCGCATTTAATTTTGTCAACAATTATACTTTATAAAAAACATGAAAGAGAAAAATCAGTTTATGAATTTTAATTAGAATGAAAGCTTCAAATTACATCTGCCTTCCAGGGAAAAGCAATGGTAAATCACTCTGTTATTTCTGTTGAGTGTTGTCAGCTTTGAACTTTCAAATTCATCAAACACACACACACACAGAAACACAAAACCACAGAAAAACAAGGGATAAAGTGACATATAAATAGACTTGCTCAGTGTCTTTTTGGCAACCCTGTCAAAATCTACTTATATAAGAGCTTCTTTCAGACATCTCTCAGTGGTAACTGAAAGGTGAAGGACATTATAGGAAAAAATAACTACTCTGTCTCTGTTTAAATAACACACAAGCAAATACACATCTTGTACTGTTGTTTTCTGGAGCCAGATTTATGTGTTTTATTGGCTGTATGCTAATTTCAAACCATAAATACAAAAAGAAATGTATTCTAAAGTGAAAAAAAAGGATCTGTGTGCTTACAGTTGTAGTCAGAAGTTTACATCCACTAATTATGGGCATGAATGTAAAACTAATTTTAGGCTTTTAATTATTTAGATAACCATTCATTTTCCAGAGGGAATAGTCACACAACATGCAACTTCAAGCCTTTAAACACAAAATAACAGCCATTGGGTGCACAAGTTTAAATTTATTGTCAGTTTTCTCTAAACCACACAGTGTCAAAACTACACATACAGGCTTCCATATATACATATATTCACCTAAATCTTTCAGTAAGAGGTGCTGAAGGTTCTAGGATGTATTGACATGATTGACTGCAGCTGGTAGTTTCTTTTTGCCACCATAAAAGATATTTGCTTGACAGATTTGATTTAGACTGACAAATACTCATCTATCACTCTCAGAAAAGAAATAGGCTGAAAGGTCAGGAACAACCCAGGAGCCACCGAGGCTCAAGCCTGCCATGAACTGAAATACCAGTGTCTCTGTCCACAGTGGAGCCAGTTTTATTTCTCCATGGACTGACAAGGTGCTGAAGACCCTGCTTCAAAAGCAACACCTTCATGCTTGACTGAAATTAATGGCTGCCCACATGAACAAGCCAAAAGCCTTCTGGAGAAACGTTTTATGGTGAGATGAGACAAAGATTGAGCTGTTTGGCCAAGATAACAAGACTTATGTTTGAAGGAGTCAAGGTGAGACTTTCAAACCTAAGGAATACTACCAGCTGCCAAGCATGGTGATGGTAGCATCATGCTGTAGAGCTGTTTTCCCTGTAAGTAGTACTGCTTGTACAAAGTAAATGCAATAACAAAGAAAAAGGGCTACCTTCAAATTATTTGACTTCACCTCAAATCAGCAGCTAGATGGCTGAAACTTGGACACAATTGGGAGTTCTAACAGGACAATGATCTGAAACACACATCAGATCTGGTTTCTGAATGGATAAAGCAGGCTAATATTAACCCCTGACCACTACCTGATGGAAATTCTGTGAACTATGCTTAAAAGCTCATCCCATTCCAAAACATCATCATTTACATGAACTACTACTTACTGCCAAGTAGAGTGGATCTGTGATGATCTTTTGATGGATACAAAAAGTGTGTGGTTGAGGTGCAACTTGCTAAGGGACATTTAACCAAATACTAGTGAAGGTGTATGGATATATTTGTGCCTGTATGCATAGTTCCGATCCTGCAAGGATTAGTGATCCACAATAAATTCAAACTTATACACTACAGTTGTTTTGTAAAATCATTGAAGTTGTATGTTGTAGAGTCATTCCAACCTCGGAAACAAACAGGTCAAATCAATCATTAAAAGCCCCAAGTTCACATTCATGCCTGAACTGGAGGACTGGAAGAAAAACCTCTGACAGCAACTCTGTGTTTATGTATGTACGCAGATATTTTGCAGCATGTTTAAAATTATTACAGGCCAACCTTTTTTCAAATCTCACCTGTCTAGCCATGCAAGGAGGCTCTTGGCAGCAGCGATGAGGTCCACCACCGAGGTGAGGAAGTCGTTGGGCAGCTTTCGAGTGGCTCGGCCGTCGTACTGACCGCTGCGCCGGCGGCCTGTGATGAAGTTCTGCAGGTTCTTGGCAGATGCACTGAGCTTATGAGAAAGCGTCTTCAAGTTCTCAGTCTCCAGACCGTAATTCTACAAGAGAAAAAGGACAGTAAATTCACTCTGTTTGACCAGTTTGTCAGTGTTTGTTTCAACTGTGACACATTCCAATAATTTCTCTGCAGCAGAGAGTTGAAAGCTATTATTGTCCTGACACTTCTCTGTGACGACCACTGGCAGAACAGATCTACTTCGCTTCACAAGAGAAATGCTGCGGATATGAAAAAGAAAAAGCAAACAAAATGTGCAAAAGCAGCTGTCACTTTGAATGCTACGGATAGCTGAACACTCGTTTTCCTACAAACCGCACGTGCAGGCTTATGGTATCATTCACGCCAGAGTTTCTTGGGAGGAGAGAGAGCGCAGCAGGAGGGCCACTGATCATATTTAATACAGGAGGACCTGACAGACTTAAAACCAAATCCCAGTTACGTAAGAGGCTTTTTGGCTGAAGTGAGGGGCCCCCCCGGACAGGGATGGAGGAAGAGAGGAGTTTAGATTCAGATTGCATTTGTGACCTCAGTCCATTAAATCTCCATCTAGTTTCTCCACAGGTCTCTGAGATTAACACATATCCATCTGCGTCTATCTTACAACACTCACCAACAGTCAAAGCTCTTATTTTTCCGGTATTTCAGACATTATTAATTCTTCGATCCACAAAATTTTGGGTGCAAGATCATTTTTTATTAGTATAAATAATGTGAACAACATTAGTAATTTCTGCATGATTGTCAAAGAGTCTCCTCAATATGCAATTAAAAATAAGAATCTAAATGCAAAGAAATTCCCCTGTTAGCTACAGATGAATGAAAACTTCAAATATTTCCATACATATAACTCTTAAAGGGATAGTCTGTTGATTTTCAAAGTGATGTTTTGTGAAATAATTAAGAACAAGTACCTCATGAACGGTGATATCAGTCAAAGAAAACAGTATGAAGAAAAGGGCAATGGTTTGCCTCCAGGTTAGGCTAATTGCTAGTCAAACCAGGGCTTTGTTTTTATTTAATTTTTCAGGCAAAAAACATTAGAAAACAACTCCTTCTCAAAATTGTCATACAGTTTTGAAATAATGTTACATTATTATTATTAGCCACAGTGTGGTTAGCCAGTAGCCTAGTCTAGAGGAAGACTTCAACCCTTTTCTTCATACTTTGTGTTCTATGACTGATGGCGTGGCTAATAAGGCACTAATTATTCATAACTATTTGACAGAACATCCTTTGACATCACCAAACTATCCCTTTTGAGTAACTTTTCTAAGTTTAAATCTCCAGAGTGGCCAACATTGTGGTTGGGGAAGCAAACAG
This sequence comes from Kryptolebias brasiliensis, assembly GCA_028566095.1. Lineage (NCBI taxonomy): Eukaryota > Metazoa > Chordata > Actinopteri > Cyprinodontiformes > Rivulidae > Kryptolebias > Kryptolebias brasiliensis. The sequence continues at coordinate 15,774,436 of JAOXNZ010000030.1, forward strand.
ACACAAAATGCTGCACTGAAATAGATATGGCTTGCTGTTGCTATTTGAAAATAATGACATCATTTTATGTTATTAGCCATGTAATGCAAAACAAATGGCAATGAAAGGGTTTACAAAATAATGTTTGCATGAACTGCTATGAAATTTGGGAGACTGAAGTTATTTTAAGATGACTGCAATCCACTTTGGTCTTACCTGAATGACTAGCCATTAGCTCAGTTCTGTCAGACTTAAGCTCTACTTTTCCAAACTACAAAATCATTCAAACAGATATCTACAACAGGTAAGATATTAACTATTCATTACAGAAACATTGTTCAAAGCTTATGTTCTTCATGTGGTTGATAAAACTGTTCCTTTCTTGTTAAATGTATTTTGCCTAGAGGATAATTCAAGTGAAACTACTTTTATTTTTTGTTTTTAGAGAATCGCTTCTCTGTGGAATAATAACTATAAAACTATCCAGTTAACTTTATTTCACATATTTTTAGTTTTTCATATGACAAACAGATGTCATGTTTTTTGCACCCAGCCTAAACTGACTGCATTATACCGCTATTACCAGCATGAACAGAGAACTAACATGATGTTTCCCAATCTGTTGTGATCCCACCAACATTAATCACAAGCTAACACAGATCACTGCACATGGAGTTAGTGTTAATAATATGTTCATACTTGCAGCACACGAGGCAAATCAGCACAGCTGAGCCGAAACACACACCAAGCCGAAAGAACAGTTCTAAGATGAGGCAGTAATCCATGTCAGCACTAATGACACATGTAGGATCTGCATGCCTGAAGAGGATATTTTGGACAGATTACTAACTCAAGTAGATCTCAAGTGATATTTTAAAACTGGAGCCTAAAGCAGCCCTGTCCACCATTTTTACACCAAAAGTAGCACATTTAATCTGGTTTGACAGATTAGATCCTTTCCCATTACCAGTAGTGGCATCATGTTTAACCTCAGAGCTCTGAGGGCTAAAACACCCAGAACTAGAGCCATGTTCAGTCCAAAACTGATGGAAATCTAAGAGTTATATTTATTTCTAATCTCAGATTTCATGCTGTTCTGTTTTGTTTCTTACATCTTAATAATCTTTAAAAAATCAGGTAATTGCTTTCATCTGCTGACTTTAAGAAATGACTTGTCTCATTCTCATCTTGGCTGCCGTAATGCACTTTACTCAGGTCTCAGCCAGAGCTCCCTAGACTATTGCCCACCTCCATGAAAGGCGAGCAATCATGTCTCTCATGCCTTTGTCTGCGTGTTTGTATCAATCTCTTAGCAAAATATCTTGAAAACCACTGAACACATTTTAATGAAACTCTCAGAAAATAGTCATTAGATGTATAATTATAACCGATTAACCTTCAGAGTCAACTCAAATCAAGATGGCTGGCACAGCTAACCAACATTCGCTAGCACAAAAATGGATATAACTCAATATACATTTTTAAAGATGTTGAGCTAAAATCTGGTTTTGTAGTAGCTGAAAGTTGTCTTCTACACATACTTTAATTGCTAACAGATCACACAAGATTTTTGGTCAAAGCTTTGGTATGCAGCAGGAATATGCATTTTTGAATGGTTCCCATATTGTTTTAAAATCTTACAACTGACCTATAAATGGCCTTGCTCCTAAGAGCATCACTACATACCCTCTCAACCACTGACCTCCAAAAACAGCACACTCTTAACTGTTCCCAGGTCAGCGTTTAAACCACAAAGGGAGATTAAACAATCCTTATAAGACCCTCTATTTTATGAAATTAGTCTAATCAACTTTTATTCACCTTCAAAACCAAACTTCAAATTTAAAAAAACAGAATTGTAGAATGCATATACATACTCCTTACAACATGCATATGTAACTCCAGGTAAACATGATCCGATGAAAGCTATTAAAAGTAGATTTAAAAGTTCTTTCCTAATATGAGTCTTTATTTTTAGTTGGGAATCCCAAACAACACTCAAAGTATTTTAGAACTTCCCCTCCAGCAGAGAAACCATCACACATTTTTGCTTCTAATCGTAAAGTTCAAAACAAACAGTTTTGGTGTAATTCAAAGAATCCGACATAAATCTCTCAACATTTGCCACAATTTGTCAATAGCTCTGTGTTTTTGGAGTTTATGTAAATAAATATATGATAGCATCATCTGCATACATTTGGCACAAATGTGTTTTTACAAGCAAAAAAAATGTTAAACTAAATGTAAACTAAATTGCAGTTTTGAAAAGTTGATCTCATTCCATTAACTTTGACACACTGATCCCTGTTTTTCAAATATGTGCTGTCTGTTTCAGAGCTTCAGAACGAGATATTCCAGTCAGTGAAAATGTGTGAAGAGTTGGTGATTGTTGTGCACCCAGGATGGCAGGCAAGTATGTGGCAGCAGGCTGGTGGGTAAATTCCTCTGGTGTTTATTTAAAAAAATAAATAAATTCTTACAGGCCAGGCAGAACCAAACCAAACCAGGGGTATAAGTACTGATGATTACTAAGTGGGAGCAGCTGGGATGATTACAGATGGCTGACAGGTGTGTGATAGAGCAGCGACAGGGTACTGAGGCAAACTGAGTGTCTGTGGAAAAACCCGAACTGCCAGGAAAGACAGAAAACAGAAGATCTAAAACTGAAAACTAAGAAAACGCAAAAAGGAACCAATCAAAACCACAACTTTCCCACAAAACTGTGACAAAACGTGTTTCTCTAAAATGGAGGAAGTTGTTCACCTTGCATCCTCATCACTGTTCACAGAAAATTTGTGGGCGCACCCAGGTGTGACGTTCACATCAATGCCGATCAAAGTCAGAGTCAATAAACACCAGCGACAGCAGCAGATTCACTGAACACACGACTGAATACCTGTAAACCTTCGACATGTATTAGAATCAGGGTTGCAGAATTCTGGGAATTTTTATAGTTGGAAACCTTCTAACGGAATTGCCAGGAATATAGGGAATTATTGAGGGTTTATGGGAATTAAGAGGAATTTATGGGAATTAAGAAGAATTAATGGGAATAAAACCGGAATTCAAAATATTGAAGGTTGGCCCTTAACAAGAATTTTAAATATAGTTGGGGAAAATACGATACGATTTGTTTAAATTACCCCCAATTTCCAGGCAATTCCCATGAACTGCTATAAATTCTCGTAATTCTCATGGAAAATTTCCAATTTGGATTATTTCCGAATTTCCACAGCTTAACATACCATGGAGCGTTCCTGGAAAGTTTCCAGACATTTACCAGAAGTTTCTGCCCCTTTGCAACCCTAATTATAATACTAGACCAGTTTCCCACTCAAAAGCCAGCTTCTAGTGAGTGTTAGCAGGTTTTTAACCCTCCTGTGGCCTTTGGGTCAAATTGACCCAAACTTACAAGTGCTTCTCTTCCTCTCTTCAGTTACGAGGGCTTCAGGAGGGTTAAAAACGTTCCGTATGAACTTCATTCTGTAACTGTATGGAGTGGTGGGTGGGTAACGTGGGGAGCCTGGACTCACCAGAGCACAGAGTAAATCCACAGCTTCCAGGATGAGCTCCTGGTGGCCAATTCTGGACACTCCCAAGTCCTCCAGCTCCTGGTGGGTGATTCGCAGCAGCTGGTCCCCCCCTACTTTCTCCTTTTCGAAGGTCTTGATGTACTGCTGCAGGCAGTCGTCCAGGCCTGAGGTAACAACACGGGAACATTTTCAGCACAGATTGACGAGTTGAACATTTAGTCTCCAAAAGGTGTCTGACATTTTTTATTCTTGTAAAATCTCTATTTGCATAATACCTTCTAAAAGGGCTTGACATTGCTTCAGTGAGCCAGATTATGTGCTGTAAATCTGCTGGATGTGTGAACACAGGTTGTATTTTGCTCTGTTCGAGTGTGATAACAGTCGGAGCCGAAATGCGACACATTCCACCTCCTCAACATTCCTGAGACGCATTTTTAGCTTTAAACTAGAAAAATAAAAGCTTTCAATTAAACCGGACTATGAGTCTGTGCTCAGCTTGCTTTCCATATTTTAGCACTGCAGAGGGTGTGAAGTCTTTTGGAAAAATAGTTGATGAAGAGCAGCAGACTAAAACAAACAGAACCACCAGCTTGCATCAGCAGGTTTAAGGCTTACACCTGAAATTTACATATGGATGCAGATTATGCATTAAATAAGACAAAGAAAAACATTCCGAGGCTGCAGCATCACAAATTAGATACAAATTAAAAACTCAGTTTGACTTTAAAGTCAATAAAACTGCTGATAATAAGTTACATTTAGAATACTCACACAGACTGCATGTTTAATGAGGTCACATTGCTCTAAAAATGTGACATTTTTTGCATTCAGATACACTAAATGATTTGACAAATTAAATAGGAAAAACATAAAAAACAGAGCAAACTGATTTATTTCATGTAAATGTGGTTGAGACTTTTACTGCATCCCACTTTCCTAAATCTGTATTTTAATTTTGGAGTCTTTGGAGTGTCCCACTGCAGAAAACGAAGAGTAAATTGAGTTCTGGAGGAGATATTTACCCCTAAAATGACTCTAGAGAGGTGATATAACAGTTTTGGAATAATCTGACTGGTCAACTCTTCCTAGGTTCATAGCTGCTTTTAAAAAAGTGCTTATGATTTGTTAAGATTGACTTCAGGAATGATAATTTAAGGTAATAGTTCAAATCTTTTGAGGTTAAGTTCTATGAAAGAATCATTAATATCTTACCTGTTGTTGATAGCTCTTAGAACGTCCTCAGTTTGACAAAATAAGAGTTTAGTTCTGACCGGACTGACGAGCTAACAGCTAGTCTGAGTGGGGCCAAAATGAAAGTGGATTACTGCCATCTTAAAAACTTTAATCTCAAAAGTTTTATAGGGATTTATTCAAACACTATTTCCTAAACCTTTACAGCACCATAAGTTTTCTCGTTGTTGGGAATAAAAACCAGCTGCCATGTTGTATTTTTGGAACCAGAGTCTGCTCACTAGCAATATGGGCTTTAGGTACGCCTACTCCCCCGCACACAATCGTGGTTTTTAAAAGCAGGAAATATTACAGCTAAACATATAAGACAAATTAAGATTTAAACATAAGGCAGCAAGGTGAGCTCTGTGTGAATCAACAAGAGGGGTGGGGTGCATTTTTTAATATAAAAAAAAGTTCCCTTTTGTTTAAAATGGTGGGGGTAAGACTTAAAACTTGTACTGGAACCAACCTGTCAGGATGCTATACAGCTTCAACTTGTTGGTTCTTGTGTGATGTCCAGTATTTCCTTATATGTTGATGTGTTTTTCCTGCTAAAAGCTGCACAGGAACTGCTACAGCTAGCTCATGCTGCCGCTATTTGCATTTTCAAATGACCATAGGAATCTATGTAAATAACTCTGTAATGTGAAAATGATGCTGATGTAACGGTTCATAAAATAGTGTCTGAATGAACTGCTATAAAAATTTTGAGATTGAAGTTTTCCGGTAAGAAAGCAACAGTCCACTTTATCTTTGGCCTCGATCTGACTAGATGTTAGCTCGTCAGTCTGGTCAGAATTAAACTCTATTGAACTCTATGAAACCCTTCCACAGAACACAGCTTCAAAAGATCTGAATTGTTGCTTTAATTAAACAACTTATTTAACTCAGTTTTGTTTACTTTCAGACTAAGTAAGCACATTAAAAGGTTGAAATTGTAACACATTATCTGACCAGAAAGTGCGCCTGCATGCTCACCGGCTGTAATTTAAACAGTGGAGACAAACTTTTGAGTAGCTGATTATATGAATCCAACCACTTTCCTTTTTTCTGTCTCTTTCTTTCTCTCTCTCTCACACACACACACACACACATACACAAACACACACTGACAACTCTATCCTCGTCTTGTCTTTTTAGCGCTGCGGACGAATCGCTCACATGGGACTCAGAGACGAAACCTGATCAAGCATTCACTGCAGGCTGAGCTGGCAGCTAAATGTCTGGGAGGAAAAATGGGGAGTCCCATGGTTTTGCACAATACTTCAAGGCTTAACTAATCAGCCTCTTTATTGAGTTAATTGAAACTTGTTGCGTCAATGAAGTATGTTTCCATAAAAACCACAAACCAGGCTTTTCTGCAGACATTCCTTCTGACCTCAAGTTAAATAAAGAAACAAGTCATGGGATGACATTGGCTCGACGCTTGAAATATTTTATCTAATGTGGCCACATGGAAAATGTTTCACATAACAAACATATTTTCACATTTTAAATGCCATTTTACAGCATTTTATGTTAATGGCTGGCACACTGATGATGCTTACACTAAAACAACAACATAAAATTAGTTCAAATGGGCTTAAATGTGATATTTTTCTCTTCAGAACTGCTGTTTTTTACCCCCCCATGTCTGCTGTAATTCCCTGATTGCACTAAGTGATTTCTGGTACATGAGTTTTCCTGATCGTTTCATGTACGGCTCTGATTATCAGGCACCCAGAAGAGAAATTAAAAGCACATCGCTGACGTGTACCAATCTCCATTATAGATAATTCACTTTTAATGTGGAGAAAGAGAGCTATTCAAGGTTGTTAGGTTTGTTATGAAAGTTATGTGATAATCTGAGCTGTCATTGATCGTTTTCAGTGTGTGTGTGGCAGACAAGAGGAGTGTGCGTTCAAAGAGTACAGAAATAAAAATAATATTCTTTGCAAAGTGGAATAAAATTAAATTAAATTAAAATACCGTAACGACGTGCACCTGTCACATGTGTTTGCTCTGTTCACTTGGTTTCCCAAGAACAAATTTTCAGCCAAAGCTGGAATTCTTTTCTCTTCAGACTCCTGTTTAAACAGCTTTGTTACAGCTGGGAACAAAACGTCTCGCTCACACAAAACTAAAGAGATGTAGGAGTGGGACTGTGGGGAGGTCATGGGGTTCCCCTGTTCGGCCTCCGTGCGGTGACGTCACACTTCGGGACGGTAATAATGGAACATGTGAACGCGTGAGTCAAAATGCTGCAAGTCCTCGGGGGCTAAGGATGGATATGACACAAGAGTTGAACCTCCCCCCACATCCCCCTCCTTCCACTGCCTCCTCTGCCTCAGTGTCTCTCTGTGCCACTTTTGTCCCTCACTTTAAATTACCATTACTGAGCGCTGGGCTCAAGAACGTCCCTGCTTCAGTTGTCAGATGTGAGACACTGAGGAGACCACTCGTATATTCGAGCTTTACTCCCCTCCTTCTAATGTTCTCTCTTGTACAAGGACAGCTTATTTACAGGCCAGTTTAGATCTCACTAAAGGTGTCAGTGCTTTTAGGTTTCATGATTTCTGAAGATTTTTACCACAAAATGTTCAACTTAGAGTGTAACTTATGAGATGATTGGAATCTCTTCTTACTCCCACAAACCTTTAGACTACTTGTACAGTTTTTACACCAAGACGTAGGCATTTTTGGCTTCTTTCACCCAGTGTGTCTCTCAGTGCTATAGGATGTGTTTTATTCCCACATCAGAATGCGGAGAGCACTGACTTCCACTGTATCTGAGCTCAGGATTTTCTCTTCAAACTGGAGTGTAAAGGTTTTTTTAACTTGGCATATTGCCTTCATAAAACACCATAGACATATAAAATTTGACATGTGTGATGATCAGACTCTTCTGCCACTCACAGTTCAGGAATTTTGTCAAAACAGCTTATATTGTTCGCACAGAGACGTTTTGTTTGAAGTTCAATTTCTACTCTGCGTTTCCATCAGGATGTCTTACTGAGTTTTCTTCCAGGGAGTGAGAGACACAGGTTACCATGACAATGCTAATGAGCCACTGGCAGCAGCTTTAATATTATTGTTTGGTAGTTTATACATCAAACTGTAGACATTGTATCCTAGATTATTAGTCCCAAATTAACAATGGCATTTATAGAAGACAGTTAATAATGGATTTTTGGACAGTTATTAGTTTTTTTAGTTTGAAATCTTATGGTCATTTTTGTCTCTTTCTGTGCCACCCTTGTAAAGCTTTACTAATGCCATTTGGTTCTATATATTGACCCTGCGCACTCAATAAAACATCCTGCTTAAAAGGTGGTTTCAGACTAATACAAAAGGAGAGCTGACGCTTGTCCCCATAAAATGTCTGATTCAGATGAAACACCTTCAGGTTGAGATATACGGCACTATATTTCTGTGTGCTGAGGCAGTGCAGATGTATGGATGTGGAGGATTCATATAGAGGCCTGTGGCCTGACACGTGAGCCAGCAGCCCTTAAAAAACAACACAACAACTAAAGCGTAAACCCAACAAACACAAAAACACACATCCACTCCTTCGTTCCGAGAGAAACATCTCTTATGCTTCAGTCACGTTTGCGTGTGGTCCTAACTTTGTAATGGAAACAGACAAAAATAAGCATAGCTGATGAGGAATCTGCACATTAAGATGTGCTGAGGATGTAAATCCCTCTCCCAGCTGTTTGGGGACATTTGCAGATCTTTGGATCAAAGGAAGCTCTAATCTGACACAGCTACCAAATGCTGCTGAATGACAAATTAATCACAACATTTGGAGACCGCGAGTGATGACAGTTCAGGTTAGTGCAAACATCACTCTTTTATGGAAAGCAGCCTTTAGAGTGCTTCATTACGAGTCTGAATCCAATCAGAACCTGTGCAATTCAGCTTTTTTAATCTACCAGAACTTTTCCAGCTTGAAGGGATGCATATTATTATTAGGGGGCGATGAAGCCAGGATCCTCTTTCAACTCAGCCGTGACTTCTTGGAGACTTTGGGAACATCTGTGAATGAACATTTGGCACAGATGGCAGCTAGAGCTCTGGAAGTACAAGGCTCTGTTTGCTCCTTTTTCGTTCTGAGCACACAGTTTGAAGCTTGTGACTTAAACCTGTTTTATTTTTCTTCCTGAGCACAGATTCTGACCCCAGAGCCAGTGAGAGATTCGGACATTGGATGTCCCCGGTTTCTCAGCCTCCAGTGAGGCAGCCAACAATGAAACCCGCAGCACACAATGGCTTCAAACAGCTGGACCCTGGTCTGAAGGGACAAGTCGCCTCTGAATTGTTATTTTTTTGGGGGGAATAAAATCGATTAAATGATCTATATTCCCACAAACGCCACAGAAGCTGAGGAAAAATCCGAGGCTCAGCAGGTGTTTTTGTTTTGTTTTTGTGTTGGCACCGACACAACATTCATTCCAGCACAACAGTTTGATCAGATGTGTGCGTGCCAGGCTGTGAAACCCACCTTTCATCCAGTCAACCACCTGACCAGGGCTCCACTTGCTCACAGGCTCCATAACCAGTGCCATGGTGGGAGAAGTTTGTCTTCACAAAAGAAAAACACACCCAACAACTCCTCACTCAAACTGAAGGGGGATGGAGGGGGGAAGACGGCTGTAAATAAAAGCAATTCAGCAGAACTTCCTGTTCCTTTCTGTTGGATGTGGGTGCTTAAAATTAAACTGAGGTAGGTTTAATAAAAAAAAAAAAAAAATGTCCAAAATGTCGCTGAGCGAAGCCTGAAGCCCCGCAAATTCCGACGCTGCCGAGTCCCTTTTCAGAGAGGTTTTTTTTTTTCACTTATCATTCATGTCAGGCTCAGTTAGTGGCGGTGATGATGGTGGGGTCCCTGCTGCCCGAGCCCCCCTTCATTCAAAATACATCCCACTTCCGTCCAGAGCGGCGAACAACGCGCAGACTGTTCACTTCATCCTGCTGTCTGGAGAGGCAACAATCTCTCCGAGCATCCTCCCTCCCCTCCCTCCCTCCTCTTCATCAGACG
>JAOXNZ010000030.1:15787326-15804371 GCA_028566095.1 Kryptolebias brasiliensis
AGATACGCATCCAGTGATCACTTTCTGCAAGTTTGATTAAAATCCATCCAGTGGTTCATGAGATAATTTGCTAATTCCCAATATATTAAACAAGATGACAAAACAAGAAACAACATTCATGAAGCCAGTAATTTCATAAAAATAGTAATTAGTTGCTCATTAAAACTCATCCAGATGGGGCCCAGTGCAGCAGATTAAGCCCCAACAGTGTTAACAGTGACATTCAAGATTAATCCAGAATAGAATAGAATATAAACTTACTTTATTGATCCCCTGAGGGAAATTAGAGTGAAAGTTGTCAAAATTAGATAAATAATGATAATTAAATACATAGAGAGAGTAAGAGTGTAAAATTCGATAATGTGACTGGATACAGCCCCTATAAAACTGCGATGCCTTTTTTAAATTTATGAATCATACATCGCAGCCAGAGGGAAGCTTTACTGCCCATGCACACCAGCATGCAGAGATTTGACATTCTGAATCAGCCTTATATAACACCAATGTCATGGTGTAGGTTAGAATTACTGATCTTGATCAATCTTGACCGATCTTGTAAGAGAATACCTAAAAATATGCTTTGAATTAAGCTTTTTGAAAAGAAAATAATTCATTATACTATTTCTTTATTATCTGGAAAAATGTGCTGAAACAACTTATTTTTATCTCTGTGCATGAAGATAGGGAACTCTGGACTGTTGCAACAAAAGATGTTCAGGTGATACAGATGAACCTTGAAAATGCTGTATCTTTTGACAGATTTGTGATGTGTCCGAATATTAATTCTTTATTCAGTTCTAATAGTTTATTAGCTTTTTATGACTATATTTTTGTGCCTTTTGAGTAGGCTTTGGATATTGAGATGCTTTGAAAATGCTCCCCAGGGCAACTGATGTTATGATCCCAGCCACACATTGTTTACAGTCCTACCCACAAGTTATCAGGATACTGAACTGCTGAACACCAAAACATTTCCTCATTACGTTTACGTCCAGTGAAGATGTTCCATTGTCTCTTGCGTGTGACGATAAAACTTGAGTCTTGAACTGTTTTAGGGGAGCCGCATGAGAGGAAAATAATAAACCATTTACCAAAAGAATAACTCAGATATTTATAATGGGATTAATGAACTTGGATAAAATATTTATGGATTTTTTTTTTACAGACTTTCCTCAAAGCGAGAGAGATAAACAAATACAGTGATTTTGGCTTGTTTGCTTAGAATGAGTGGGATTAAAGAACATATTCATGAAAAAGAACAGGTGGAGTGAGTGTGATGTCTTTTTTTCACCCAGAAAAGAGGTGAGGCTTACTGTCTTAGGATTTAAACGATTTTATTAGATAATTTTAATGAATATTTCTGCTGTGACAGCTGATCTTCCTCTGTTTCTCTGGTGTTTGTGCAGACTGCATGTTGTTCCACCCCTGGCCTGAAGGGGAGCACTCAATTGCTTTGCTGTCATGACAAAGAATAAAACGAAAAGAACTTCCTGGTTTGGAAAACGTTGCCTGACGCTGTATATATGGCTTATCAGTGGTAAGAAAACTGCGTTTTAAAATCACATACATTACGTATAAGTAATAATATGTTCATGTTACAACCTAAACCTTTATTGTACACATTTGTAATGAAAGTGTCGATCGTAGTTTTGCGTAAACACTCGCCTTTCTGTTTGACACATATTCACAAACAAGTTTCTCCTAAAGTAAATAAGTATCATAACCTTGTAAATTATCTCTGAACGTGTTATAAAATGCCGTGAGCAACATTTGTTAAATTATAATGACAGTAGGACAAAGTCAGCTATGCGGAAGAGGGAAACCAAGCCTCGGTCTAACGACACAGTAAATAGATAATACATGAGAAAAACTAAGATAAGCTGCCATTCTGTTCCTGACAAGCAAAGGCTTTATGTCAGTATAAGAAATCGTGTATTACAGATGGTGGGTGGTATTTTTCAGCCTGCAGCCCTAGATCTCATGGGTCTAAAGTTTACGATTACGACAAAGTTAGTTAGTGTGTCATCTGTGTGCTGCTGCCCATTTGTGGAAGTTTCCAGCAAATGTCTGGGTTCAAGCTCCTTAAAATACGTGCTGTTGTCTGACTAATTGTACTTTTTGTCCAGATGTGAGAAAGACGTCTTGTTGCCTTTTCCTAACACTGAACCAAATATTTTCCACAAGTGGTCAAAGTGTTTGACTTGGTTAAGGAGTGACTGGGTCATCCACAGTTATTACACATTAACCTGATTGTGCTGTAAGAGTTGTCGTGATTCACCTTTATTATAACAGCAGCAGGATGAAACTAATACGGCTCTCACTGGTACTTGTGTTTTTCTACCATTTTACCCCCCCTTTTATCAAATTACTTTCCTCTTAATGAGCATCCATTGACATTAACCTCAACTCTTTAGTTTGAAAAGACATGGTTTTATTTAGGGAGTGGAGGTAAGGGAGCTGCAGCAGAACAGCGTCTGTTAAAGTGACTGATGTCGTTGATCTGAACCAGAAAAACAAACTGGGAAAAAAGATGGTCCAAATAATAATCACAATTATTAATTAATTACCTAAATCTCAAGATTGTTACGGTCATATTTGTGAGTAAGACACAATTTTTTTCTTTGTCGTGCTTATAAAGTCAAGATGCGAGCTTACCAGTCTACTCATTTGTTTTAGCGACCAAAGTGAAAACGTTGGCCTTGAAATATGTAAACCAAGACAAATTTTACTTTTGTTTTGCTCATAATGAGTATATGTGATCTGAGATGAGCTGTGATTTTCTCAAACATTAAAAATAAACATAAGAAGAAAAGTTGTTTTTGTTTTTGTGAACCAGCAAAACTCAGAGTGTAGCAGTTAATTTTTTTTTATGTTTTTGTTGTTGATATTTCAATTAATGCATGTAAGATGATAAAAAAGCACAATCGACCAGTCCAGTAAAGACTGAGAAGTTTGAAAGGCTCAAAGACAACCTACAGAGTAATTTGGTATATTACAGAAATAAGGAAATTGTTGTTTAATTGTCTTACTGTTGTCATGTTTGCCAACACATAATGAACTGATTGGCTTATAGTGTGTTTACCATTTTTTATTTTAAGCAAGTCATAATGCATTGCTTTAATATTGCTTTATACTTACCCAAATCAGAGCAGTCCCAAAACATCACAGTGGCAGGTGTGAATAATAAACAAACACTTTTTTTTAAAGACATTTAGATTTCATAGAGAATCTTAGCTTTCATGTTAACATGAAAAAATTAATATAACCTGAAGCTGAAGCAGGCTTGCATCAGTCGAAACCTGAATTTCTTGTCCTCACTTATACTTGTTTTTTCTTGCTTTTGATTCAGGTTCAGACAGGTTACTCTGTGATCGTATTTGGGGAGCAAAGGCTGTTCTCTGTTAGTGCTTGGCGTGTTGGTCTTCGACTCGCTTCAGGGTATAATGGAGGAAGATGCAGTCATGTCATCAGAGGGCTCTTCCATCGGGGAGGCGGTGTCTGGTAGAGGAGAGGCTGTCTTTGAGGATGAGGAAGAGAACCTTTACTACATCCCTGAGAGAAGGCCATCTCTTGACCTGGGATCGACCCCAATGGACACCAGCCACTGGTACGGAGAGATCTTTAATGTTTTAGCCATTCTCTTTATTGTGCTAACGCTGTGTGAAAACTGTTCTTAAGTATAAAATCGTCTGGATGACAGAGAGAAAAGAATTTATGTCTAGAAGGAGACAAAGGTCATCACTGACTATATTTCCTTACAGTACAATACATGAAAATGAGCATCACTCACGCTTTCTGTAAAACAAAACTAATGCTTTGGCGGCTTTGCAGCTTTCCCTTTTTATCTTAAACATAGAAGTATAGACAATCTACATATTGTACCTGAATTCATTGTAATCAAAATACACTACAACTACACTACAGCCTGAAGCAAACACAAAAATCAGAAGAGAGTAAAAAGAGGTTTTATTTACATGGATATCACTGTTAAATTAAAATTTACAAAGAACAAATACAAATTGCCTTTCCGTTATTTATTTTTTTCCTCAGGCATTTTGGCCTGGATCAGGCTTTGACTCCAGCTCAGAGCTACAAGTCGATGTTCAGTGAAGATGGCTCGGATGAAATGCATGATGAGGATGAACCCTCCACAAAGTACAAAGAACGCAAGCCTTGCTTTAGAAATAGGCTTTTCTGTCTAATCATTTAAGATCTATTATGAGCTGGTTGTACTGAATGTCCAGGTTTCCTTGTGTTCCTGATTTCAGGGTCGAGCTGCAGAGAGCAGATTCATACTCCAGCTGCTACTCATTCGACAGCGACGACTGTGAAAAGAGAACTCTCAAGTAAGACCAGAGTGTGGTGTGCCCTTGGTGTAAGGCTTTAACAGGTTTGTGTGTGACTGAAGGATAGGTAAGATATAGTAAAACTGTTTTGTCCTCATCAGAGTTAAGGACAAAGATGAAGAATCAGAGCCTGAAAAGCTGGAATTAATCCAAGATCCAGACGAGATCAAGCATCCATCTTTGACAGTGAAGTTCACTTTCAACGTCAGTTTATGTTGAATTTTATCTACTGACATTTATTAAAAGTTAAATTATATGTGCTAGATGAAAACAGCGTTGCTAAATGTAATTGTTACTTTGAATTCAGACTATATGTGAAACACTGAGGAAGCTGCCAGAGGACGAATTTAAGACATTCAAGAAGATGCTGTGGACTCATTACCAGCAGTATTTCAACTCATCCCAGAGTATGGACAGAGTGGATCTTGTAGATCGACTGCTCGAGTGCTTCAGCCTTGAACTTTCTATTCAGATCACCAAAACCATTCTTGCCATGATGGGTAAAAACAAGGATGTTGACCATCTCCAGAACATGTGCACCAGAAGTAGGTCCTCTTAATGTCTATATAATCATAACAAAATCTATACACGATGTACTCGATAGGACACTTCATAACGCTGGTGGAGATTCTCAGTTCATAACATGTTGTTTTTTCTTTCAGATGAAGTACGCTATGAATTAAGTCAAACCCTGAGGAAGAAATACAGTGAAATATATGAAGATTTCTCCATGAAGAAGGAAACAATGCCCTTTGATGACATCTACACTGATCTCCACATTTTATCAACTAGTAATAATGGCCCGAATATTGAGCATGAGATTATAACCATACAAAAACTAGAAAACAAGCGGCAACCGGGGAAAAAGATAACTACTGCAGATATTTTGTCTGCTGAGAGCGTGGAGGAAACATACATAAGACTGGTGTTGCTCACTGGAGTGGCAGGATCAGGGAAGTCCACTGTGGTCAGAAAGATAGTCCTCGACTGGGTCGAGGGGCGCTCTCACGAGGATTTGTCCTTTGTGCTTCCTATCTCATTCAGAGAGCTCAAACGGTTTGAGGACTCAAAGATTTCTCTGGTGGAAATAATACAGACACTCTATCCGGAAACCAAAAAACTGAACGATGAGGAGTTTAAATGTTATGACTGCAATATAATGTTTATCTTTGATGGTTTAGATGAGTACGATGGGAATATTGACTTTTCAACTGTCGAGATTCATTCTGACCCCCAAGAGCCCACCCACCTTAACACCATTGTGGTCAACCTCCTCAGAGGTCGGCTGCTCCTCCGCTCCTTGTGCTTGTTCACTTCCCGGCCACTAGTTAAGTCCTGCATCCCTTGGGACACGCACTACAATGATATAGAAGTGCAAGGTTTCTGTGACCCTGACAAGGATGAGTTCTTTAAGAAGAGGTTTAAAGACTCAAATCAAGCAGCTCGAGTTATTGAGTATGTCAAATCTTTCAAAACCCTCTACATCATGTGCCACCTCCCCTTGTTCTGCTCGTTAGTGGCTGACGAGTGCCAGAGCATTTTTAGAGAGCAGGGACCCCAGGCAGAACTGCCCAGCAGCATCACCTACATTTACACAAAGCTGCTGCTGGCACTCATTCGTCATCTGCGTAAATTTAGAGGTCCAGCTCTCAGCCCAGATGAGGAGCAAGAGTTTCTCATGAAACTTGGAAAGCAGGCCTTAACCATGCTGGAACAAGGCAAGTTCCAAATTGTCAAGACAGAGTGGCCACAAGTTAGTGTTATGGAAGCAGTGATTAGGACTGGCCTTTGCACAGAATATGTGATTACACCAATGGTGTTGTTCCACGAGAAGGTCCTAAGTTTTATCCACCCCACCACACAGGAGTATTTGGCTGCTCTTTATGCTTATCTCTCCTTTAGAAACCAGGACAAGAACGTTTTTGAACAGGTTAAAAGCAAACTCAAGGGGGTGTTCAAAGGACATAAAATCATGGCGCTGTACAAGGCCGCTGTTGAAAGAAGCCTGCAGCACGACGATGGCAAACTGGACATTTTTCTACGTTTCCTCTGCGGAATGGCCCGTAAAACCAACCAGCAACTTCTCCAGCCTTTCTGCAAGTCTTCTGCCAAGGTGGAAAACTTAAGCAAAGACGCTGCTTCTCTCATCAGAAAAAAGATGAAGGAAAATCTGAATCCCAACAGGAATAGCAACTTGCAGCAGTGCCTGGAAGAGTTGGGTGTGTTAGACTCTTGACTCAGTATCAGTTTTATTTTTTTTGTTTGAACACAGATTGCTGTGCAGAATGACAAACGTGCACTTTTTAATGCAACACCATTGGTGCATAGATGAGTAATGCAGAGAATCTCTGAGAACAGAGTTTAGCCGTATGGTCAAGTAACATTTGAGTTAACACTAATCAAACGTGGTCATGTGCTTCACAGACCACCTCAGATTGTTGTCTGATTGATTGTAGTTCAATGTGTCCCCATTGCATTTTTGTAGCCACATGAAGGTAGTTAAAATATGCTGAACTATTTAAAAAAAGGTCAACCTCTCTTTTTTTTTTAAGTTTTTGCTCATGTTTGACCTATGCCTGTTATAACCAAGGGGAGCAGACTATTACTGCAGATTTGTTTAATGTGGATTTATTTAAAGCTAGCTTAAACTGGAAATTGGGTGATCACATCAGATTTCATACCAAAGAGTGTTTCAAAGATAAGAGAAAAAAAAAAACACTACAGGTGAAATCACAGATAGCCACTGACAAGCAGATTTTACACTAAATTGCACCTAACTGCAAATCAGTTCTTTCTTCACTATGGCTTCAAACATTTCTGTTGCAGGTCAAGTTTAAAGAACCAGCAACACAAGCAAAGTGTTGTTTAAAGCGATATACTGAAGGATTCCAGTTTACAAGCAATGACTAATTCAGTTCCATGACCACCTGTTGTTTGAGAACATATTAAAATAAAATTACTCCGTTTTGTACGTTTAGACCGGTTTGTTGTGTGATTCTAAGTAATGAAATATTTATGAAAGGCATTCGTTGTCAGCCAAAACAAGAGACAGGAGTAGAAAAAAAGCATCACAATTTATTGTTACAGTATTCTGTATACATTCTGCAGTCAAAAGGAAGCAGCTTTGTGTGGCAACTAAATGAGAGAAAATGACAGCAGTTACATCAGCAATATTTTTAATTTCACGTAAAATGCTTGTTTGGAGGATTTCCTGAGTGAATAAGGGAATCCTTAAAATCCTATGTCAAATTCTTTTTCAATCAGTTTTGTCAGAGGAAGAGTATGAATTATCTACATTTGAACACAACTGTTCTCACTGAAGGCAGTATAAAGCCAATAAACATTTAACTGTGCAACAAAATTTACATAAGTAATTTTGCAAGAAAGAAAAAAAGGAAAAAACAGATCTGCTTTTTCTTTATCCTTTTACTCGTCAGTTTCCACTACACCTGATAGTTTTTTTTGCTAATTTTATGTGCTTTCGTGACATTCCCACCGCGTTTGTCACAACACAGCTGAAAGTGGAGCTGAAGTCCTCCAGTGTGACGTTTTTCAACAGCAAACTCTTCTGCAGGATTGACCCTTCCATTAAAGACAATCTAAAAACAAGAATGCATCAATAACCATCACTGCAGAACCAAATCGGGGGAAAATATTTGTCCTTATGCTGTGTTTAGGTCCTTTCTATGGTTGTGCTGCAGTAATACTTACTCCTGTGTTTCTACTATTCTGTCATGGCTGGGCGTTTCTTCGGGGAACGAGCCGTTGACGAGCCAGTAGATGAGAGCTTCGTCGTCGTCGCAGTTTGTAAGAGCATCGCAGTGAAGCAGCAGCTGCTCACCTGCAGAGATAAACATGTTAAGATCAAAAACAGCTTCTCAATATAATGATAATTAAAAAAACAAAACCTAACTGCAAGAGTAATGTCAAAGGGTGTTACCTAGATGAGCTTTCATTTGGCTGTGAACTGGTCCAATGATCTTTGGAGAGTCGTACTCTGAAACTACAAGAAGTTTGGTAAGCCAATAAAATAACATTAAAACAAACTTGTCTCCTGTTAAAAATGGTCTGTACCTGGAAATCCATCTGCAAGC
This sequence comes from Kryptolebias brasiliensis, assembly GCA_028566095.1. NCBI lineage: Eukaryota > Metazoa > Chordata > Actinopteri > Cyprinodontiformes > Rivulidae > Kryptolebias > Kryptolebias brasiliensis. The sequence continues at coordinate 15,795,767 of JAOXNZ010000030.1, forward strand.
AGAACACACAAACATCCAAAACCTGTTAAAAAAAAAAGACAGACTCTCAACAAGCACCATAAAAGACAAAAAATAAATAAAGACTGGTATTATGATGTGGGATTACCTTTGATAACAGACAGCAGCTTCATTTTCATTCCTTCAGTGATCGACGTCTACTGACTGTCACTTGGGATTACTATATATACACACACACAACAGACGTGCCGACAACTTACTTCCCCTTCACCCACTCACTTTGTGGGGATTTCCTTACCATTTTGATCACTCATGTTCCTTTTGGGTCAGCAACCTAATCCGTCATGCATTCTGACTCATTTACAGTCAGTTCGAAAATTTCTTGGGATTGTTCTTGCTGTTCAGTGGTCTGTTTCAGATGCTGGAAGTGCACAATGCATGGATAAAACACCCTCACAGAAACTAAACCATGTTGACATTTATTTAAAGTTCTTGATGGAAAACAGTTCAAAGAAACTGATCAGGTCATTGTACAAGGTACTGTTACCGTTTGAGAAGGTAAATAGGCTCAAGGACATCAGTCCAACCCATAAAACTGACCCTTGGGATGCTTTTATTGTGTCAAATTTTAAAAAATAAAATAAAAATAAATCAACTATCATCTAGCATGTTTTACTTGAATGATTCTGGAATTAGTCTTTAGAACAGTCATGTTTTATATTACTGTTATCCTACCTTTAAACGGCAAAAAATCCTAAATAATTCTTTTAAAATACCCCCCCCCCTACTGTTGCTATGTAGTTTTTTTAACCTGTGGCCAATCTCGGTGATACCCATCAATAAGACTTTAAGTGCTAACACATGAAAAGTGTTAGGGCAGTTTTGTTAGTTTGTAGGGGTAACTATACATATTTCTTTAGAATAACCTCATAACAAGTGTATGACATGTTCTGGTGAAGAACTCTCCACACCAATGACAATGACTCCAGTCACAAGATATGGCTGTCAATTAGGACACTTGTGCAACCTAGAGTTCAAAATATGTAACAAATGCAAAGAAGCTTAAATAAAGGGGATAACAAAAGAAGCCGTTACCAAATGACTACAGAAAACATCCCAGAGTTCATGTTTTTGAGGAAGCAATGATTTACGCTGGTTTCCATTTCATATTTATGACTCACAAGTGACAACTCCTCAGGCATGAATATGACAAACTTCAGCATGACACTTTTACGCTCTGACATATACTTATGACATAAATAAGTAAAAAGCACCTCTAATCATTTTAAAGAACCGGTTTACTATTCCATAAGATGCACAAATCAAAATCAATGAGGTGCGAAGCTGTGTGGGAGAAACCCTGGGAAACTGACACAGGCGTCCAGAATCAGAATACTAATAAAATCCAAAGAAACCGTAATTACAGATACGTGCCTATAAATATTTACAAAAAGTACAGACACTTGTATTGGTGTTTTTAGTTTTAATGTCAGGCTCACAGTCCTTTGAGCCAGTGCATATCTTATTTGTGTTGGCATCTCTGTCCAAGTTAGTCAGTCATAGCTCACTCCAGACCAAGGACGTAGTTGATACCTTGGACAAACCCTATAATGACGGGCTGCCAGGCCACCAAGTATCGAAGCCAGTCTAAAAGTTGGCCGTACATGACATGTGGCCTTTCCCAGCTGAAGAAAAAAACTTAAGGAAAATCAAAACTGAAAGCTGATTGATGGAAGTGACTGTTAACATACAGCTTCAGGAGCAGAACAATGGAAAAGTCCCCTTTAAGTTTCTGTAATCTGTTGTTACTTGTAGCTGAAAGATTTCTCGCTGATCCATAAAAACAAATTAACTTTACACAACCTATGTTTTTATTAGCATGAAATCAGGTGCTTATAAAAAGTTTAACTGAACGTTGCTGTTGAAACTTCCACTTTGACAAAACAAATCTGTTGTTCTCTAATGGTTCCGCATAATTAAGTTTCATGACATTTGGTTTATCTGTCAAGTCCAAATTAGGAATGAGTTTGAAGAACCTTTGACCTTCCCCATAAACTATCACCTTTAATAATATAGGAAGCAGTTTATTAAGAAGCATGATTTCTGTAAATATAAAATACAACAAATAATTATGTTAGATGTTTATGTCTTGGAATTATAAAAGAAAAAGGATACGGATTACTGAACATCCTCTTCAGATCCACCTTCTCTTTGCAGTACGGGCACATCTGCTTCTTTCCAACGATGCACCATCCTCTTATGCAGAACTCGTGGAAACTGGATGTGAAGTTAAGACTCAAAACTCAAAATATGTTTGGAATGAAAGCTGTGTTAATGTGCATCAACATTAACAGCTGAATTTCAGGAAGCGTTCTGCAGGACTTAGAGACATTCAACTAAATGAAAGCAGCTACATATTTCCCCAACCTCACCCTTCCAACACCAAAGAGCATAGAGAGAAACTAAAATCGATATATGTAAAAATACATGAGGCTTTCTACAGTCTGTATTTTGTGTGATTTGTTCTTCTGTAGAAACATGTGCACAGCAGACTGGCAATTAGAAAACACTCCCAAGTTAAAAAACATAAATAAATAAGGGTTCATTAAAAAAATAAAAAGAGAAAAATAGGATTATTTTTAAATTCTTTCAACAATGAAATTCTGCCAACAAATAACCTAAATGTTATGAACTGCAACACCCACATTTCAAATGAAAGTAGCATTCTTTGATTAATTGCATATCACCCGCCGCCTTGGATGCCAAAGTTTCAAGCAAAGATCGTGCATGGTCGGTTCGTGCTCAGAGTACGAGTTCAGGACGACTCGATTACTACCACACCAAATTGGCTCAACATCTGTGAGAATGACAAAGTTAAAGCCATTGTTGTTTTTGCTAAGGATGAGTAGCTGTGGCGGCCATCTTGAAGCGGGTCATCTCCAAAAGTTAATCAGTTGCAGCTGCACATCCAGTAATCATATTTATGATACCTTTATTATATGTAAACACAAAATAAGATTTAATTATCACTCCTAACTATACAAGTTGGGCATTTATGGAACTGCATGCATCTCTAAGCCAAAAATATCTCGTGAACAATGGATTAATTTTTGGAGTCAACACAATTCTTGATGACCACCACAGATAATCCATCAAAGCACACACAGAAATATTAACGTTATGTGTGATCTCATGCGATAACAGATTGTCATTTTTGTAAATAAATGGAACCCAGGTAAATCTGAAATCTGGAAAGGTCTAAATAATGATATAATTCAGGTGACTGAATTCATTTCTGATTTTACAGAAACACAAGCAGACCTGCTGATGTCCTGTTTGTTGCTCAGCTGACTGAAGCGTGATTTGTTGTTTGTATAGAGATAATATCGGAAGTGGTCTCTCATGTGGGAACATATTTTAATACCAGGTATTAACCATTTCACCCCTACTCTATCCGTATTTGCTATTTAGTGCCTTGTTCCTGTGTTTGGCACTCGATACTTCACACTTACGAGTGACCGCGGAAAATGCCAAAGAGACCAGAGTAATTTTTTCAATTTTTTTAAATTAGTGTAAATTTTAAAAAATGAGAGACTCTGAAAACAAGCCCCTTTTATGACTTTCTTTTGATTTATGTTAGCTTCAACATAGTTTTCATTTCACCTTTAAATGTGAACAAGCCTATATGAGGCTTTGTGATGTTCACAAGGTACACAGCAGATAAGTATTATGGGAAGTCACATACAATAATTTCATATGAGCAGATGTAATAGTCTGGGCTAAAGGTCAGGTCAACTTTTCCAGTTCCGCTTTACACTGACAAGATATTACACATTGAATTTCCTAATACAAACCTGTAATAACTACACTGTTTAAAGAAATGTACATCCTATAGAATAGAAAGGATACACATGGTTGCAGGATAATCTGTAGGTGTTCTCAATAATCCCTTCCTCACTGACATCTACAAGAATGGGCTGGCCACACACAGCACAGATATTGTCTGAGAGGTGCTTGGTTGGCATCCCAGATGCACTGTAATACTGAAACAGAAAAAGGAAACAGTCAAAAAACAAAAACAATTCAAAGGATCAGTAGAAATATCTGCAGTTTGTCGACTTACTCCAACTGTGGAGGCCATAAAGTCTGCACACATCTCAGCAAAATCCCTTCCAAGAACGCCGTAGTAGAGCCCGTAAAAAAGCAGCGACACACCAAAGTCCATCGCATCCTCCGGCTTTATCCTGCACAGAAAATCAAATGGCACTGCGTCCAGATCATGGCTATGACTAATGATGCAAAGGCATTAGAGGGTAAACTAAAGATAAAACGCTAACTGTTTTTATTTTGTATGAGAGAAAGAAAAAGAAGGGACGTTTTAAATTCATATAAAAAAGTCAAGTTGTGACCTCAATTTAACCAGTCAGAGATTTCAGGAAAGGTGCTAAAGAAAATTAATGACTTGTAGTCTTAGAAACAAAATAATAAATAAAACTTTAGGCAATCATTTTGTATCTATAGAGGAATCCATATTGAGAATTTAGCAATCTGCTTTGTGTTTATACACTAACAGTAGCCACTTGCAGTTGATTCAGTAAATGCACTTGATTTTCCATCAATATTACTGACTTTGGGTGTTTTCAAATTCAGACGGACATGTGGAAGACGCCAATTAGTGAAAGAGATTCTCATAAGACTTGTAAAATATGCTTGTTTAAATTCAGCTGAATTAAGCAGTTCTTTTGTTCATCTGTAGACAAACTGAAAACAAAAACAAGTTTTCATTTCTTTGATTGGCAAACAGAAAGAGGCACGAATATCTGTTAAATGCAAATGGTATCTTAAAGCAGCAATGAACATTAAAAACACTTTTTATTTTTTTACTAGTCACGTGAACACAAATTATCTTAAAATACAGCCGACTGACCACATGAGAAGCTGTAAGAACTGAATGAACTGATAAAACTCAGTCTACAATAATGAGGAAAATAATTATTTGTCTGCGGTGACAAACTATTTTCCAACTATTTTCTGTGTGAGTAAACGTTTGCTCTTTAACATATTCCAGATGAGGAAAGGAAACAATGTGTCAGACAGCTTCGTTCACAGTCAGAGGGCGATCTGGAATAGAGGAAGCCATGACAACATTTTCTTTGGTTTGTGTATGATGCTTGTTGGAGCAATGATCGCAAAGGATGTAAATACAGCATCATCTAGTGGCAGCACAGAGTCACACGTGAAAATGAACAGAAGGCTGGAAATGTGATTTGGGTTTTAAAGGCTTCATTGTCAGCAGTTTAATATCTATTTGACATTTTTGAATATTTAAATTAAGGTGAAATAACATTTTCATTGTAACACATACCTGAATATTAGGTTAATACCAAAAAGTGTAAACATGACAACACTGTAGCCAATAATTCCTGTGGCATAGCTGATCTTGTACAGAAGGAGGAACCACTTGTACACCAACCTACAGACACAAAAACATAAGAAGGATGTTCGACCTAATCAAAAATATTGAATCACAGGTTCTCCCCACACTTAAAGAAAGAAAGAAATCATTCATTGTACAATATATAATACCGCACTGATCAGCCATGGCATCAAAACTACACAGATGAGATGGACCAACTTGGGAAAATATTACATTAAGTTCAGAAGCAATGCGTCCTTAGTTTAATTTTGAATGTGATTTTTTTTTAAAGCTGTAAAGAACCGGTTTACCTCGGTGTGGTGCAGGACAGCGGCTTGCGAGTGGCACGAAAGGAGACATATGCTGTGATGACAGAGAAGATGAACCAGGTGGTCAGGAACCTCCACCAGTGAAGTTTGGTAGTAAAGTAGAGAGGAACTATCCACATCTGGAACAAAGTCACCAGCTGAGAGAGAGCAAAATGTGGGAATTAAATGATGCTTAAAAAAAAGTTAACACAATCAGACATAATGCTAACACAAGGACAACATCATATGTGACATAATTTAAAAATAAAATTATATAAATAAGCAGCAGTAAAAAAATTAAAGTTAAAGGTGTATTTACCGTCTCAGCACAGATTCCATCCACGTTGCTAAACAATATTTGGCCTAGGCTTACAAATCAATCGTTTTTGTACTTAATCCACACAACTTGTACATGTAACACTTCCAAATCTGTACTCAGAGCTTGTGTGTTTTGTGCCTTACGTTGTAAGACTTTGGATGTCTTTGTTTCCACTGAACGAGGATGAGCTGGGCGACAACCAGGGTGACAATGAGGATCAGTACCATCTCTGCGTGCATGGCCTCGTGGCCTCTGTGTTTGGCGTGCATTCTTGCATGCTCCATTCTAATAAAAAAAAAACAACACACACACACACATCAATATTACACAGCAAGGAGATGTGTTATATGATGATTTATACCAAATCAGGATACAGTGTTTCCCTAAATCTACATCACACTGTTCTGCTCACTTTTGTCTCCTGAAAGAAACTGTATTAAATGAACTTTAACAAGCTGAAAGAGTAAATTGTTATATTTTGAAAAGCAGTAAATCTGACAATAAAGCTAATCTTGTGTAACACTGAGCTGTTCAGATTTGTCAAAGTGAGGCGCAGACACTCACCTCCATTTCTCTTCTGGTGAAAGCTTGGACAGATCAAACTAAAATAAAAAGCAAAGTAAAGAAAGTTACTTCAGACAAATTATCAAACAAAAAGAAAATGAAACATTGCCTATTTTTATCCGAGACGAAGTAACAGCTTTTTGAACACAGAAATCAAAGCAATGTGTTGCTGTGACTCTAGACAATATGATAATTGGGTCAAACTTATCTTGAGTTCTTTATATGGCTATTAAAAGTCAGTGATAATATTGAAATCATCCCATCACTCTGCTGCGTTATCACCATTTCTATATTTTCTACAACCAAAAAAACCTCATACTGTAAGATCCCTCAGTCTTACTCCATATAATTTAAAGAGCAGCTAATGCACTACCTACATAAAATATAGCTTTATTTACACCAAGATTAACTGTATTTGCTCCAAAGCTGGGAAAAAGACTAAGAGCACCTCTCATGAACATAATGGAGTCTTTATGAATGATTATGACTTTTGTCATAAAGTTTTATTTGCACAGGGATCTAATTTTACCTGTTATGTTGAAACAGTTTTAAGTGGCATAACTAGTCAGTCTCTTGTGTTAAAAAAAGGATTGTGTTAAAAACATCAAGAGTTTCACTTTGTTAACATGTGCAAAGGATGTTTTTATGTGTTGTGATGTCAATCAGCCACTGGGTTGTGATTTTGGCTTTGTCAAACAGCCCTGGTTCATGTTTAAGATGGGACAATAAGGGCTGATTACTTGCAGGTTGAGGTTTTACTGATAACTTGCATGAATCCTTGAGCAACCAATGACCTGAGAAGCCAGGAAGCTACAGAAGAAGAGAGCACAATCTAGATGACGAATGCAGCAGTATCAGTACGGTAAAGCTACATGGTGTGTTTTGTGCTTTGTAGTCGTTCTCAGATGGTCTCAATCCCTAGGCAGACAGCTCTCTAACGAGTCTCTCTCTAGCAGAGCAGAGACTGCTCTGACCCAGGATGAAGACAGTTTCTCCCCCGGGCAGAGACACTTGGCTCTGCCTCAGTTGTTCAGGGAGACTTGGACAGCTCTGCTCGACTTGTTGGTCGGAAATCGAATACAAAAACATCCTGCTTCTTATGTGAAAAGCTTGTCTTTCATAGCTTCAAAAAGATAGAGTTAGTAGCCCTTTTTTATTACTGTTTGGACTTCACAACAAGAGCGCTGCACAGTCGCTGAAGACATGAAGAAAGTGAACCAGATCAGCTTATTTCCATATCTTCATTTCAAATAATGAGAATAAAAGCGCAAAGTCAAACATAAATCCAACTTAAAGCAAAACCTTTTTTTGATGTTTCTTGGGTCAAGATGTTCCAAATATACATCTTTTCTAAAAACACATCAGTTTTTAAGTAATTTACACCTGCTAGAATGTGACTTTAAAAAAAAAAAAAAAACAGGCTGCTTTTCCATGCAAGCGGCACATTACTTTAACTGATCAAATGAAACTTAACTATTTGTTTCATGTAAATACTATGACAACATAACATTAGTAGGTCTTCAGTACATTAATTCAAGTAAAGTAGTCAAGAATAACATTTTAAAATGCAGTTGTTACTCCTCCCAGGTTGCTGAGCTTGTTTAGAAACCCTGAATCAAGTTAAAAGATGAAAGAAGTATTGCAAGTTTCTCTTCTTCCATGAACTTCTAATCTCCAAAAACAAGTAAAAGGTGGTATTTTGTGGTAATTTAATCTTTAAGGTTTTCCTCTCAGGTAAAACTTAAATCATATTTCATGCTATGTGTAGAGTACATTTTGAGGAGAGGAGGGGAGGTCAGGGGGTATGACTGCTCTCATCATATATTGTGACCACACTTTAACTTATCATAAAATACAAAATATTTGAGCCAAACTTTTTCCGCCGACTCTTGGCTTCCTCTAATAAATAAAAAGTAACATTTGACCACTAATTTTATGGCTGTTATTGAAATATAGACGGTCACAGAATATGACCGCTCTTATCATATATTGTGACCAGTGTAACTTATAGTAAAAGACTAAATACTTGAGCCAAACTGT